>OY019134.1:51197075-51679575 GCA_955652365.1 Eristalinus aeneus | reverse complement strand
CGTAAAAAGGCCTCCAAGATCGTGTGATTTAGTGCTGTTTGCTTATTTTCTGTGAGTATATATGAAGTGGCCGCTGTGGTCTAGTGGATAGAGTGCGACGCTCACACGCCGAAGGGTCTAGGTTCGATTCCCGAGTGAACACCTCGAATTTTTCACGGCACCATCTCTTTCGAGCTGCTGACAACACTCAAAGAGTAATAACTGTCTAAGAAAGCTTCTCAAACATCGCCGTTCGGAGTCAGCGTTCAATATATTCTTGGTATCGGGGGGAAGATGTAGTTATACATAAAAATTGAATTATTTATCAAGTAATAATATTATTTTAGTGCATTCGTGTACAATTCCATATAAATGTGATTATTTATTCGCGTTTTATCTCTAGTTGAACAGAATCATAATGGCAACTGAGACGATGATGGTGAAAATTGAGCATGGCGCTGTTATTATATTTCTCACTAAGCAAGGAAAACGTCAAAAAACTATTCATGAAGAGATGGCGGCTGTTTGCCAGGGTTCCGCACCTTCATTATCAACTGTTCAAAAGTGGTCAATTGAGTTCAAGAGTGGCATAGAGAGCATTAAAGACGACCTCCGTTCCGGCGCCCCCGCTACTGCTTGTACGGGAGAAAGCATCAAAGAAGTCGAAAAACTTGTTCTTGAGGATGATCGAATAAAAATGAAAACTATGGCAGAGATCACCAAGCTCTCAACTGGTACCATTCACACCATTCTTCATGACCATCGTAACCTTCCAAAGGTCAGTGCAAGGTGGGTGCCACAAATGCTCACAGCGCCTCGGAAACAAGTGAGAATCGCATGCTGTAGAGAGCTATTGGAGATGTGTAGTGAGAACGCGGACGGTGTTATGGATCGAATTGTTACTGGGGACGAAACATCGGTTCACCACTGTAACCCTGAAAGCAAACAGAAGTCTACGCAGTGTCATAAAAAAGGAACAAACCCACCGAAGAAGGTCAAAGTCACTCTGTCTGCCGGGAAGCTCATTGCCACAGTTTTTTTTGGATTCAAAGGTAATCTTCCTCATTGAGTACAAAAAAGGTGAAACCATCAACGCCACATCCTTCGCTTCCACTTTGCACGATTAGCGGGAGGAAATTTAAAAGAAAAGACGGGTGAACTCGCAGCGGGTGTATTGCTTCTTCATTAAAAAGCGCTCCTGTTCACACGGCGCGAGTCTCCAAGGCTGTTGCGCGAGATTGTGGTGTCAAAGAAATCCAACACCCACCCTATAGTCCAAACCTTGCTTTGACTTGTGATTATTTCCTGTTTCCGGATTTGAATAAATGTCTTCGTGGAAAAAGATGTTCGTATAATGAACGTGAACTCAAGTCGGCAATACGTCAAGATACAATTGTCTCAATAGGGAACATTTGTTGTGAACGAGCCCTTATTTTTTTTTTGTTTGTTTGCTATGACATCTGTGAAAAATATTTAGTATACATCAAGTCATTGAACAGACAACATGATATGTTCTCATCGTGTTAAAAATGTCGAATTTCGTACCAGAAAGTGATGATTTGCGGAAAGCATTAGTTTTTTGTTTTCATTTGAAGAGAAGTGCTGCAGAGTCACATCGAATGCTTGTCGAGGCATGTGGTGATCATGCTCCATCAGAAGCAACATGCAAAAGATGGTTTTAACGTTTCAGAAATAATGATTTTGATGTGAGAAATGAAGAACGTGGAAACCACCAAAAAAGTTTGAAGACGCCGAATTGCAAACGATATTGGATGGAGATGACACGTTGAGTCAAAAGCAAATGGCAGCAATGTTAAATGTTGCACAACAAACAATTTCTGGCCGTTTAAAAGCTATGGGAAAGATCCAAAAGTGTGGCAAATGGGCGCCACATGAATTGAATGAAAGACAGATGGAAAACCGAAAAAAACTCTTGTGAAATTTTGCTTCAAAGACACGAAAGAAAATCGGTTTTGCATCGGATTGTTACTGGCGATGAAAATTGGATTTATTTTAAGAATCCTAAACGGAAAAAATCATGGGTTAATCTGGGACAACCATCAACAATAATAATAATAATTGTTGGCGCGACAGTCCACAGGGGGACCAGGGCCTAGCTTGCTCATCAACTGCTCGTGTTGTGCGCGCTACTGTTCTCTCACGAGTAGAAGGGACCTAAAGTTTTTTGCCGACTCCGAACGGCGAAATTTGAGAAGCTTTCTTAGACAGTTACTACTCTTTGAGTGTTGTCAGCAGCTTGAAAGATGTGGTGCCGTGAAAAATTCGAAAAATTGTTGTTGAGGTGGGACTCGAACCTACACCCTTCGGCGTGTGAGCGTCGCACTCTACCCACTACGCCACGGCGACCACACCACAAGCAAAACGTCGTAAATAAAATGCAAAATTTAGTGGAATAGTACGGTTTTTATTTTTTTTTTATTTATACTACTGTTCTAGTACTTCGTCTTATGACCCTTATTTTTGAGCACAGCGGCACAATGTCGTGGCATAGAGTCGATTAGTGCCTGACATCGCCGAATTGGAATATCCCTCCACGCAGCCTGCACAGCTTCCCATAGCTGTAGGCGGCCACGATAGCCATCAACATCGACTGCAAAACCAGACCGATTCGGTAAGAAGACAATGCTGTGTGTTTGGTGGGACCAGAAAGGTGAGCTGTACCACGAGCTCCTAAAACCTGGTGAAATCGTTAATACTGATCGCTGCCGACAACAAATGATCAATTTGAACCATACATTCATCGAGAAACGACCAGAATGGGCCAGAAGACACGGCAAGGTAATTTTGCTCCACGCCAATGCACCTGCACACAAAGCAAAACCGGATCAGGATACAATCAAAACACTTGGCTGGGAGCAGCTACCCCACCCGCCGTATTCACCAGACTTGGCTCCTTCCGACTACCATTTGTTTTCATCGATGGGACACGCATTGGCTGAGCAGCACTTTGATTCCTACGAGGAGGTCGAAAATTGGTGTCTGATTGGTTTGCTTTGAAAGACGAACAATTTTATTGGCGTGGTATTCACAAATTGGGCAAAAGGTGGTCAAAATGTGTAGAAGACAATGGCCAATACTTTGAATAAAATGTTTTTACTTTCCCATTGATAATTAGTGTTTTACTTTCATACCGGTATACCTGGTAAGTGGGTATTTTGCAGAGAAAGAGAAAATTTATTTTTTTGAGGGTTTGAAAAAGCTTATCTTAAGATGTAACAAATGCATTGATGTAAGGCGAGATTATGCTGAAAAATAAAAACAATTTAAATTTCGAGAATTCGCATTTTCCTTCATATCGGTACCGAGAATATATTGAACGCGCCTAGTAAGTGTCAATATGGTATTTTGCGAGTAAACGCCAATTCTACATGAATACGAGTAGGTAGTAGGTAAGTAGGCGAACGTTAAAGAGAAGAAGTACTGGGTTTTGTTATCTTATTGTTTAAAGCTGGAAAGTGCCGGCACAATAGATTGAAAACAAATTTACCGCCAATATGTTTTAACCAAACCGTCTCGATATTTCGCCAATGCACGTGGATAGAAGACGGCAAAACGGTTGATGTAACTGATATTACTTCGGTGGGATCATGTTTTGTGTATTTCGGGCAACAAGTGAACTCATGCCTAGCTTCTTGACTAAACAATTTTTTTTTCTCACAAGTAAGGAATATCAGCAATTTAACACTGATCCCGAACGGTGAGTTTCAAAGAAACTTCTTCAAGACATTCAACACCAAGCAATGTTGGCAATTCAAAACAATGCAAACAATTCAAAATTATAGAATGTTCAGTTTAAGGATTGTAAAATGAAGAAAACGACACACTTGCAAAGTATGCATTGATTACAATGTCCGAAAAGTGCAAATTTTTTATTCGAAACACCCGATGAAAACCATTGTCGATGTAACCAAGCAGGTGAGACGAAAGGAAAACGAATCTAAAATGTATCACTTTCACAGCTGTTTGACGATATTTTTACCCGCAAAGAGATCATAATAGATTTGCTTAATCAGGCCTGCAGTTAATTTACATCTCACTTAAAAGGTACGTAGCACGTTTCAAACCTACATACATTGTCTTGGATTTATTAAGGAAACTCGGAAGAAATGTTCTTTTCTCAGAACACCACAGATGATTGTACTTCCTCATTACACACGCTCCACGCGATACAAACAAGTATGCCTAGAAATGATCGTTCCGAGAATTTTCCATCGCGGTGTGAATTTACAGATGTCAACTGCTATTGTTAGTCACTCCTTGTCCGGAGAGATCTATCTTGTAAATCATATCCCACTCGGCTTGAATCAAACGAATCAACTGCTCCTGGCACTCGGCACCGGACAAATGCGTTCAATAGACTCGTCATATCTATGTGAACGAGCTCGCGTATGCAGGACGCATCCCCATCCCTCAGCCACATCCACGTGTGTGAGATTCTGCCTTGGCGCAGAAATGCAAATTCAAACGTTGTGCGAGCACGTTTGTCGGATATCCCCCATGAATCATCTGGCCGGCGCTGCTGCTGGGCAAAAGAAAAAAAAAACCGCAAAAACTCAAACACTTCAGAAATTCCGAAATTCTTGAATACAATCTTATCTTCGTCAAACCGCAGGACACCAGCCACTAGCCAAATGCAGAAGAACGAAACCCAAAAGTTGCAGCGTATCCCAACCCCAAAGGAATGAAGAATTTCGTTTGCCTCTAATTTATTCGTCAAGACCAGCACCAGCAACCGAAAAAAAGATCGTCTACCAGATTGCCGTCTGTCTTTGCCGTTCCTTCGCGCGACAAAGCCACACATCTTCTGTCCCCGTCGCTCGATAAACTTGGCCAAAAGAAAAAGCAGACACGAAAGAACAAATCAAATCCTCCCAAGCGTGTGCAACAGCGCCAACAGAACTACCACCATCCCACCGACCGACGCTCAAGCACAGAAGACCATTCACGCACACACGCAGTCATTCACCCACACACATGTCGGCCGGCAGTTCTTCTTCTTCTTCCACCGTGTCTTCTTTGAATTCTTAATAAATCAAAGTGAAGAATATAAATTGGGACCTCCACACCTTGCAAGATCGCAGTTAGTGATTTTCAGCCATCGGAGCCTCAGTGATATTTCGTTAAGAGTTATTTGAAGAGTGCGAGCTTTGGACTTGAAAACAACAACACACCCAGCGCAAGGATCTCAATCGAATCGAAAAGGGCGCCATCTCAAAAGGATTATGTGCGTGTGTGATTGCAGCATTTAAGTGAAACATTCGAGGATACAGTGTTGACCCATCCCGACGAACATTCAGTTTGCGCTAGAAAACGTTAATTATTTTTTTTTGTCAATTGTTTTCCCAAAAATCAAACAAGTTCAAGTGAAAATTATGTGGAACCCTGTGGTGATACTCGCGCTGTGCCTATGCAGCTTTACCCATGCCGTGCCGCTTGGATTAAAGGTTTGTTGCTAGCGTTCAAAAAAAAAAAAAACAAAAAAACACTACACCGCCACTTGAGGGATGTGTGGCTGGGTTCCTTTGGCAGGCAGCCTCCTCTTCTCTACTTAACATTCACTTCAGTGTCAAGCGATTAAGTTCACGAAAACGAAGAAGAACAACAAACTCAAAAGGAGCCGTCTTCGAAAATGAAAAGAAGCGACAAGCGTGATAGTAATTTTTTTTTGACAAAAGAAAAAATAAGCGAATGTTCGAAAATTTTGTCATCTCTTGCCTTGGCTGTTGCCTGCCACCGAGGCCAGACGGTCGGCCAAAAATCGTTGTTTGTATTTGCTGTTGTTTCTTCCTCGTCTGTACATATTTTGAGAGAGCATTTTTCTTGGAAGCGCAGCTTTCTGGTCGCGAACAGGGGGAAGCGGAATCCACTTAAGTGTGTCCAACTGAATTCGAGGCGCGATTAGGCGGCGAACGTTACCGGGGCCCCAGCCAAGGGAGTGCGCGGTGGCGCAGACAGACCAATTATGGCACAAGGTGCATGGCCGGATATTCGTTGGGATTTAGGGATTAATTTGATAAATTTTTTGGCATATGCCTTATTTTATTAAGGTCGACGGATGAATGGATGAATGGATGAATGGAGGAGAAAGAAATGTTTAACGAGGGCAGAGACGCACATGGATAATGCGGTTTGGTTGCGAACGAAGGAGAGTTGTCGACTTTGCGCAGTTTTGTCAGTCGTCCGCATAAGATTTATTTAGCGGTCTTTGTGAAAGAGGAAGAAACCATTTCAGTTTAAGTGGCGAATTGTTTGTTCTGCTTGATGCTGCACTTCGATAGGAGTTCGTGGAAAATTTATGTATTTGGTCAGATTGCGAAATGGTGTTCGTTGCGTTCAGAAAAGTGTCAAGTTTCTCGTTCAACAAATCACGGGGACGAAGTTTCTGATGAAAAATTTTTGTCGAAAATCAGGAAAATGAGGAAAATTTTGCATGGGCCTGAATTGTTCTTGTGTTGCAAATTGTAAAAACTTGAGATTTGTATTTTTGTACTGACTCACGGACTTGCAAAAAACTGCTTATTTGGTCTTTTAAATTTCTAATCCCTTCAGTTACAGTAAAGCACCCAAAATTTGTCTCAATTAACAGAAATGTTTGATGTGAGGATCACTTTCAGTTAATATTTGCAGCAAATTCCTTTCTTTCGTGACATTTTTGTATTTTCCAAAATTAAGCATTCCGATCATATTCCCTCTTCAAAGCTGATCAGAAAAAAGGGCTTAAGCACGTTCCCAAAATGTTACACAAAATGTGTTCCAAAATGTTGGTAAATTATTAAAATAAGATAAGAGCGAAAGCAAAATGTTCTTCATTTCATTTGTGAATTCCAGATTGACGTCAAAATGTCCAAAACGTGACAAACCTTGTTTTTGAAATTTCTGATCAAATCTTTAATACAAATTAAATGTATTCAAGGCTTGTATCGAAGTAATTCAGATCAAAGTTATAAGTTCAAGTTGGACTGAGTAGAAATCAAGACCTACAACAGAAAACGCCCAAGAAACTTCATTGATAACCGTTATTCTATTGAATATTTTTCTAAATAAAAATGTCACATAAGACTGCACCTAATCAAGAACCGCGTTTATTCCGCGGCAACTTAAGACCGCCCTAATCGATAGCATAACGTATATGACCATCAATTTAAATCGAATTGAATCTGCCATATTTTCCAAAATGTGAAGGCTTAGCTAAATTTTGGTCTTAGTTCGTTCAAACATCAGTGATGCACCGCCTCCCAAACTGGGTGCGACGTAAATTACCAACCTCCCACGAAAGTGCTCAGAGCTCTAAAAGGAAGTGCTGCCAAATTTTTGCGCACGATTCGGAAATTTTCAAAGAAATTCCCAACAGGTGGTCTTCAAGTTGCCGTTGGTTGAGAGCTTAAGATCGCCAGACAAAAGTGCCCCGATTTCAATTTCGTATTTGGGTTTGTCGGGGCCTTTGAAGTCTGTTCTTTTCCGAAGGCGCTTGCTTGAGTGACAGTTTTAGCCTTGGCTCCGGAACCGTTACTAAATTAGAATTTTGTATATTGAGCAGCCGAAATTCCTCACCTCATAGACAACCGCCCAAGTCACGTGTGATGACATTTTTTCACCCAGAATAAATTATCGTCTGACATAACCACCTGCAGCGGTAATCTATTGATTCAAATGTGGTTCTGTTCTGTTCTTGGAGGCGTTAAAGCGTTGCGATTACTCAATAATTGAACGTTGAGTGCAGGGAATTTGCAAACACCTGCCGGAAGGCTTGCGAAACCAGCAAACTCCGTCAGTGCTGACTAATATTTCGAAACCCTCGCTTATGGAATTGAGAAGAAACTAAACTCTCTAATCGACTCCAAATTCGTTGCCGAAAACGTCAATCGACTGTGAGGTGGCGTCGCCATCGGCGACATCGACTTAATGTCCAAAATACAAAATTTCACCAAAACCACCCGGCAGCGGCGGGGTGTCATCAGTGAAAATTAGAACACCGAGTGAAAACTCTGCTGGCTCTCTCTTCGTGGCGTTCAAGAATCGAACGAACGCCCAATTGAATCCACACCTGAGTGAGGAGCGAAGCTCGGACCCGAAAAATGCAACATTGTCACGCGCCGCAAGTATCGTCCGCACATGGTGTGCACGCAGCCTGAACTTCGGCTACACCAACAACAGTAACGCAGCTATCGGGAGTGTATTGCTCCCGTGCGCGGATTCCGTTGCCTGGTACCGCGACGTGGCGCGGCTGTGTCGACGACGATGATGAAGACCATGCTTACGGCTGGGTCGTTGGGCACCCCGGTCACGTTTTGAAATTTTCTATGACAATTAATGCAAATTTTTGAGCCGCCGTTGGACACATACCTCTGCCAAAGGAAGTACTTGTCTGGGCGTCCGCAGTATGTGGAGAGGAAGCTCTCACAAAATGAGTCCTAAGCCGAACTTGCATCCACCTGCCTCAACATAGTGGGACTATTGTTATGGAAGCTAATGCGTTTGTTTGTCTCTGTCTTTTAGCAGAAGAACATGGCCATAGTGCAGGAGGAGGAGGAGCCAATGTTCATGCTGGCAGCTGAAGAGGAAACGAGGCCAGAGGTGATGATATCCAGACTGAACCTCCCCAGCAATGCGACTTCGATCAGAGCCGACATTACCGATGGCTTCTCGTGTGATAACAAGACCTACGGGTACTACGCCGATGTGGAGAACGAATGTCAGATCTTCCACGTGTGCTTGCCTGTGACCTATGCCGATGGAAAGGAGAACACATTCCGCTGGAGTTTTATCTGCCCCGAGGAGACTGTATTCAGCCAGGTAAGCGGTTGCATTTTTTTCTCTTTTCTTTTCATTGAGTTAACTGTTCATCAGGACTCATTTACTTGCATGCGGCCCGAGGACATGTCCATCGACTGCGAAGAATCCTTCAAGTACTACGAGCTGAACCGAAACTTTGGAATTGTCGAAAGTGAGGACAGCCTTACGAGCGTCGAGGAGGAAATGAACATGGAAGAGAACCAGAGGCAGCCGCCCAGCGTGGATGCCGCCGAGGACAACAAACAGACACTCATCTCCTCCATCGTGAAAAGACCAATTGTGAAAGCCCAGAACTCCAACCGTCGGAAGACACAGTCCAACAGGATCGCAGTTGAAGCTCACCGCAAGAAGGTGCAGTCTTTGAGAAAGACCCCTCAGCCCGTTGCCATAGTGCAGGCCGCTAAGCCTGTAGAAGATGAAGCCCCAGTTGTAGCACAAGAAGCCGAAAGGACCACTGTTAAGTATCAGAGGTTTACTAAGCGGCCCATCACAATTGCCAAGGAGCAACCGAAGCCAGAGCCAGCCAAGCCAGAGCCAGCAAAGCCAGAGCAGCAGATCATTCGCCAAGAACTCTTCTCTCAAAAGAGGAAGCGCCCACAAATCTACCCCGGAAATAGGCTGGAAGCTCCCGTACAAATCGCCATCGAACCGGAAGCTGAGTCTTCCTTGAAGTCAGGCCTTGCAGTCCAACCCGAACCCGAACCAGTGCCACAAGCTGAAGCTCAGGCTTCCGAAATTGCCGAGGTCAGCATTAAGCCGGAGGAGGAGGAGATCGCAGAACCAGAGCCACTTGAGGCCGAGAAGACTGAAATGCTAGCTGTTCAAAACGAAGAACCGATCCTTGTTCAAGTATCCGAAGAACCTGCTCAGGTGGAATTTGAGTCAGAGATTGCGCCTATGCCAGAGAATACCCCAAGCCGTGCTGAGGTCATCGAGATTCCCATCCAAAAGGTCGACGAGCCTCTGGTGATTCAGGAGCCCGCTGTCGTTGTTCCCATGCCCATGCCAGAGGAACAGATGCCTGCCTCCGAAGCAATGGAACCCATGAAAGCCGAGGAACAGGTCATGGCCAACGAGGAGCAACTTGCCGAGGCGGCAGTCCAATCAGAACTTAGCAAGGCAGAGGACAACGTCAAGGAAAACGAGCTGGAGAAAATGGCTGAGGAAATCGCCGAGGAATTGCAAATGTTGGCCTCACCAGAACTGCCAAAGGAATCCGAAAAGGTGCTTCTAGAGCCCCTCAACGAACCAACTCAGATGCTGGATGGAAGTGAGCCTGAGGATTTGCTTGACACAGTCAAGGCTGAAACTGCGCCCGTCGAGCCAGAGATTCCTGCCGCAGAACCTGCCAAAACTCTGCTGCAGCCAGAGAATCCAATAGTTGAACCTGCAATGCCCGCTGAAGTCGAAGTCCCTGCGCCCAAAGCGGATATGCCAGAAATGGTTGAGTCTCCCGCCGCTGAAAATACGCAAAATGATGCCCTTCTAAGGCTTGAAGTTCCTGAAGCTGAACCAGAAGTCCCAATTGCTGAGCCAGAGAAAACTGAACTTCCCGCCGAACCAGAAATGACTTTGAAATCAGAGATCCCCATCGCAGAGCCTGAAATGATACCAGAAGTTGAAGCAGCTGAGCCCGCTATTCCAGCAGACGAGCCAGCCTTGCCAGCAGCAGAGGAGAATACAGCCGCCGAGATGCCTGTTTTGGTGGAACTCCCTACGTACATGCCCGAGGCACCTGAGAAGTCGGAAGATGAACCAATGCCACAACCAGAGGCACCAGTTCAGGCAGAGCCTGAGGCTGAAGCTCAACCGGAGGCACCAGCTCAACCGGAGGCACCAGCTCAGGCAGAGCCTGAGGCTCAAGCTCAACCGGAGGCACCAGAACAAACTAAGACATCCAAACCGGAGCTTCCTGAGGAGCAAACAGCTGAAGAACCTGTGATGGAAGTTAAAATTCCAGAGGAACTCAAAGTCGCCGAAGCTTTACCCGAACCAGCAGCTGCCGAAGAATCAAAAGCCGAAGAAGCTGCACCTGCCCCCGTTGAAAGTCCTGAAGCCGAGCAGCCTGCAATGGCTGAGATCACTGCTGAGCCAGAAAACAAATTAAACCAACCCGAGACTGAACAGGCTATGTCACCGCCAGAGAAGTTGAGTGAAGCTGAACCAGAAATCGAGGCACAGAGTGCTATTGAACCGGCTATGTCTTCACTACAGGCACCAGCTGCGGAAGTTCAAATTCCGACCGCAGCTGAAGAGGAAGCACAGCCACAAGCCAGTGCTGAGGAGGAAACCCTGTCCCCGTCTTCTGAAGCGGAAGACGCCCAGACCTTAATTCTGGACTTCATCTCGAGCCTTGTGAACTCGGAAAGCTCCAATTTGGAAGGCATGAAGGTGAATATGGATGAACTGCCTGCAGAAAGTGCTCCAGAACCAGAAATTGCTGAACCAAAATTGCCAGAAGAGGACTCTGCGGAGGCGCCAGTTGAAACACCAGTTGAGACACCAGTTAAGACACCAGTTGAGACGCCAGCTAACGCGCAGCCACTTGAAGCACCCATCGAAACACCCATCAAGACACCCATCGAATCTCCCATCGAAACACCTATCGAAACACCCGTTGAGGCACCAGCAAAGGAACTAGCTGAGGCACCAGTTCAAGAGCAACCAAAGCCAATGTATATGCCACTGATGCAAGGAATGGATCAAGGATTTCAGATCCCAGTTCAAGTTATCGAGAGCGCGGACCCAGAACCCATCCTGGCAGCACCGTCAATGCCAGAAGCTGTAGCCGTCGAACAGCCACAGCAGCCACTGAGCATCGACGATGTTGTTGAGCTCGTCAAAGAATCGCTAGACACGGCAGCAGAAAAGGAAAAGCTCGTACAAGAGCCCGAGGGCAGCCAGTCCGAATCTCAGGCAGAGTCCGAAGAAGTCAAGCCAATTTACCACAGGTACATAGAGCTCGGATCGAATCTCCTCAAGGCGGAAGCTCTGACCGCTTCCGATGAGGATGAACCTACGATTGTCGCGGCTTCAAATGACGACTCTATGGCCCAAGAGGATGAGAAACCACAAGAGGAGGAGAAATCCGAGGCCTTGGAGCCAGCGGTGGAGCCTCAACCAGAGCCTGAACAACTTGCCGCAGAGTCAGAAGCCGCTCTCAACGTCCTTCCAAAGGGTGATGAGATTCCATCAGTGCCAGCATCGGCTGAAGCCGAACGCCTCCCCATGAGTCGGAGTTTGAATCGCTTCAGAATGGACCCCAGGAAACGGCGATTCCTCTTCAGGTCCGATGCCAGTTAGACTGAATCTAGAATATAACACACCTACACGACACGAAAACGAACACATCCAGCTTCAAGTGCTCACACAACAAACACTCACACACGTACACAACGAATCATCTTTACCCAGCGAAGCCATAAATAATCAACTTAACGAAACGTTAAGCTAAGTTTAAGAATTCAGTTTAAAAATCAAAATCACATACTTTTCGCTTTGTTTTGTCGCGCCCATATTTTGTTGAACGAAATCGATTGAAATCGAGGAAGAGAAAAGGAAAAAGAGAACCAGGGAGAAACAGAAAATGAGCGGTTTCTGACGTGCAATGCAAAATTTAGGTTGACTATAATTCATTCCTTACAATTGACTTATTTTATTTTATGCTTTCAAATGAACTTCTTGACCTGAATTTTGACCGAAGATCAAACTCAAACGAAACACGGCATTTTTGGTTTCCTTAGATTTTTCTTTTTTTTCATACTTCCTATGTTAACTGTAAGTCGAGAGATTTTAAATGAGAAGATGAATAAATTATTGTTTAAAAAAAATGAATTTCCTTTTTACGGGATTTGGCATTACTGGTATCGTCTCGGTGATTTTTTTTCGCGCAGAATTCGCACAGGGTGGATAGAATTGAGGAGTGCATATGTTTTTTTCTTTGCAATATGGTTGCTGGACTGCTGGAAAAATAGTTTAAATTGAATTTGTTAAAAATGAAATTGCAGTTCATCTTTTCCTCAATATTAATATTGAATATAACACAGTGCAGAACAGTGTCTAAATGTCGCTTACCAACCAAGCTAGCTTCAATGTGCAAAAAAAAATATTATACAATGCGCTCCTGAAATTCACATTTTATCCATTAGTTTTCAATTCCAAAGTGTACTACGTGGTTTGCTTTCCTTCATTGACGCAATTGGGACAATTTTAATTTTAACTGAACGAAACCTTCGACACGTGACCATTTAGAGCTATTCTTCTTCTTCTTCTTCTTGTGGCGGTACAGTCCGGGGTGGACCAGGGCCTCAACCAACATGCCTGTCCAACCAGCACGATCTTTCGCCAGCTGCCTCTAGCTGCGCACTCCAAGTTGGTTGAGGTCCTTCTACACTTGCGTGCGCCACCTTAGTCTAGGTTGTCCTCTGTTAATAATAATAAATGTTGGCGCTACAGTCCATAGGGGGACCAGGGCCAAGATTGCTCATCAACTACTCGTGTGGTGCGCGCTACTATTCTCTCATGAGTAGAAGCAACCTACAGTATTTTGCCGACTCCGAACGGCGAAATTTGAGAAGCTCTCTTAGACAGTTATTACTCTTTGAGTGTTGTCAGCAGTTTGAAAGAGGTGGTGCCGTGAAAAATTCGAAAAATTGGTGTTGAGCTGGGAGTCGAATCTAAACCCTTCGGCGTGTGAGCGTCGCACTCTACCCACTACGCCACGGCGACCACGTCGTCCTCTGTTGCCATTGTCCCAATGGCTCGGATTCAAAGACTTTTCGGGCCGAAGCAGTGGTGTCCATACGCTCTACTTGGCCTAGTCATCTTAAGCGTTGTATCCGCAGATGCTTGACCGGGCGCATGTCGCTGTACAGTCCATAGAGTTCGTCGTTAAATCTTCTCCTCCAGATGCCACCAACGCAAACAGGTTAAAAATCGCACGCAAAACTTTTCTCTCGAAAAGACTAAGGGCTTCCTCATCCGCCTTTGGTAACGTCCCAGATTTCGCGCCATAAAGTAGGACGGCAATGATCAAGCTGTTGTATAAAGCGAGTTTAGTCCTTCGAGAGAGGGCTTTATTACTCAATTGCCTCATGAGCCCAAAGAAACAGCGATTGGCAAAAGTGATTCTGCGTTTAATTTCGGCACTGATGTTGTTCCGAACCTTGTCCCCTCCGGATAGCTGTATTACCCTACGGTTAAACTTACGGATTTCATTCCTGCCATAAAACCTTTCCATTTCCATTTCTTCAACCGCTCGCTTCTCATGCTCCTTCTTTTTCCTTCTGAGAAGCCGGTGCTCTTCCCTTCTTCTCTGTTTGTAGAGCTCACGAACAGCTCACGAACAGCTCACGAACAGCTCACGAACGTAGAGCTCGTTGTTTGATGCAGCGTCGCCTTATAGGCGTCATGTTTGGCTGCATGCGCTTGCCTGCACTCGTCGTCAAACCATGGGTTCCTTCTGGATGGTGACGTAAAACACAGCACTTCAGTGGCAGCTTCTGTGATGGCTTCTTGTCACAGAATAGTTGCGGCTTGAAAAAAGGGGTCTTTTAATGCTTTAAGGCTTGTGAGGCGACACATGTACCCTTTAAAAATAATACGGCGCGGCCGCTTATAAAAAAGTTAAAATGATAACACAGCCAATTTAAATGAAATCGCAGTCAAAAAGGTCTCCCTTCTTGTGATTCGGGGAAACGACGCTGGGATTCCACTCATCGGAAACTCAAAAAATGGAATTAAATCGTGAAAATGTTCGTGCGATTAGTTTCTACAACTTTCGACTCAACAACAGTGCATCGATAAACCTAATCACATTTTTGGAGATGAAGCTTCATCAAGGACGAGTGTTTATCGATAGTATGATGAATTCAGTCGAGTTCGTAGTTTACTCCAAGACGAATTTCGTGAAGGTTGTGTAAAATCAGTTGTTGTTCCGGAAACCATTGCGCCAACTGATATTGTATGATCATCATGTGACCTATCGTGAGATTCAGACAACCTTAGGCATTAGTGGGACCAGCATGCGTTTAACAGTGCATGAACATTTGACCGTCAAAAAAATTTGTCCGCGTTGGATCCCATACAATTTGTCAATCGCTCAAAAGAGGCTTGTGTCGATTGGTCGAAAGAAATGCTCCAAAAATACGATTGCGCTGCTTCGAAACACGTCTATAACATCGTAGCAGGTGTTAAATCGTGGGTTTACGCGTATGAGTCCGAAAGTAAACAGCAGTCGACTGTGTGGTTGCTTCAAATTGAGCCAAATCTAACAAAAGTTGCTCGCGCACGAAGTACTTCCAAGCAAATGGTCGCCTGTTTTTTCGGAAAAACTGGACATGTAGCAACCGTACCACTAGAAGAACGCAGAACAGTCAGTTCTGAGTGGTACACAACCATTTGTTTGACAGTTGTCTTCGAAGAAATCAGGAAAACAAACCGCCGAAGACAGATCACTCTTCACCACGACAATGCGAGTTCTCACACATCGGGTCAAACAACTGCATTTTTGAGCACTCAAAACATCAATTTAATGAGTCATTCGCCGTATAGTCCTGACTTGGCACCGAATGACTTCTTTTTATTCCCGTACGTAAAAAATAAAATGAGAGGTCAACGATTTTCGACACATGAAGAAACGGTTGATGCGTTCAGAATGCACGTTTCGGAGATACCTCAATCAGAGTGACAAAAGTGCTTCGACAATTGGTTCAAAAGTGTAAAGATCTTAATGGGGAATATTTCGAAAAACAATAAAGCTATTTTCTATGATTAATATTTGTTTTCCTTCTCTAATCCCGAAATATAAAAGGCAACCCTCGTATCTATACAATAAACTCAATTCTGCTCGATCTGTCAGAGCACATGCTCTGATACCATCTCGTCACCTCTACACTATATAGGAAAGTTTTTCAAAAAGCAAAAATCACATATAATTCAGAAAAATGCATGAAATCTTTATTTGAATCGATAGAACGGTCAATATAATTTAAAGTTTGAAGATTATTTCATGCAAATGTTGACCTTGACTGTGCCTCAAATGGTCCATCCGCTTAGTCCAATTTCGGCATACTCTTTTCAACATTTCGGCCGGTATCTCACGAATATATGCTTCAATGTTGTCTTCCAATGCGTCCATGAAGCAGGCTTGTCTGTATGGACATGAGCTTTAACATAGCTCCACAAAAAATAGTCTAAATGCGTTAAATCGCAGGATCTAGACCGCCAATTGACCGGTACCGAACGTGAAATAAAATGTTCACTCAACTCGCCTTTCAGTAAGTCTCTTGGTGCGCGTGCTGTGTAGCCTGTGGCACCGTCTTGTTGAAACCACAAGTCATGCAACTCAAGCTCTTGCATTTTGAGCAAAAGAAAGTTGGATATCATCTCACGGTAGCGCTCACCATTCACAGTTATATTACGATTCGCATCATCTTTGAAGAAGTACGGTCTAATGATGCCACCAGCGCATAAACCGCACCAAACTGTGAGTTTTTCTGGATGCATTAGTAGCTTTTCTAATGCTTCTGGCTGATATTCACTCCAAAATCGACAATTCTGCTTATTTACATACCCATTGAGCCAAAAATGAGCTTCATTCATTTTTGACAATAAAATGGAAGAAGCGCGCGATGAATTTTCTTAACAGAGTTGTTAGTTTATAAGACGATTCATGGTTAAATTATAGACCAAACTGAAGATGTTTGACAATGAAATAAAACTCGAAACGTGAGTCAGCTGTTAAAACCAGTGTTGCCAAAAAGATAATAGGTAAAAAATAATTCTTTATTATTAATACTAAACGTTTTAAACATGCCATTCTTGTCTAACTTTCTTCCCTTTTCTAAGCCTTCTTTTTCCATTTTTCTTATGTCTACTTTCAGTACTTTAAGAAATTTAAATTGTTATCTATTCTGTTGATGTTGATATCTTAGTACTATAAAAGACTCTTTTCTTATTGTACCCCTATGCCTAATAATTTATATTGAATTGAAATGTATTGAATTGAATTAGTTTCTTAACGCAGATGTTTGAACCAGTACTTAAACTAATCTATGGGCTCACGAGAAAAGAATACCAGGTATGCCAGTATGAAATGAGCGTTTTTTTTTTAAATAAAACACTAATTATCAATGGGAAAGTAAAAACATTTGATTCAAAGTATTGGCCATTGTCTTCTGCACATTTTGACCACATTTTGCCCAATTTGTGAATACCACGCCAATAAAATTGTTCGTCTTTTAAAGCAAACCAATCAGACACCAATTTTCGACCTCCTCGTAGGAATCAAAGTGCTGCTCAGCCAATGCGTGTCCCATCGATCAAAACAAATGGTAGTCGGAAGGAGCCAAGTCTGGTGAATACGGCGGGTGGGGTAGCTGCTCCCAGCCAAGTGTTTTGATTGTATCCTTAAAAGGTTTTTCTTTTAGTGCAGGTGCATTGTCATGAAGCAAAATTACCTTGCCGTGTCTTCTGGCCCATTCTGGTCGTTTCTCGATGAATGTATGGTTCAAATTGATCATTTGTTGTCGGTAGCGATCAGTATTAACGGTTTCACCAGAGTTTAGGAGCTCGTGGTACAGCACACCTTTCTAGTCCCACCAAACACACAGCATTGTCTTCTTGCCGAATCAGTCTGGTTTTGCAGTCGATGTTGATGGCTGTCGTGGCCGCCTACAGCTATGGGAAGCTGTGCAGGCTGCGTGGAGGGATATTCCAATTCGGCGATGTCAGGCACTAATCGACTCTATGCCACGACGTTGTGCCGCTGTGCTCAAAAATAAGGGTTATAAGACGAAGTAATAGAACAGTAGTATAAATAAAAAAAAGTAAAAACCGTACTATTCCACTAAATTTTGCATTTTATTTACGACGTTTTACTTGTGGTGTGGTCGCCGTGGCGTAGTGGGTAGAGTGCGACGCTCACACGCCGAAGGGTGTAGGTTCGAGTCCTAGCTCAACAACAATTTTTCGAATTTTTCACGGCATCTCCTCTTTCGAGCTGCTGACAACACTCAAAGAGTAGTAACTGTCTAAGAAAGCTTCTCAAATTTCGCCGTTAGGAGTCGGCAAAAAACTAGTAGGTCCCTTCTACTCGTGAGAGAACAGTAGCGCGCACAACACGAGCAGTTGATGAGCAAGCTAGGCCCTGGTCCCCCTGAGGACTGTCGCGCCAACAATTATTATTATTATTGTTGATGGTTGTCCCAGATTAACCCATGCTTTTTTTCCGTTTAGGATTCTTAAAATAAATCCATTTTTCATCGCCAGTAACAATCCGATGCAAAACCGATTTTCTTTGGTGTCTTTGAAGCAAACATTTCACAAGTGTTTTTTCGGTTTTCCATCTGTCTTTCATTCAATTCATGTGGCACCCATTTTCCACACTTTCGGATCTTTTCCATAGCTTTTAAACGGTCAGAAATTGTTTGTTGTACAACATTTAACATTGCTGACGATTGCTTTTGACTCAAAGTGTCATCTCCATCCAATATAGTTTGCAATTCGGCGTCTTCAAACTTTTTTGGTGGTCTTCCACGTTCTTCATTTCTCACATCAAAATCACTATTTCTGAACCGTTGAAACCCTCTTTGCATGTTGCTTCTGATAGAGCATGATCACCATATGCCTCGACAAGCATTCGATGCGACTCTGCAGCACTTTTCTTCAAATGAAAACAAAAACCTAATGCTTTCCGCAAATCATTCTGGTACAAAATTCGACATTTTGAACACGATGAAAAAATATGATGTTGTCTGTTCAATATCTTGATGTATACTAAATATTTTTCACAGATGTCATAGCAAACAAACAAAAAAAAAAAAAAAAAAATCAGGGCTCGTTCTGAACAAAGGAACATTGAGACAGTTGTATCTTGACGCTCACTTCATACGGGTATACCTGGTATATTTTGCATAGCCACTCCACAGTTTAAACATAGTCAGTCGTTTTGAAATTAATTCGCCACTTGCATTTCAATTTTCAAAATTTTGAAAACTAAACAAAAAAAAAAAGAAAAACCAAATGTGGAGATATACGTCCTGCAATTCGAATGCCACAAAGCATGTTTCAGTTCTACCTTGATTCTTGATTAAATGTGTTGCCTTATGATCGAATACTTCATAAGTTCTGAGTGTTTATTCAGCCCTTCTATAATTTTTGTCATAAGGGATCTCCAGGTTTCCTGCCAATTCCGATCTTGATTTATGAAATTTCGATGACATTGAAAGCTTTGGTTAAATTTTAAAATTTCTGCTTAAAATTGTGAATCTAGTCCAAACTGCCAACAGTGTGCAGAACAAGGTTCTCTGAAATCGAGTGAAGTAGGAGTCTATACCAATTTCTCCGATCAAAGAAGCAGTGTGAATAACGTTTATCTAGGATAGAAAGACGTAAGATCAAACATCTGCCGCCATAAAATATGTTAACTCACCTTGCGCATCAGCTGTGTGCATTCCTTAACTTGCATTCCATCGGTTAGATTCTGGCTTCTCTTCAATTCAAATATAATCCTCTCGTATAAGTGCAATATAACCAAACCGTCGAAAAAATGAATGACGTTGAGCCTTTGATACAAGGATTCATTGTATGCCATAGCGAACAGGAATTGGAACACCATGGTGATCGAGTCGAAGTTGTGTACTTGGGTGAATTGGACCAACAACCTCGAGGATTCTCTGTATATGGATGCGATTTCGCTAATGCTTGATGCAAAGAGTTTATAAGGAGCTGGGTGTTTTGAAAATTCGTCAAAGCTGTCGTTTAGTTTGCGAACCAGAATGTGCAGGTAGGCGAGTTGAATGCAAATTCTTTGAGTGTAAATGAACATGTTTGCGTAAGGGACTAGAAATATAATTGACAGAACAACAACTTGTTCCACAGCTAAGTAAAAGCTAAATATCCCAATTGTGGCGAGTACGAACAAAAGCCTTGATAGGAATACACCGTAAATGAGCTTCGAAAAACGAATCTCGCTACCCACAAGCCGCTGTGTTCTTCGAACGCAGTTTAGAAGACGATTCATAAGTACTATAGTCTGGTGCCTGTTTGCGTGCTGCCTGAGGAATATTGTAAACGGGGACCCGATATATATTATAAAAAACATGATTACTCCGACAACGTTCGGTATAACGAGTATGAACGACAATGATACCATCCACACAAGAGTGAACACTGTGCGACGCAGAGTTGATCTCACTTTGCTTAGGGCGTTGAAGTCCATCACATCCCAATCGAAGGAATACTCCAGCATACAGGTGCACGCGTTTATGTGGTAAATCAGGCAAATTAACTTCTGCTGAAACGAACGGTTTCCCAGTCGCCCTGCCATCCTGCGAAATCCGAAACACTGAAGAGGAATGTAAAAAAAACTATCCTTACCTACAAATCGGTACGAGGAGTACCAATTTCATTAATGGACATGTGTGTGATTGATGCAGTGTGTGACAAACCTTTCCCTGATTGATTTCATTCACTTCCCCATCAACATTTTGTGCGGACGTAGACGTATTGACTGGTGAACGAAGTAACCAATTTCAAGCCGCTTAAAGTTATAAACACTTTAACACCATAGAGAAATTGCAAAAAAAAAAAGAGCAAGAGACTAGGACGTTTTTTTTTTCATGAAGACTGTTCACATGGTTTTTCACGTGTACAGAGGGTCTGAATTAATTTTTTAAAACTTATAGGCGCTAAAAGGGGTTTTTTACTTATACTTCTGTAATTAAGTCAAGCCGCAGGCCGAATGAAAAAAGTCAGAGAGCGAGACGAGGAAGCGGTGTGCATTGATTTTAAATGCCTTTGCACTGTAATGAGGGGGAAAAGTTGAGCTAGAGAAAACATCCAATATTAGTGAAGTACGGCAAAAGAGTGAGTGTCTTGAATTTAAAGAATGTGCATAGGAGGGCTAAAGGGTGTACCAACGGGCATTCCTTGCCAGACGCGTATTGCGGGAGAATTCTTTAAAAAAAAACACTCAACTGGCTAATTTTTCCTGAGCATTTCTTATTGGAACAGAGATGAAAGAGTAACCGAGACGCGACATAACGACGGTGTTCTAAGGTGTCCATTGACTGAGAATCTATACTTTTGTTGCTTGCTATTGAATGCTTTCTACTAGATCCAGGTAGGAATTGGGAGCACCGGCCAACCTGGGAAACACGTTACTGAAGCACGCAGAGTCAAAAGCTGGTCCAGGCAATAAACTACATTTAATGTAATTTAATTTAATTATTAACCCAGCTTGTGAATGAGCCAACACGAATACCTGACATTGAAGATCATACCGCTAACACCTTGGATCTGTTTCTCACCTCTCATCAGGAAAAATATTCAATTGATATATTGTCGCCTCTAGGCTCGTCCGACCACTGTGTCGTGTCAGCCAAATTCTCGTACTCCTCCCACACAGTTAGAGAACAAATTCCGAAAAGAACAGTAAGGCTCTACGAGAAAGCCAACTGAAGCGGACTTAACAACTTCTTTAGGAATTTTAACTGGTCACCATGCTTCCTCGATAGTGACGTGGATGCCGCTACTAATGCGATCACAAACATTATTTCGCTGGGCATGAGGTCCTTCATTCCTCACAGAGTGAAGAGCATCAAGACTGAGGCAAACGCGTGGTTCGACTTGAGCTGCAAAGAGGCTATCAGGATGAGAGAGTTGAGTTTCCGGGATTATAAAGCCAACCCTTCTGAGGTGCTGGTGGAAACCGTCGAAGCCTTGGACGGTCGCGGGCGGCCCTAAGGTGGATTTTTTGTTGTGTGAATGCTTCTTTTGATACTTGCTTGGCAAGTTCATCGGCGATGTCATTTTTCATGTTTCCGTGATGTTAGAGGGCAAGACTTTAAGCACAGCTTGAATTGACAGCTTGACTTGACAGCTTGACTTGACAGCTTGACTTGACAGCTTGACTTGACAACTTGACTTGACAGCTTGACTTGACAGCTTGACTTGAGAGCTCGATTTGAGAGCCTGACTTGAGAGCTTGACTTGACAGCTTGACTTGACAGCTTGACTTGACAGCTTGACTTGAGAGCTCGATTTGAGAGCTTGACTTGAGAGCTTGACTTGACAGCTTGACTTGACAGCTTGACTTGACAGCTTGACTTGACAGCTTGACTTGACAGCTTGACTTGACAGCTTGACTTGACAGCTTGACTTGACAGCTTGACTTGACAGCTTGACTTGACAGCTTGACTTGACAGCTTGACTTGACAGCTTGACTTGACAGCTTGACTTGACAGCTTGACTTGACAGCTTGACTTGACAGCTTGACTTGACAGCTTGACTTGACAGCTTGACTTGACAGCTTGACTTGAGAGCTCGATTTGAGAGCTTGACTTGAGAGCTTGACTTGACAGCTTGACTTGACAGCTTGACTTGACAGCTTGACTTGACAGCTTGACTTGACAGCTTGATTTCACGGCTTGACTTGACAGCTTGACTTGACAGCTTGACTTGACAGCTTGACTTGACATCTTGACTGCTACAGATGCACTCCTCGAATTACTCCTCACAATATAGTTCGAGGCAATAAAGAACGTTTTCGCCTGGAAAATAATAATAATTATTGGCGCGACAGCCCACAGGGGGACCAGGGTCTAGCTTGCTCATCAACTGCTCGTGTTGTGCACGCTACTGTTCTCTCACGAGTAGAAGGGATCTACAGTGTTTTGCCGACTGCGAACGGTGAGATGCTTTCTTAGACAATTATTACTCTTTAACTGTTGTCAGCAGCTCAAAAGTTGTGGTGCTGTGAAAAATTTGAGGTGTTCAGCCGGGAATCGAACCTGGACCATTTGGCGTGTGATCGTCGCACTCTACTTTGGCGTATGAGCGTCGCGCTCAATACACCACCTGGAAAAACTAACACGATATAACCTTAAAAGGCGTAAAGTCAAATGTTCGTTTTTCACGAATGCATCAACTTCAGTCTAGGGTCTGGGTTCGGCTCCCAGCTCATCACCAATTTTTCGAATTTTTCACAGCGAGCTGCTGACAACACTACTATAATAATAACTGTCTAAGAAAGCTTTTCAAACTTCGCCGATCGGAGTTGCCAAAAAACTGTAGGTCCCTTCTACTCGTGATAGAACAGTTACGCGCACAACACACGTAGTTGATGAGCAAGCTAGGCCTTGGTCCTCCTTTGGACTGTAGCGCCAAAAATTATTATTATTATCAGCTTCAGTTCACTATAGAGTATTGAAGCAATCCTTAAAACTCCGAGTAAGTTTCCTTCCAGCCTCAGTTTCTGGCAAAAAACGTATACATAAGGAAAGTCGACTTCGTATGAACGACGCAACTGGATTGTATATTGTATTCAGATCAAAAATGAAAAACAGTTTCGTGCATCGTTTTAGAAATTGATTGTCTTGCGCTTAGAGCTTTTAAAGGATGATTCTTCAAATCTTTCTGAACCTAAACAGAAAACAAACCGCAAAAAAAATGAATCGTTTGAATAAACACGTTGAAACCTGTTGCTTTGAATAGCTATTATTTCGATTGCTTCTCCGATGCTGAAGGAAATATTAGTGTTTGAGATCAAGGGTTAAAATTTAAGCGAAAAGAAATTTTACCCGGGATACAAATTGTATCACAAATTAGAAATAAATGAAAAAAGTATTCACTTCTCCTTCGGATGTCGCTACAGTCCGGGGTAGACCTGGGCCTCAACCAACATGCCTCTCTAGCTAGCACGATCTCTCGCCAGCTGTCTCCAATTGGGCACTCCAAGTTGGTGTAGGTCCTTTTCCACTTGTGTGCGCCATCTTAGTTTAGGACGGCCTCTGTTGGCGTCGGATTCGAAAACTCTTCGGGCCGGAGCAGTGCCCATGCGCTCTACATCGCCTAGCCACCTTAAGCGTTGTATCCGTAAACGCTTGACTAGACTCATGCCGCCGCACGCAGAACTTTTCTCTCGAAGAGACCATTTGCTTCCTCATCCGCATTTAGTAGCGTCCAGGCTTCTGCGCCGTAAAGCAGGACTGGGATGATCAAGGTGTTGTATAAAGTCAATTTGGTCGTTCGGGAGAGGGCTTAATTATTCAATTGCCTCTTGAGCCCAAAGAAACAGTGACACAGCAAGAGTGATTCTGCGCTTGATTTCGGTACTGATGTTGTTCCTATTCACCGCGGAGCCGAGATAGACGAAGTCCTTCACTACCTCGAAGTTTCTGCTGCCCATAGTGACGCTCTGTCCGAGACGTCGATGTTCTGCGTCCTTCTTTAATGACAGCATGCACTTGGTTTTGCCCTCATTTACCGTCAGACCCATTTTAGCAGCTTTCGCTGCAATGCCAGCAAACGCCTCATTGACGACTCGCTCTGTTTGTCCAATCACGTCAATGTCATCCGCGGAAGCTAGGAATTGAACTGACTTCTGGAAGATCGTGTCTCTGGTGTTGACATTTGAGTTTCGCACGATCTCCTCGAGGATGATGTCAAAGAAATCACATGACAGTGCGTCGCCTTGTCTAAAATCTTTTTTGACATTAAAGGTCTCGGTAAGTTCGTTGCCGACATTGACGGAGCAGCGAGAGTTCTCCATCGTCATCCTACCCAATCTGACGAGTTTGGTGGGAATGTCAACACTAGACATGGTACTGTATAGCTTGTGTAACTGTCATATGTGGCTTTGAAATCGACGAATAGGCAATGAGTGTCAATTTGCATTTCTTGGTTTTTTTCCAGAATATGTCGTAATGTGAAGATCTGGTCTATTGTAAACTTCCCTTTCCTGAAACCACACTAATGGTCATTGACAAACAGTTTCAGATGCTCACACAATACGGCAGAGAGGATCTTGTATGCGACGTTCAGGAGACTTATCCCTCGGTAGTTTGTACAGTCAAAGGGGGCTCCTGTTTTGTGAACCGGGCAAACGACGCTGAGATTCCACTGAGATTCGGGAATGCTTTCCTCCGACCATATCTTACAGATGAGCTGGTGCATGCGTCCAACCAGCTGCTTTAAATAGAATAAGGACATCAGCTGAGGATATTCTATTCCTCTTCAGCCAGGACAGTGCTTCGCGAATGGCCACTACTTCAGCTTGGAACACGCTACAGTGATTGGGAAGTCTGAATTTTAGGCTAAGATTAAGATCCTCTGAGTAGACTCCGCAACCAAGGCTTTCATTGGATTTTGATCCATCGGTGTAGATGCAAGTAGCGTCTGTTTAGTCGACCACATCTGTCGTTCAGGGATCATAGTGCGGAATTTCTATGTCAAGAAGGCCTTCGGCGTAGTCAAGGTTTTGGTATGCAAAGTTTACTCTTTGAAGGATTTTTGAGTGTTTGTGGGACAGGTTCCATTGTGATGAGGAGATCACTCTTATGGCTGTACTAAACGCCGCCTGTTGGGTAAACAGAGCTGTGGGCACAAGGTTAAGCACGACGTCCATTGCATCTGATGGGGTTGTTCTTAGAGCACCGCAGATACATAGGGAGGCCAGTCACTGGACTTTTCTAATAGTATTATAGTGGGAGGCTGTGTCTAGTGCAAGCCACCAAACTGCAACGTCATATAGTAAAATAGGGCGCTCCACAGCCACATAGATTAAGGCCATCATGTGTGGGATACCCCATCTAGATCTAATGGTCCTTCTGCACATGTAGAATGCAGTCGTGGTGTTGCGGGTACGCTCGGCAATATTTGCCTTCCAGCTGAGTTTTCTAACCAGCGTAAGTCCTACGAACTTAGCTGTCTCGGAAGAAGAGCATAGCTGGCCGCTGATGGCCACTGGGTCAACATGGGGAACTCGTAAGGAGGACTAGTTCTGTTTTTTTGGCATTGATGCTTAGTCCTTTTTAGTGGACGAGCACTTAGATAAGAGAGATAATCAAACGTAACCCGTTTAAGAATTAATAATAATTGTTGGCGCTAAGGTCCAAAGGTGGACCAGGGGTTAGCTTGCTCATCAACTACTGGTGTTGTGCACGCTACTGTTCTCTCACGAGTAGAAGGGACCTACAGTTTTTTGCCGACACCGAACGGCGAAATTTGAGAAGCTTTCTCAGACAATTATTACTCTTTGAGTGTTGTCAGCAGCTCGAAAGAGGTGGTGCCGTGAAATATTCGAAAAAGTGGTGTTGAGCTGGGAATGGAAACTAGACCCTTCGGCGTGTGAGCATCGCACTCTACCCACTACGCCACGGCGGCCAGCCGTTTATGAATGTTAGGAAAATGAAGGAATTAAATTTACCCGTAGCCACAACAACAATAAGAAGAAGGCTAGTGAAAAAGAATTTACCCGCCAGAAGTCCCAGGTAAGTACCACTACTGTCAAAAATTAGCCTACTAAAACGAACCAAATTCGCGAAAGAACACCTGAACTGGGAACTTTCAATATATTATATATACGAAGGTTGCCTTTTATATTTCGGGATTGGGCAACCCTAGTGTTGCAATCTGGCACCTGCCAGCTCTATAGTAAAGTTTGACATTTTTGAGGGTATACGTAGTCAGAACGTTTTGATATACCAGCGCTATTTATGTTGTTTACGACTTAAAAGATTTATCTCGCCCAAAAAATGGAATTAAATCGTGAAAATTTTCGTGCGATAATTTTTTACAGCTTTCGACGTGGATTAACTCAACAGCAGTGCATCGATGAACTTAATTCAGATTTTGGCGATGAAGCTCCATCCAGGACCAGTGTTTATCGATGGAAAAATTAATGACTTTTTTGGTGAACTTATTTAACCGAGACCGTATATGTTATGGACGGACGAATCCAAAGTAGTTTTATTTGGTAGTCCTGGGGCGAGGACATTTGTTCGCAGGCGAAAAAAACCAACCGGAGTGTACTATTAAGACTGTTTAGGATTGTGCTCTCAATGTTTATTTTGTTCTTGTTGTTAATAATTGTTCAAGTATGTAGATTCAATAATCAATATGAGTATGCGCCATAGATTGTTTGTTTCACCTACTCAAATAATATAGTACAAATAATATTGTGCATACAAAAATGATTTGTCACTGCACCTAGAATCACATGTTCCCGTTCGATTTAAACTCCGAATCACCAGGACATCAGGCCATCCAAGATCAGCTCATCATCAACAACAGCAGCATCATGCCACGCGTCGTTGCATCTTCCGCAAATCAGGAAAATTCACCACCACGCAACTCGCTCCCGTATCGTAGGATCATCTCCTTTTTGCCCCATCCAGAAAGAGGTAAACTGCCGCAAGTGCACACGCATGTGTGGGTTCCCGCAGACAAAAGTAAGTGGTGAAAAAGTGGGATGCTTGAGGATCGTGTTGACTGTCGATCGATCTTGGTGGGTGTTAATGATTTCCTGATGGATGACTACTCACTTGAAGGTTTTTTTTTTCATTTTTTTTATTTATTTATTATTTATTCTACTTACATGCTAGACAAAAATACTTACACTAGCTTAATAATATAATCTGTTGATCTTAATTCTAACTTACTGACTCTTAACAAGTGCTCTAAGCTAACCTAGAATAATTAAAGTTTTCGTCACCTTTCGGCTTCTTTATTATATGATTTAGCTGTTTTTTTTCTCAGTGTTTCATTTAAGTGTAATTTTCACCAAAGAATAATTCAAAATCTTGGGATAACAAATATGTAACTGAACCTAACCTTAGATTAGGATTAAAGACTAACTTTAGAATAAAAGTAAAACCTAGTTATAATAAATTACGTCTTAGCTTAAAATTACTAACTACTACTACTTAAATGTACACATAGTCTTAACTATGTCCGTAACATGATACGGACGCGTGCACCAAGACGTATGTATTATTTATATGCTTAAGATATATATTTAATACGCCGTGATGCATCTTTTTGTTCTTGTTTTGTATGTTTTGTTTTGTATTTTTTTTTTGTTTTTTTTTTAAATTTTTTTATTATTCCTTATAAATGTCTTTGGGCCGATTTTTCAATAGTCAGATAAACAGACTGATTGCTAACGAACGAATAAATGTATTCGACTCTTTATCTGCTAGATAAGTAGTTTCAGTTTTTCAATCGAAAACTAACAGCTGGATAGTTATTTGACCGTATTTTGCAGAGCGGCAAATATCAATTGTGTCTAACTTCACAAGGTATTTGTGTGAATGAAACATATTAATTGGTAATTGTTTGTGTTAGAGCAAATGAGCTGGTTATGCTCTCAGATAAACGTCTTGAGATCTCCGTATATTTTAAATAATTTCCCGAGTATTTTCGAAGTTTCAAGTAATAATTAGTTAAAATGGAAAACGTTGACCTACAGACAAAAAAGCGCGAGAGGCCTGTTAATTTTATGCCTAGTGAAACGCGGTTGTTAATGGATTTTGTGTTCAAATTTCGAAACGTAATAGAAAATAAAAAGACAGATGCAATTACCAACAAAGAAAAAGATACTGCGTGGACCAAAATTGCAGATCTGTTTAACAGTGCGAGTGGCGTGAACATACGATCATCTAAAAATTTGAAGCTGAAGTATGAGAGCGTTAAGAAAAATACAAAACAGAAAGCCGCACACAATCGCCAAGAGTTATACAAAACAGGTGGTGGAGAAGCCACACCTGGAGTATTCTCAGTCGCGGAAGAAAAAGTACTGGCTATGTGTTCCAACATTGACGGCTCGGAAGCTCGAAAACAGAAGAGCATGAACTCAGAATTCTTTATCTTCACAACGAAGAAAAGAGAAAACAAGAAGCACACAATTTAAAAATACAAGAATTTAAAAAGTAGTTTATTTCTTTTTTTTGTTTCAAATAAAATGTGCGTATGACACGTATCAACCAAATTAACAAACTTTTATTTTAGTTCTATTATGTTCATGAATTAATCATAGCTTGAAAGTACTCCAAGAAAGTATCCCTCGTGCCACGATTACCTGTGAGGTTGTAGAATGTATTTCTCTCTCGGTCTCAACGCAGCAATGGCTAGCGTAACTCTTTTCACGACGTTGCATATAGTCGAAGCAGTGACACACGAAAAGTCTTCTACCGTAATATAAAAACTTCCTGTAGCATAAAACCGTAAAGCAATCAGCAATTGTGTCATGGGTAAAACGCATTGATTTCTAAAATAAATCCCCAAAATATTAAGTACAATATAGAAATTAAAAATGTACATATGTATATTCGAATGTATCTGCGTAACTAACTTTTCTGTTTTATGCACAATTTTGTCCTTTATTAATGAAAGTAGGTATTCGACAGTATCTTTCTGCAACCTGAATCTTCGTTTGAAATCTTCCTCTTCCCATTCGCTTCCTCACTACTCTTTTTCTTTCTTGAAGTTGAATTGAAGCGATTATATATTATTTCTTCTTCCTCAATAAGTAAATCGTCGACATCGTCCAAAAAATCCATTTAAAAAAAAACAATTTGTAATTATTTACATGTTTGAATTTGACAGCCCATTTACTTTAGCTAGGGGATTACATTTAACTGACACAGAAACGGACAGATAACTTTAACAGACAGTTAGATGGTATATTCCTCAGATAGCTGCTAAACAACTATTGAAAAATGCATTTATGCCTTAACTGTCAGTTAACTTCTATCTGATTGTTTATCTGACTATTGAAAACTCGGCCCTAAATCTACCTTAATCTATGTAAGTTGGCCCTAGTTACTGACTCAACTATTCTGTGTTGTACTTTAAAAAGATAGTGGCCTCGAAAGCTGATTCTGGTATAACCACCAGTAGAACTGCCGTTCTTTGTCTGATACTGCTCAATCACGGGCAGAAATCGCTCTACGGAACCGTAGGAGATCTTCGTGGCTGCGGGGCTCGTCCGGCTCGTATTGGAGTTGCCTTTCTACTGTTCGGCGAGCGACGTGGAAGATGATAGGGCAGCCTTCCCTATCTTGTATCAGGCCTTTCGAGTCCAGATAAAGGAAATCTTCAGGTGTAATAAACCGTTAAGACATACCCTTTCATTGTACTTTTCATTTGGGTAGTAAGCCCCAAAGATCAGACTTTTGGTTGAAGTCATGGCTCGAGCAGTGTGACTCCGAATCAACTTAATAACAAAACTATCTATCCTTATAAGTTTTGCCTCCTTATACAGGGCCTCATTGGGATAGAATTTCTTGTAGTGAGACTCTGGTGTTCGATATAAACGAAGACAGGCCCGAAGACACCGTCTCTCGAACACCTTACCTTATCCATTTGGGAAGGACTCACGTTGAACCACACAGGACAACCATATACCATGATTGGCCGGATAAGGGCCATGTAGCAGATTAGCTTCACTCTGGTGTCAAGTTGACTGCTATAAAACAGCCATCTTGCCATAGCGAACGCATTCTTAGCCTTGGTCAGAGCTGTGTCTACATGTAGCAGATAAGCTTCACTCTGGTGTCAAGTTGACTGCTGTAAAACAGCCCTCTTGCCAGAGCGAAGGTACTCTTAGCCTTGGATAAAGCTGTGTCTACATGGATACCACCATACAGGAACTGGTCCAACCAGATGCCAAGATATCTGACTGCATTTTTCACGGTCAATGGTTGCCCCAGTGGGTCAACTATGCCGAACTTGCGCCAGTTCATTTTCGACCCACTTGAAGGTCTGACGTGGACTATTCTACTTCGCGTATTATCTATCCGTAACCAAAAATAAATGCTTGTAGCTTGCTTTATTGAATTTCACGTGTATTCTTTCGCCTCGTCGAATTTCTTGGTGTAATTTCTTTCCTTTTTTTCTCTCTTTTTGTTGGTGTTAACTAATCCTTATTCTAAAACAAAGACTGTAATGCATGGCGGAGCAAAATTTAACGTATGGGGACGCATTTCCTGTTATAGTACTGGTCCTATTTTTTGGGTAAGACCGGTGATGACCGCCGGAGTTTATGTCAGCATAATGAGAGAAATGATTCTACCTTACGCAGAGTGGAATATGCCGCTTAGATGGATCCTTCAGCAAGACAATGATCCCAAACATACGAGCAAAGGGATCAAAGAATCTTTCAAAAGCAATGGAGTTCAAGTTATCGAGTGGCCGCCTCAGTCCCCAGACTGAATCCCATTGAAAACCTTTGGACAGATGTTAAGAAAGCTGTATATGAAGCAAAACCAAAAAATACAAACCAGTTATGGGATGTTGAGCAGGTCGCGTGGAGGAAAGTTCAGCGATGTTAGGCCTTAATCGAGTCCATGCTTCAACGTTGTGAAGCTGTACTCAAAATTAAAGGTTATACGAGGAAGTACTAAACCAATAACAAAAATAAGAGCAAAAATCTTCACTATTCCATTGACTTTTCAAACTTCATATTCATGAGTTTTTTATCTTGGTTTGGATTATTTTGCACACGCCGGCGTTATTCCGGATAACAGTTCAGTGTTATTTCGGATAACAGGCGTTTTCTAAGTTCAGAATACACCCTTTTCTTTTCTCGTTCATGAGTTTTATTACTAATAGAATAAGGATATTGTGCAGTAAATAAGATGTGTTTACATGACGGTAGGAAAAAGTTATTAGCTAAATAGTGACAAAGTCGAACATGGAGCTATTATTTTGCACAGTGCGGTAAGAGCGAAATCGTACTCTCTTAATGCAACACGTCTACTACACCCCATCTAGTCCCATCATACGTAGAGCATAACCTTTGAGCCGTGAATGTTTTCGCTTGACATCGATATAGACGATGATGGAAAAGGTACACCATGCTCCACGATAAAGCTAGACACGAAATATGGAGTCGTCAAAGCCACAACTTTGTAGCAAGAGCACCTGTCGGAATTTTTTCGAGGAGTTCGAGGAGAATATAACCAAACGCATGGGTGATATATGTTGGTAAGAAAGACTTAATATGGGAAAATAACTTTTGTTACAGAGAAAACAGTTTAAAGTTGAAACATGGGTTTGACTGAAGCTTTTACTTTGATCTCCATTGCATTTTACATTTGATTGCATACTTTTAGTTGTTTATTCGAATTCAGTGCTCATTTGCTTTTAAATTTTCTTGTATTTCTGTTTTGAGATTTCGGTTAACAGCGATGTCGTGGCGTTACAAAGCTACGGTAAGTGATACCTGCGACAAATTTCAACCCAAAAAGTTTAGTATTGACTACCCCGTCAACTGATCACTTTGTAAGGAGCTGATAATACGTTTTTTGCGGCATGACTTAAATTATAAAACTTTGCCAAGGGTGATTGCAAAGTTTATGCCAACTTGCTGTTGCTGCTGGGAAAGGTGTACGATACTATCAATATCAGACACTCTTGTGTTTTGGACACGCTGTTGTAGAGCTACAGCTAGGTAGTGTAAGTAGACAACTAACATAGGGATTTGCTCAAAAGCGAAAGGAAACACTGCTCGACGGGTAAATCTAAACGGTTAGACCAAGTAGAGTGTATGGATACGACTGCTCCGGCCCGAAATGTCTTTGAATCCAAGCCATTGGGACAACGTAACAGAGGACGACCAGGACTAAGGTGGCGCACAAAAGTGAAGAAGGACCTCAGCCAACTTGGAGTGTGTAACTGTAGGCGGCTGGCGAAAAAGAGCGTGCTGGCTAAAGAGACATGTTGCTTGAGGCCCAGGTCCACCCCGGACTATAGCACCACAAGAAGAAGAGGAGGAAATAAGATGTACTTAACTTAATAATTATTAATTACATAATTACCTTAAGTGTTTTTATAGTTGGATGTACGGAATTAGAAAAAAAAGAAAATAAAAAAATGCATTCCAAAAAAAACACGTTAAATTAGTTCCTTAAAGCACAGCGTTCCGGACGGTCTAAATGACCGTAAAGACAGTCTGCATACAATCATGTTGGCAAGGAATTATGTTGAAAGATATTCTTGCAGTTTTAGAGTATATTCAGTCACTCGTGTACTCATTATCATAAATTGAGGAAATCGAAACCTAATAAACCAAATTGTCATCTTTTAATTTCGGAAAGTGCTTTCAGAGCTGCCGCAATTACATTGATTAAAGTAAACCATATTCCATGTCCTCGTTCCTTCCTTTGCTTAGTATTCAACCCTCCCAGTGCGTCAATCGGTCCTTATGAGGCGAGGGATAAAGTTGTCCTTTCTCCAGAGGTCGGCTTTGATTATTTTGTACAAATTCGGGTCTGCGCTAAATCTCCTTGACTTTTTATTTAATCCCAAGCTTCTCAAGATTAAAGTTGTATGTATGTTGTATGAAGTATGTGTTTTTGTATATCTTTCTTCTGGAGCCAACTCGGAGCCACATTTGTGTATTCGATTTTCTTAAACCTCAAATGTTTTAGGGAACACCGACTCTTTAATCGCATCCTTAAGTGAATTCAAGTGACTCAGAGACTCCCCAAAACTAGGTCTAGATTCGATTCCCGGCTGAACACCTAGAATTTTTCTCGGCACCACATCTTTCGAGCTGCTGTCAACACTCAAGGAGTAATAACTGTCTAAGAAAGCTTCTCAAACTTCGCCGTTTGGAGTTGCCAAAAAACTGTAGGTCCCTTCTACTCGTGAGAGAACAATAGCGCGCACAACACGAGTAGTTGATGAGCAAGCTAGGCCCCGGTCCCCCTGTGGACTGTCGTGCCAACAATTATTATTATTATTATTATTATTATTGGGGATATTTTCAATTTAACTTCGCTAATCTATTCATCTTGGGATATCCGCATCTGACGATTTTTGTCCACGCACAGTGCACCTGGCTTGCCCTCTACGCCTTCTTCTTCTTCTAGTGGCGCTACAGTCCGGGGTGGACCTTGGCCTCAACCAACATGCCTCTCCAGCCAGCACGATCTTTCGCCAGCTGTCTCCAGTTGCGCACTCCAAGTTGGTTGAGATCCTTCTCCACTTATGTGCGCCACTTTAGTCTAGGTCGTCCTCTGTTGTGTTGTCCCAATGGTTCGGATTCAAAGACTTTTCGGGCCGGAGCAGTGGTGTTCATACGCTCTACATGGCCTAGCCATCTTAAGCGTTGTATCCGTAGACGCTTGACCAGGCGCATGTCGCTGTACAGCCTATAGAGTTCGTCATTAAATCTTCTACTCCAGATGCCATCAACGCAAAGAGGACCAAAAATCGCACGCAAAACTTTTCTCTCGAAAAGACTAAGGGCTTCCTCATCCGCCTTTGGTAACGTCCCAGATTTCGCGCCATAAAGTAGGACGGCAATGATCAAGCTGTTGTATAAAGCGAGTTTAGTCCTTCGAGAGAGGGCTTTATTACTCAATTGCCTCATGAGCCCAAAGAAACAGCGATTGGCAAGAGTGATTCTGCGTTTGATTTCGGTACTGATGTTGTTGTCCCTGTTTACCGCGGAGCCGAGGTAGACGAAGTCCTTGACTACCTCGAAGTTTCTGGTGCCTAGTGTGACGCTCCGTCCGAGACGTCGATGTTGTGTGTCCTTCCTTGACCCTTGTGTCCTTCCGCTTCAATGCCAGCAAACGCCTCATTGACGGCTCGCTGTGTTCGTCCAATCACGTCAATGTCATCTGCGTAAACTAACAATTGAACTGACTTCTGAAAGATCGTGCCTCTGGTGTTGACTTGTGAGTTACTCACGATCTTCTCGAGGATGATGTCAAAGAAGTCACATGACAGTGCGCCGCCTTGTCTAAAATCTTTTTTGACATTGAAGGTCTCGGTGAGTTCGTTACCGACCTTGACGGAGCAGCGAGAGTTCTCCATCGTCATCCTACACAATCTGACGAGTTTGGTAGGAATGCCAAAACTAGACATGGCACTGTATAGCTTGTGTAACTGTCATATGCGGCTTTGAAATCGACGAATAGGCGGTGAGTGTCAATTTGCATTTCTTGGTTCTTTTCAAGATCTGTCGTAATGTGAAGATCTGGTCTATTGTGGACTTCCCTGGCCTGAAACCACACTGATAGGAACCTATCAGGTCATGGACAAATGGCTTCAGACGCTCACACAATACGGCAGAGAGGATCTTGTATGCGATGTTCAGGAGACTAATCCTTCTGTAGTTGGCGCAGTCAAAAGGGTCTCCTTTCTTGTAGACCGGGCAAACGACGCTGAGATTCCAATCATCGGGCATGCTTTCCTCCGACCATATCTTACAGATGAGCTGGTGCATGCGCCCATCCAGGTCATCTCCAGCTGCTTTAAATAGTTCTGCGGACAGTCCGTCCGCTCCAGCAGCTTTGTTCGAGTTTAGCTTGGATATTGCCCTCTACGCCACTCGAAGGATAATTCAGAAGCTAAACAATTACGTAGATGACATGCTTCTAAATTTCGATGTGTGCCACAGGATTATTGTGCAAAGATTGCAGGGTCTAGCTTCGTCTTATCAACTGGTTACGACGGTCATAGTTTAGTTGGTTTCAACGACATGCTGGCGGTTAAGATCATCGTTTTGAGTTGTGTAACGGTCGTAAGTGCGGTCGATTGATTTAACATTTGCTCTATCGGCAGCATCGTGTACTACTGGGATATGATATTCGCCGTTCACTGGTATCGGAAGATTAAGTCAGAGTTAGGGCGAACTCAAGTTATTGTCGTAGAACTTGAGCTGAGCCAAAACTATGAAGTGAATAAAAACGCAAGCTGTTCTTATGGAGTTGAGAGAGAAGTGATTAAGGTTTCTGTAATCTTTTAGCTATACACTGTTCGATTGGCGGCACACATTGGACAGCTGAACGTTAAGTCGTTTCGTATTGAAATTGAGAAAATCTTGTTTTTTATTCTGATAATGGATTAGATTAAAATGGCGATAAGAAATATAGTAAAATGTATGCAACTGCAGTAAGATTCATCAGGCTATCACGCGGGAATTACTTGGGAATATCAGGTATACCGATATAAAGTGAGCGTCAAGACACAAATGTCTCGATAGGGAACATGTGTGGTGAACGAGCCCTTTTTTTTTTGTTTGTTTGCTATGACATCTGTGAAAAATATTTAGTATACATCAAGTCATTGAACAGACAACATCATATTTTTCATCGTGTTAAAAATGTTGAATTTTGTACCAGAAATGGATGATTTGCGGAAAGCATTAGTTTTTTGTTTTCATTTGAAGAGAAGTGCTGCAGAGTCGCATCGAATGCTTGTCGAGGCATATGGAGATCATGCTCTATCAGAAGCAACATGCAAAAGATGGTTTCAACGGTTCAGAAATAATGATTTTGATGTGAGAAATGAAGAACGTGGAAGACCACCGAAAATGTTTGAAAACGCCGAATTGCAAACGATATTGGATGGAGATGACACTTTGAGTCAAAAGCAAATGGCAGGAATGTTAAATGTTGCACTACTACTAAACAATTTCTGACCAGTTAATAGCTATGAGAAAAATCCAAAAGTGTGGAAAATAGGTGCCACATTAATTGAATGAAAGACAGGTGGAAAACCGAAAAAACACTTGTGAAATTTTTGCTTCAAAGACACGAAAGGAAATTGGTTTTGCATCGGATTGTTACTGGCGATGAAAAATGGATTTATTTTAAGAATCCTAAACGGAAAAAATCTGGGAAAACGGGTTAATCTGGGACAACCATCAACATCGACTGCAAAACCAGATCGATTTGGCAAGAAGACAATGCTGTGTGTTTGGTGGGACCAGAAAGGTGCGCTGTACTACGAGCTCCTAAAACCTGGTCAAACCGTTAATACTGATCGCTACCGACAATAAATGATCAATTTGAACCATGCATTCATCGAGAAACGACCAGAATGGGCCAGAAGACACGTCAAGGTAATTTTGCTCCACGACAATGCACACAAAGCAGAACCGGTTCAGGATACAATCAAAACACTTGCCTGCGAGCAGCTACCCCACCCGCCGTATATACCAGATTTGGCTCCTTCCGACTACCATTTGTTTTCGTCGATGGGACACGCATTGGCTCAGCAGCACTTTGATTCCTACGAGGTGTCTGATTGGTTTGCTTTAAAAGACGAACAATTTTATTGGCGTGGTATTCACAAATTGGCAAAAAGGTGGTCAAAATGGGTAGAAGACAATGGCCAATACTTTGAATAAAATGTTTTTACTTTCCCATTAATAATTAGTGTTTTATTTAAAAAAAACGCTCTTTGCATTCCGGTAAACCTGGTATGCAAGATTCATCCCCGAGAAAAAACCAGAAAAGTGAATTAATTTATCATATGATAAACACACACTCTTATAGAAAATGTTTAATAAATATTCTCATCATCAGTTTTTCAGGGTTTTTTTTCCAGTTTGAATAACTGAAGATGATAAGCAAGAAGTGACAATTTTCCAACTTTTGCTAATTGTTCTTGCGTTACAAATCTGAGAAGCTGTCATTTTTGATTAAACTATCTGTTTTGAACTTGGCTTTAACGGTGTGTTCTGGTAACAAGTAAATGTTTTATAACACGTTTTTGGTGTGGTAAACAGATCAGATTTACACTTAGCTAAGTGATGACGGGTTAATATACGCTGGTGAACCGCGCCCAAAGCGTCCAAAAATACAAAGGTCGGCTGGCAAGGTTATGGCACCCGTAGTTTGGTATGCACACGGAATATTATTCATTGACTATCTTGAGAACGGCAAAGGGATCAACAGCGAATACTACGTGTATTTGAAGGAAGAAATTGGAAAAAAACGGTCCTACATGAAGAAGAAAAAATTCTCTTCCACCAAGACAGTGCACCGTGTCACAAGTCCTTGGCTATCATGGCCAAACTGTACGTAGTGGGCTTTGAATTGCATCCACGGCATTCTTCAGAGACTTTTGCGTTTTTTCAGACCTCAAAACGATGCTCGCCCGATAAAAATATGGCCCGAATGAGGAGGTGACCGCCGAAACTTAAGCCCATTTTGAGGCCAAAGATAATGAGTTCTCTAAAAAAGGTATCGAAATGTTAAAGCGGCGTTGGACTGACTGTGTCACTCTTGAACGAAACTGCATTGATGAATAAAGTCGAATTTTGTCTGGAAAATGTGGCTTATTGGTTGGTCCCATGTTATGATGAGTACTTGTGTTTAAAAGACTAGCTCTAATATGATCCAATGACGAAATTATGAAAATTACCACAAACAAACCTGTTTACTGACGAAAACCTCCGTTTGAATGAGCCCCAGAGAGTTAATTCTTTATGGAGGACTCTGGCATTGATGGAGACTTGAAAAGTGTTCCGTCAAAACTAAATTGGGGCACGTGACGGCATCTAATTTACAAGAGACAAGCAAACTTTTGCTTTGTGCCGAACAGAAGCCGCCAAAGTGGTTCATGTGACAAGTATTCGCCTCTCCCACTTTCCTGCACAAAGAAAGCATTGTCACTGAACTCCGTCACCTAGGCATGCGCGCAGCGTCTCTAATTCATCACAAGTGTACTTCAGTAAAGTAAATGAATCTTTCGAAATTGCGGTTCCCTCCTCCTCTTCCTCTCTGTTCCACTGAATGATGAATATTAACTCAAACTGCAGCGTGTCCCCGTGCTCGTATCTCGCCCAACTGAACAGCAACACAATAAAACAACAACAGAACCAAACAAAAGTATCGATAAGATAAAAGAAACAAAAACGTTTTCTCTTATCTGCTATCTGCGCCTAAATACCAGTACTTGTGTGAGCGTGCATGTGTGAACTCACCGTCAAGGCAGAAACAAAAAAGCTGAAAAAAGAGCACCAAACACCCGCTCGCAGCCAACGTACTAGTGTCGTGCGCGATTGGGACTCGCTCAGTCGATTCCACTTATCAGAAGCCTTCGGGGGTCCCTCGTCAGTGTTCTAGCTGTCGAAAGTTTTCAGTCACAAGAGGAAACAAAAACAAAATTCATTTCCAGCAGTACAACTTCACGGAGGAAATGCAAGGCGTGATATTCTAATTACACCCAGGTACAGAATTTGCCCGCAGGTCGGTAATTACGCGAACCCCTCCGGCCGTATCGGAAGTCTAACACCCATCGCCTATCAGTGCCACACAAATGGGGAACCGAATGAAGGTGGCCATAGTTTGGTATATCCCCAATGCTGGGTCGGCACGAGTGTGTGTGTGTGTGTGTTTAGTGGCGGCGGCGGCGGCGTGCTCAACATTCTCGATACGGCTGAACGTGCACGAGAGCTGGTTCAAAAGAATTGAATTGTCTGTGCCCATCTCCAATTCGAGTCGCGGGACTGTCGGTCGGTGGGCAAGTCTGTGCAGATGTGCACACAGACAAGCGGCTACGTGCCTCAGTGGGAACGTGTACCGGCACTGGCAATCGGGCGATCGCGATATCAGTTCCATCGTCGGTTGTTTTCCGTTTTCTTCTAATTCAAATTCAATTTGCTTCCCTCTCCAGTGTGCACTTTCCATTTGCAGCGCCGATCCTCTTCCGAATTGGCCGTCACAGCAGAAGACTAGTCGTATTCCGGTAGAACACACACGCATCCGTATCGAGGCAGGTACGCACAGCGCCAAGGCACAAATTTTCGTTCTCATTCATGGGGTTTTGTCGGGGCACACAGTTCGTCGATCGTTTACTCCGATTTGTCTCCAGACTATAGACCTCAGTGCGATATCGGTCCGGGGAAAATCCACCGTTGGCCGGGGAAATGCACAGTCCCCACATGACCACTTGGGCATCCGGAAGGCAGTAGTTTCTCGGTGCTGCTGGAAGTATTTCCACCTCTCGATGGCCATCTGTGAGTATCTAGAATTTTTCTCAAGTGCAGTGGGGAGAAGTAGCCTGACTCGCTGAGTCTTCGACACTTTGATTCATCTGAATGCAGCCAGATCGTCTGACGTCACGCGGTGTGGTATAGCACGCTGTATCGCTGTAGAGAAGAAAGTGCAATACACTCTTGAATAATTGGATTTGAAATTGAAATTGAAATCGAAATGTAGTCCAACAGATGTTGCTGGTGCTGTTGGAGTGGAGCCGCCTCATCCGTTCCGTTTTGTACGTGACTCACCGTGAGTTCGTATGCCGCTGTTAACCGAAGTGTGGCCGCATAAACTTGATTTAGACACATTTCATTCGGGGAATAGATGCGTGCGCGCCAGCAGTGCACGCTCGTCGCCGTCCGGTTGTGGTTCGTTGTTTTTTTCTTCTTTTGTGGAAAATTCAATCATCAAAATGCACTTCACAGCGCCAGATTTGCTGTTAGGCAATCTGCGTTAAAGACTCCAAGTGTCAGTATCTTATCGTTGAGGTGGTAAAGATAAAAATACCTTTTAAGTGAAGCACACAAAGAAAACAACTCAAGTGATACTTTGGTACACAGTGGAGGCGGTAATTAGTGTGACGTACGATGTGTACGAGTGCGGCTGGGATCATCGATGACATAATTGATGTGTTAAGCGATTGGTGATACATCTGATCTTGGGTATTTTGTTGACTTCAACTTTGCGTCACTGCAGGTATTTCCGAGGGACGGGGTTTTGTGGGATTAGGCCCCTAATTGCTCTTAAGCTCTGAGAGATTCTGAAAGTTCACTGAAATTCAATTTTCTCTTTCTATTGCAACACGATATTGACGGTTTTGTTTATCCAACAGGTGCAAGATATTTCAATTCAACACACACTTGTTCAAATGATTGCTGTCGACTACGAGTGAGAGCAGGGAAAAATCAAAAGGAAAACAATCAACAGGATGACGACTGCAAACGCGTATGACTTGGAGGCGCAGGTCAATGTGGAGGATTTGCCAATGGAATTTAAGGTTTGTTTTGTGTGGTTTTGTTTTTACTTGTGTGTGGGCAATACAGTTTTTTGACCTCGAAACAAATCCGGAAGTAAGCGGTTTTTTAAGTTTAAAATATGTTGTGGGACGTTTTTTACGAGAACACGAACTCAACTAGTTTTGTTGTGGAATTTTCGGATGACATGGCGTTTGTAAACTTTGGAAAACTTTCCTTTTTGCCAAAACCAATGGTGATAAGCAGTGTAGCATCAAATGACTCCGCATTGGATAAGAATAGCTAGGCTTAGTGCATTTCATCCTTCCTGTCCTGCGAAATTTTGTGGAATCGTCTATTGGTCTCTAAAGTTGGACAAAGTTCTGCTAGCTGATTGGTTTCTTGCGCCAACAAAATCGGTACAAATTCTCAGTAAAAAAATATGAAAATGCTCACGCTAGGTTTAGAGCATTTCATCCTTCCTGTCCTGTGGAATCGTCTATTAGTCTCTAAAGTTGGACAAAGTTCTGCTAGCTGATCGGTACAAATTCTCAGTAAAAAATTTTGAAATGCTCATTACGCACACAACCTCTTTCAGTCTGTTGTTTTAAAGGATTTTTTACCCAAGTAAATGGAAGCTTTAACTTGTTTCACATAAAAACGGTAGAAAGACAAGATTTTACAATATAAGCAATGACAACGTTTTGATGTCATAAAGAGTGTTTTTTTCAGAAGTATAGAATTTTGAAATATAATTTAGTAAAGTCGCTTATTTTAAATTTACCCAAAATTTACACTGTTGGATTGACAATGGTCGGGCATTAATTAATAAATAATACTTCTGTCTAAAGAACAGCACGAATGTATTAGACATAGTTTTAGGAGTTTTTAAAAATGATTTGAAAAGCTCATTGCGCAGAATGCCTCTTCCTGTTCTGTTGTTTTAAAGAATTCCTTACCCAAATAAAAGGAAGCTTCAACTAATTTTACTTACAAAATGTAGAAAAGATTGTCGAAAAAAAACCTTACACCATTTTACAACAGTAGCAAGGACAAAGTTTTGAAGTTATAAAATTATAAATTTTGAAATAAAATTAAGTAAAGACGCATATTTTAAATTAATCTAAAATTTACTTTGTGGGATTGACAATACTCTGGCATTAATCATAAAATCTAGTTTCTATCTAATAAGCAGCATGGTTGTATTAGACATAGTTTTAGGAGTTTTTAAAAATGATTTGAAAAGCTCATTGCGTACACTGCCTCTTCCTGTTCTGTTGTTTTAAAGGGTTCCTTACCCAAATAAAAAGAAGATTCAATTTTTTTACTTACAAAATGTAGAAAAGATTGTCAAAACGAAACCTTACAATATTTTACAACAGAAACAATGACAAAGTTCTGATGCTATAAAATTATAAATTTTATTTATTTTTTATTTATTATTTTAAGACGCTTATTTTAAATTAACCTAAAATTTACTTTGTTGGATTGACAATACTCTGACATTAATCATTAAATCTAATTTCTATCTAATGAACAGCACGGTTGTATTAGACATAGTTTTAGGGTTTTTTTTTTATTTTCGGGGAATTATACAGCAATTGTGTCCGTATATCGGTGAATATTTTTAAGCGACTTCACATGTCCCCACAGAAAAAAGATCAAGCGGTGTTAAGTCGCATGATCCACGTGAAGCTACGTGTCTACCAAACGATTCATTCAATAATTCAATTGTGGCGGGACCTGTGTTACAAGTTTTGTGACTGTTGAGTTAGAAATCAGAGCTACTACACATCATGTTTCTTAAATTGATAAATGAAAAAGTAGGTGAATCATGGCTCAATAGTGGACACAATTCTGGTCAGAATAGTTTTTAAAAGATGGACCATGTTTTTCCTCAGCTCATGACTCTAAAGTGTAATTTTAGTGCATATAACGGTGTCTTAAAACATACTTTAACCAACCACCCTCAGCAGTTAGCCAAAAGTGAGTTTCATCCCTGAGCGAAATTCACTTATGAAAATTGAGACCAGCGGCGGTCCTGTTTTGGCCCATACATTCTATCAAATCTATAACTAACTTGTCTGGTGTCAATATTTTCAAAATGACAAACCAAACTAAACGTAATTCACTTGGCATCTGGCAAAATGACTGCCTGTTAAGATGGTACTGTTAAAAGTTCCTATTCTTAAGGCGCCTAGTACATGACTGCACCATTTCATTATAATTTCCATTTGCTTAATAAATCAGAATTGTTTTATCATTTTAAGCTCAATGTACATACATCAGAAATTCTTTTGTTGAAAGTACAATAATTCCTCTTCTAACCCTCGATTTATTTTTTGCTCTTGAGAGTGTCGGTTAGTTTAGCCTCTTAAGCAAAACGAGCCAAAAAGAAGGTCCCATAGGCCGCGGCAAAAGAGAGAGGGATTTGCATCGTCAATTAAATTGCTTCAACTGGTATTTATTTGGTTGATTCGAAAGGTACATTCTGTTCAAACAATTGAAGGATAGTTAAAAAGTCACAAATTTGTATAGATGGCTTCTTCCCATATATAAGTTTTATGCACTTTGCGTCACAACCTGAGCAGATTTTTAGTTTATTCTTTCATTTAATTGTTCAGTTTCAGAAATTAACTTGTCGGACTATCATTCCACTTTGGTTATCATTCCTAGCCATATTCAATATGCGTGTAACGTCACAAGAAGGCTTAAGCTGGAATGGACTGTTGCAATTGAAGGACAAAGTAACACATCACACATCACAAGCCACCAACAGAAAAATGAGCTAATTTTTGTTAGTGGCGCCCCCTATATGTGGACTGTTGCAATTGACGAACAAAGTATCACATCACTCAATTAACCTCGGGACATATAGGGAGCGCCACTAACAAAAGTTAGCTCATTTTTCTGTTGGTGGCTTGTGATGTGTGATGTGTTACTTTGTACTGAATGAATAATATTTGTTAGTGGCGCCCCCTATATCGCCCGGGATTAATTGAGTGAATTGTTATGTTTGTGACGTGTGATTTGGTACTTTGATCAAATGCTTCAAAACAACAGAATGAGTAGCAACAACTTAAAAAACATCCCTTAAAACATATTTTTGTGATCTTTTCAAATTCTTGATTCTATGTGCTTTTGATCAAGCTGTCTTACTGTCATATACCTCTTCGGTTAAAACCATAAAACCAGCTATACGCTTGAAGCAATATGGATCATTGTGGACAGAGTCCTACAGCTGGTCGAAGTTAAGAGATTTCAGTACGACTTCCGCGGCAACTTGCCCTTTGATGGAATAATCAATAACCGAAACTAGAAGAATGGATTTCTTTTCTCAGATTTGTTTTGTAATATGTCAGCTTCTTAATACTTCAACAATGTTTGCGTCTGCTGTCGGAGAGCTCTTACTTTTCTGAAGCTCTCCCTCGTTCACATCCCTTTGGCTTTTGTAATCTTTTTGTACCACTATCAATATACGAGAGTTGCCTTTTATATTTCGAGATTAGAAAACAAACCCAAGTATTATTCATCGAAAATAGGTTTATTTTTTTTTCAAACTATTCCCCATTAAGATCTATACACCCTTGCATGCGTTTGAAACAATTGTCGAAGCACTTTTGCCACTCTGATTGAGGTATGTCCATAACGTGCAGCTGCTTCTTAAGGCGTCAAAAAACGTTAACCTCTCATATTATACGTACATACGGGAATAAAAAGAAGTCATTCGGTGCCAAGTCAGGACTATACGGCTCATGACTCGTTAAATTGATGTTTTGAGTGCTCAAAAATGCAGTTGTTTGAGCCGATTTGTGAGAGCTCGCATTGTCGTGGTGAAGAGTGATCCGTCTTCGGCGGTTGGTATTCCTGATTTCTTGGAAGACAACTGGCAAACAAATGGTTGTGTACCACTCAGAATTCACTGTTCTGCGTTGTTCTATTGGTACGTTTGCGACATATCCAGTTTTTTCCGAGAAAACAGGCGACAATATGCTTGGAAGTGCTTTGTGCGCAAGCAACTTTTGTTGGCTTTGGCTCAATTTGAAACACCCATACAGTCGACTGCTATTTACTTTCGGGCTCATACGCATAAATCCACGATTCACACCCTGTCACGATGTCATAGACGTGTTTCGAAGTACTGCGATCGTATTTTTGATGCATTTCTTTCTACCAATCGACACGAGCCTTATTTTGAGCGATTGACAAATTGTGTGCGATTCAAAGCGAACAAAATTTTTTTGACGGTCAAATGTCCATGCAATATTGAATATATGCTGGTCCCTCTAATGCCTAAGGTTGTCTCAGTCTCACGATAGATCACATGACGATCCTGCAATATCAGTTAGCGCACAGCATCAATGGTTTCCGGAACAACAACTGATTTTTGACGACATTCACGAAATTCGTCTTGGAGTGAACTACGACCTCGGTTGAATTCACCAAATCATCAATAAACATGAGTCCTTGAATTGAGCTTCATCGCCAAAAATTGAATTAAGCTCATCGATGCGCTGTTGTTGAGTTAATCCAGGCGAAAGTTGTACAAAAATAGTCGCACGAAAATTTGCACGTTTTAATTTCATTATTTAGGCGAGATGAATCTGTTAAGTTACTGTACACAAAACAAATAGCGCTCATATGACAAAACGTTTTGAGTACGTATAACCTCAAAAATGTCAAACTTTATGATAGAGCTAGTAGTTGCCAGATTGTAACACTAGGGTTACCCAATCCCGAAATACAAAAAGCAACCTTCGTAATTCTTTTGTGGTCGCCGTGGCGTAGTGGGTAGAGTGCGACGCTCACACGTCGAAGGGTCTGAGTTCGACTCCCAGCTCAACACCAATTTTTCGAATTTTTCACGGCATCACCTCTTTCGAGCTGCTGACAACGCTCAAAGAGTAATAACTGTCTAAGAAAGCTTCTCAAACTTCGCCGTTCGGAGTCGGCAATAAACTGTAGGTCCCTTCTACTCGTGAGAAAACAGTAGCGCGCACAACACGAGTAGTTGATGAGTAAACTAGAACCTGGTTCTCTGTGGACTGTCGCTCCATACAATTATTATTATTAAAGGAGTTTATCTTCCTCGGGGCAAACGTAAACTCCACGAATGACATCGTAGTGGAGATCCACCGTGGAATCGCCTTTGGCAACCGATGTTACTTCGGTCTGTCAAAACAACTGGTCTCAAAACTCCTGACTCGAAGGACCAAGGTCATGCTCTACAAAATCCTTATTATGCCAGTCCTGCTCTACAAAATCCTTATTATGCCAGTCCTGCTTTATGGAGCCGAAAGCTGGACATTAATTAAGATTGCAGAGCTGATTCTTTGTGCCTTCGAGAGCTGATTCTTTGTGCCTTCGAGAGAAAAATTCTACGTCGGATATATGATCCCATCTGCGAGGGAGGCGAATGGAGGAGAAGACACAACCGCGAACTCTATGAGATGTACAAGGATGTGGATGTTGACTGGAAGGCAAAAATCCGTCGACTACACAGGCTCGGCCACATCGAGCGAATAGACAACAACGCTCCAGTAAAGATGGTCTTCGAATCCGAGCCCCCTGGTTCGAGAAGGAGAAGAAGACCGAACCTCCGGTACAGAGACCAAGTCACCGCGGATGTAAGACAGCTTGGCCTTGATGACTAGAAGCAGCGTGCCCAGGACCGTCACCGAAGGAAGGCAGCAATTGCTTAAGCTCAGACCCTTCATGGTTCGTCTGCTTGATAATCATAAATCAATCATTTCAACAATTCTCGCCGCTTCTTCAGAGTTTACTTCTTTGACAAAAACTGTTTATAGGTGAGCTTGCCGCATGAGTGAAAGAATATAAACCGTAGGTCTTCTCCGGCTTCAGGAATTATTCATGGAAACAGCATGTGTGGAAACAAGAGCTCCAACTTGAAGTGTTTAGAATAAAAGTTTGGACTATAGACCGCTGTCATTCTTGCAGCAAGGCTAAGATCTGCATGCCTTGAAGCAATTTGTGGAAAAAGAAAAAGTAACTCTCCCCGTTTTACATTCTTTCATGATAATATTAATAATGATTGCTCTCGCGACCAGGGGGCCAGGGCCTAGCTTACTCATTAAATACTCGTGTTGTGCGCGCTACGGTTCTCTCACGAGTAGAAGAGACCTGCAGTTTTTTGCCGACTCCGAACGGCGAAGTTTGGGAAGGTTTCTTAGACAGTTCTTACTCTTTGAGTGTTGTCAGCAACTTGAAAGAGGTGGTGACGTGAAAAGTTCGATGTGTTCAGCCGGGAATTGAACCTAGACCCTACGACGTGTGAGCTTTGCACTCTACCCCCTACGCCACGGCGGACACTATTCTTTTATGATAACGCAGAATAAAACGAAGAATTGAGTCATCTAACTTTTCAAGTGCAGTTGTGTGCCTATCTTCTGTTTGTGGAACTTAAATAAGTTCAGTTCTTGGAAACGAGGGTTAGCTTCACACCAGCTGGTAAAAGCAAAGCAGATGATCAAAGACGAACTGACTTTGACGGCAGACTTTGTCTACAAATTTTAAGAAAACATCTGCCTAGGAGAGATAGTCCGACCGGTTAAGTGTTGAAGTGTAATCTTTAAATTCAAAATATTTGCATTTTTCCCTACAGTTATGCCTTAATTATATTGCCGGTGAAATGGGAGTGAACGGTGCCCAATTTAATCTTTGCCACCATGCCAGCGCTACTTAAACGAATAGTTTCAACAATCTGAATTGAATTTGATTTTTTGTTTTCATCGTAGAAAGTAATACGTAGAGTGACAGAGAGTAAATGTTGAGCGTCTATTAAGTCAACAGTTGTGTTTGACACATGGAAAACAAAGTTCATCAAGGTACTAGCCCCAAAGCAATCACGTTAGGTCGTAAACTTAAGATCTTTCTCTCCATCCAGTTAAATGGTGTCATAAAGTTTCCCCATTTTGTATTTAACACTTGGATTAGTGACATCATAAACCATTTAAGCATTCTTACGTCAACTTGCAAGAGCTTATCTTATTTGATAAGACACTGTGACAAGAACAACATGGCGTGGCAGCAGTTTTATTGGATTCGGTGTCACGGTAGTACTTTAGACTGAGAATGAGTACTCAAACCATGGAAACCATGGTCATGGCGAATGAAAGCTAAAAGGTTGGCTCCAAAGTTGCACTGATCAGACAAATTTATGTTTGAAATATTCAGATGTCAAAAAATAAACAGAGAAATGTCGATAAGAGTGTGTTCTAAAGCACAGAGGAAATTTCAGGTTCAAAGAAAAATTCCCAAAATTAGAACAGGCAAAACGGTGTTCGTCGAAACGACATTGAGACGAACACAAATTGTTGTATATGCAAGTTTTATACTAGAGATCATGAACTACATCGATCATTCTAGGATATAACTGTAAACAGTGCATTTATAGTTACTAACACCAATGAAACTGCACGGTGCATCGCGCATGTGTTAGCGTGGTACGACACAACCGGATCAATTTTCCCGAATTCTTCCATCGCATTGATTAGCTCCTTGCGATGAATGCTGTCGTTGAAAGGAATAAAAATATTCACTGCTTTTTTTTTTAATCAAATTTAGACCTGAAATGTATGAACTCGTACCGACTCTCGATTAAACTTTCTTGGGCTAGTTCCCGTGAAGCGAACTTCCCCCTGTGTAACTCAGTCCTGTAAGGATCTGGACTCTATCTAACTTTTCTCTCCTACTTGTACGGTCTCTCGTAAGTTGTTTCCAATAAAACACTGCAAAGCATTTTATGTCCCACTCCATCTTTGTGCACTATTTCAAACGAGAACGTCTTCTTAACAACCAATATTGCACGTGGACCTTTAATCTTAAAAATTCAGAAGGCTTCTCCACATGTATTGAACAAAGTCCAAATTTCAGAGCCATGGATCAAGGCGGTAATGATCAATGTTTTATACAGCAATCGGAAAAAATGATTCTTGGATTGATTTATTTCTTTTTTTTTTTTTGTTTTTGTTGGAGGTTGGGATCAACTACACTGGAGCACTCAGACTTAAATACTGGTCCATTGTACTACCAGGCAGTAACCTTCATTTAATGTAATATCTTGGTTTTCCGAAGAAAAACCAAGATGCGCTTCTGTGATATAGAACTTAGGTTTTCAGTTCCCATCACATCAGCGCCAAATAGGCGAACGAAAGCAAGACACTGACAGAGAAAGTGCTCTGAAGTGTCTTCACCTTCTCCACAGGCGTCGCAGAGTGTGACATCACTAAACCCAAGCCGACTCAGGTGCATAGCGAAGGTAAATTGTCCCGTTAATACGCCAGCAAGTCTTCTGCACTCGTTTCTGTCTAGAGATAGCAGAAAAGAAGCGGATTTCTTGCAGACGTTTGGGAGCATACTCTTGGTCACCCTGCATCCTGGAGAGTTACGCTAGGATGCAGGGTGACATCTCTGGTTGTGCTGTTGGGAGACCCAACCATCGACGGAGGCCCTGACCAGGGACGCGGGTAATTCATTCATTTCTTACTTGTAAGCTGGCGTATGCTCCCAATCATTCCATACTCATCTTAATAGAAGAGTTTAAAGGAAAGTTCGTGTACTCCGACAGCTTTGTTTGTTCTAAAATTCAAAACCCACTGATTCCATCAGGTGGATAACACTTTCACATATTCAGATAAGAAATTTAGTCTTCATGCATACGAACATGTTCAAAAATTCTTGAATACCTGTGTATTGTAAAGTCATAATCGAATGAGCAGAAGAAGTTCCATATTTAGAAACAACATTGTCGCCGTGGCGTAGTGGGTAGAGTGCGACGCTCACACGCCGAAGGGTCTAGGTTCGACTCCCAGTTCAACACCAATTTTTCTAATATTTCACTGCATCACCTCTTTCAAACTGCTGACAACACTCAAAGAGTAATAACTGTATAAGAAAGCTTCTCAAATTTCGCCGTTCGGAGTCGGCAAGAAACTGTAGGTCCCTTCTTCTCGTGAGAGAACAGTAGCGCGCACAACACGAGTAGTTGATGAGCAAGCTAGGCCCTGGTCCCCCCTTGGACTGTAGCGCCAACAATTATTATTATTGTCGGAGAAGCAGCTTGATTTTAAAAAGGGCTCCCAATCGCACACACCTGACTGAAGTTGACGCCGGAAATGTCGTTTAATTTTCTCGCACCATAATCGACCCCAATTCGACACAATTCATTCATTTTAAAAATGGAACTCATTATATTCCTCGAAACTCCAACGTCGCCCAATTAACCGAATTCTAATAGAGGATACATTTTGTCTCCAGTTCTATATTTTGCCTTTGAAATTGTTCGCTTTTGAATTCTGAACTGTTTCTTTGGCACTTATGACCTGTCACGCGTCGTTTGCTCAAATTGCCGTCCACACAACATAGAACTGTGACTGACGATCGTTTTCAATACAAAAGCATCCAACAACTCACTCATACGAACGTGCCGTTACATCCGGTGCGCAGTGGGACTACGGCTGGAAGGGGATATTTCCTCTTTTTGTCTGCCTCCGACGCCGTGACGCAGTCGTCGCCTGTGTGTGTACGCGACGTTCTAGTGATCTGTGCGATTAGTGGCATGGGGTAGCGCACAACCATTGCCCACTGAAGTGTATCGCGGCAGCCAGCGGATACGAATTATATGCGTTTCATGGTCATTACCTGGGCAATGGGAAACGCCTGTATCCAGCCGGAAACCGATTGAATTATGCTGGCTAGACATCTCTCTTTTTGTTTCTACGTACTTACGTCTTGTTTGTGTGTGCAGCTGGAATATGTCTGTTTGGTTGTTGCCTTTCAACTGCTCTTAAGTGCACAAGGGACTGAGAGATGTTATATAGGGTCTCTTGACTTTGTAAACATTTTACATCAAACTCAAGCGAGTGCTTGATTTATTGTCAGCGTCGGTGATGCTTCTAGGCTATTGCGACTGTTTTTAATGACTTACAGTCCGCGAAAAAAAATATAGCACCACATGTAATTTCACAATTAGTTTTAATAGAATAATGGTTTATGACCTATATCCTTTTTTTCTCATAACCCTGCGCCCCAGTAAAGCCACAGTGGCTTTGTACTGGGTGCCTGAAGAAGTTTATAGAAAATCCTTAAATAAAAAAACTGTAGATAACACCCCGAAAAAAAGACAAGCACAAGCACAAGCACATTTTCACAAAAAAGGAATTTTTGGTGTGTTTTGGTGATCTTTGCGTGAACAACTGTGAAGAAAATCAAAGAAAAAGGTCCATTCTGTGGTCTTATTTTTTTGAGAGTGCCAAAAGTTTTAAAATAAGTAGAGGAAAACAATTAACTAGTGCCGAAATAAAGGTTATTACAAAACTGCAGCAAGAAATTTTCAAAATTGCGTATTTTGCCGAAAAACTGGAAAGAAGCCGAAAAGTGATTTCAAATTTCCTCAAAGACCCTGAAAATCACGGAAAGAAGAGTAGCCCAGGGCGTCCAAGGGCTATCAGTGACAGGGATAGGCGCGTAATTTTAAGATTTGAATCGAATTCGGGCTTAGCGGCTCACGAAATCGCTGAACAAGGAGGTGTCACGACCAATGTAAAAAGCATTCAAATACTATTGAAGGAGCCTCCAGTTATTTAGCGCAAAAAAATTCAGAAGAAACCACCACTTACGGCAAAACACAAGGATGACAGGGTAAAATTCGCCATGTAGCATATTCATTGGAAAAAAACGATGGCGTCGGCTATAATTCACGGACGAGAAGAAGTTTAATCTCTACGGTCCCGGTTTTATTGTTGGTGCGACAGTCCACAGGGGATCCAGGGCCTAGCTTGCTCATCAACTACTCGTGTTGTGCGTGCTATTTTTCTCTCACGAGTAGAAGGGACCTACAATTTTTTGCCGACTCCGAACAACGAAGTTTGAGAAGCTTTCATTGACAGTTACAACTCTTTGAGTGTTGTCGAAGGAGGTGGTGACGTGAAAAGTTCGAGGTGTGCAACCGGGAATCGAACCTAGACCCTTCGGCGTGTGAGCGTCACACTCTACCCACTACCCCACGGCGGCCACGGTTCAGATGGCCTGGCTTATTACTATCACGACATAAGAAAAGAGAAGACAATATTGAGTCGTCGGCAGCATGGTGGAGGAACTATTATGATATGGGCTGAAGTAGGATGCCATGGTGAAACTGATATAAAGTTCGTACCACAAATAATGGACAGCAAAAAGTAACTGGATTTGATTGCCGATGAAATAACAGAATCAACTGGTGAAGTTACGGACTTGCCGCTTATTTTTCAGCAAGAAAATGCTGCGGTGCATACGGCGAAAATTGTTAAAAAATATTTTTCAGACAACAACGTTGATGTTTTAGATTGGCCAGCACGATCGCCAGATATAAATATTATTAAAAACTGTTGGGGTCTTCTTGTCATGGCGGTGTATGCTGAAAACAGGCAATACGCAAGTGTTAATGAGCTTAAACAAGGCATTGTATCAAATTGGCGCAAATCACCACAAAAAAAAAAACATTAAAAAATTGTTTAAATCTTTAACAAACATAATGTCAGGAATAATAAACAAAAGTGGAAGAACTCTTCATTATTAAGAGTTAAAAGAAAATAAAATAGTTCTTCTTCTTCTTCTTCTTGTGGCGCTACAGTCCGGGGTGGACCTGGGCCTCAACCAACATGCCTCACCAGCCGGCACGATCTTTCGCCAGCTGTCTCCAGTTGCGCACTCCAAGTTGGTTGAGGCCCTTCTCCACTTGTGTGCGCCACTTTGGTCTAGGTCGTCCTCTGTTGCGTTGTCCCAATAGCACGGATTCAAAGACTTTTCGGGCCGGAGTAGTGGTGTCCATACGCTCTACTTGGCCTAGCCATCTTAAGCGTTGTATCCGTAGACGCTTAACCAGGCACATGTCGCTGTACAGCCGATAGAGTTCGTCATTAAATCTTCTCCTCCAGATGCCATCAACGCAAACAGGACCAAAAATCGCACGCAAAACTTTTCTCTCGAAAAGACTAAGGGCTTCCTCATCCGCCTTTGGTAACGTCCCAGATTTCGCGCCATAAAGTAGGACGGCAATGATCAAGCTGTTGTATAAAGCGAGTTTAGTCCTTCGAGAGAGGGCTTTATTACTCAATTGCCTCATGAGCCCAAAGAAACAGCGATTGGCAAGAGTGATTCTGCGTTTGATTTTGGCACTGATGTTGTTGTCTCTGTTTACCGCGGAGCCGAGGTAGACGAAGTTCTTAACTACCTCCAAGTTTCTGCTGCCTCGTGTGATGCTCCGGTCGAGACGTCGATGTTTTGTGTCCTTCCTTGATGACAGCATGTACTTCGTTTTGCCCTCACTTACTGCCAGACCCATTTTATCCGCTTCCGCTTCAATGCCAGCAAACGCTTCATTGACGGCTCGCTGTGTTCGTTCAATCACTTCAATGTCGTCAGCGTGAGCTAGCAATTGATCTGACTTCTGGAAGATCGTGCTACTGGTGTTGACTTGTGAGTTTCGCACGATCTTCTCGAGGACGATGTTAAAGAAGTCACATGACAGTGCGTCGCCTTGTCTAAAACCTGTTTTGACATTGAAGGTCTCGGTGAGTTCGTTACCGACCTTGACGGAGCAGGGAGAGTTCTCCATCGTCATCCTACACAATCTGACGAGTTTGGTAGGAATGACAAAACTAGACATGGCACTGTATAGCTCGTCTCTATGCACACTGTCATATGCAGCCTTGAAATCGACGTGAGTGTCAATTTGCATTTCTTGGGTCTTTTTCAGGTTCTGCCGTAATGTGAAGATCTGGTCTATTGTGAACTTCCCTGGCCTTAAACCACACTGATAGGGAGCTATCAAGTCATGGACAAACGGCTTCAGACGCTCACACAATACGGCAGAGAGGATCTTGTATGCGATGTTCAGGAGACTTATCCCTCGGAATGTGGCGCAGTCGAAGGGGTCTCCTTTCTTGTGAACCGGGCAAACGACGCTGAGATTCCACTCATCTGGCAAGCTTTCCTCCGACCATATCTTACAGATGAGCTGGTGCATGCGCCCAACCAGGTCATCTCCAGCTGCTTTAAATAGTTCTGCGGACAGTCCGTCCGCTCCAGCAGCTTTGTTCGACTTTAGCTTGGATATTGCTATCTTCACCTCGTCTTAGTCGGGGGACGGAATGCTTGTCTATAATCGTTCAAATTGAGTGGAACATTCTGCCTAACAGCGGTATTTGTGCCGTCATCGGCGTTAAGGAGTCTGCAGAAATGATCCTTCCAGATTCTCAGCGCAGACTGCGACTCTACAACGAGTTGTCCGTTGTGGTCCCGGCAGGCTTTGTTCCGAACCTTGTATCCTCCGGATAGCTGTTTTACCTTTCGGTAAAACTTTCGGACTTCATTCCTGCCATAGCACCTTTCCATTTCCTCGACCGCGCGCTTCTCATGCTCCTTTTTTTTTCCTTCTGAGAAGCCGGTGCTCTTCTCTTCTTCTCTGGTCGTAGAGCTCTCGAACAGCCCTCGTTGTTCGATGCAGCGTCGCCTTGTAGGCGTCTTGTTCAGCTGCGTGCGCTTGCCTGCATTCGTCGTCAAACCATAGGTTCCTTCTGGGTGGTGACGTGAAACCCAGCACATCAGTGGCAGTTTTTTTGATGGCTGCTTGACAACGTTTCCATTATTCTTCTATGCTTAGTGCAGGAAGCATCGAACTCTAAGCGAGTTTCAGGGAGACTCGGTCGGCAAATTTCCCAGCAATCGGCTGCGATTGTAGCTTTTCGACGTCAAACCGTTTTGGCCTTTCTCGACTCCGATTCTCTCTCGTTATCCGGGTTCTTACTTCGGCTACAACAAAGTAATGATCCGAGTCGATGTTTGCAAATCGGAAGGTTCGGACATCGAGAATACTGGAAGAGTGTCTGACGTCGATCGCAAAGTGATCAATCTGGTTGACGGTTAATTGATCAGGGGATCGCCAGGTTCCTTTGTGAATGTCCAGGTGTGGGAACCGAGTGCTAGCTATAGAGAAGTTCAGCCCCGAGGCGAAGTCCAACAGCCTGAGTCTGTTTCCGGATGTGTTGTCGTGCAGGCTGTGTTTCCCGATAACTCCAGCAAAGATGTCCTCCTTTCCCAGCTGAGCGTTGAAATCTCCTAGAACGATCTTGGTGTCGTATTTGAAGCATCGATCGTATGTTCTTTCTAGGAGACCATAGAAGTTGTCCGTGGTGTTGTCATCCCCCTCCTCTGTCGGGGCGTGAGCGCATATTAGGCTGATGTTCCCGAATTTAGCCTTGATGCGGATTGTCATGAGGCGTTGGCTGACGGGGTCGTAGCTCAAGACTTTTTCCCTAAGTCTGCCTCGAACAACAAATCCGCATCATTTTTTGTAAACTACATGATGCAAATGTGCTATCTTTATTTCGCACCAAAATTTGGTATATTTTTTTTTCTCTGTATTGCATTACTTTACTCAAAAAAACTCTATACATGAATAAGAAGTATTCCAATTTGTGTTCAAAAATAAATTCACCGTGTTTGTTTTGTGTATAAACACGTTGTCCTTTTCTTTTTCCCTTTTCTTATTTCATTCGAATTACCAGAGTGATCCCTGTTTCTTATTCCGTCAAATGGCGACTTTCGATTTCATGCATAACCAAACTTTATGTTGACTGAGTTTTGTAATTGGCAGATGTCTCTATTAATGCATTATCGATTCATTTTAATTTCAGGTGAAGTACGTGGGCTGTGAGGTGGCACGTGGACTATGGGGCATCAAATACACACGGCGCCCCGTCGACATAATGGTCGGTGTGGCAAAGAATCTGCCGCCGAACAAATACCTCCCTCACTGCAATTTAAAGGTCTCAACGTCTGGTGTGAATGTCGACGTGACTTTACCAAAGTCCAGCATGAACAGCTGGAGCTATCCCATTGACACCATCTCATATGGCGTTCAGGATCTTGTCTACACGCGAATATTTGCAATGATTGTAGTGAAGGACAACAAGAGCCCGCATCCCTTCGAGGTGCACGCATTCGTTTGTGACAGCCGAGCAATAGCGAGGAAATTAACTTTCGCCCTGGCGGCCGCATTCCAAGATTACTCCCGCCGGGTGAAGGAGAACGGCGAGGGTCACACAGACAACATAACACCCACCCGTCAGAAGTTCGCCATTGACTTGCGCAGCCCCGAGGAGCTACAGGAAGGCATCGAGGACGAGACCGAAGCCTAGGGGGTGTCAAATCAATCCGAATTCGTTGTAAATAGTTCCTGTAAATACGTGAAAGAACCACAGGCCGTTCGTGTACATTTCAGTTCGACATACAGCAGAGTATTCCAAAAACCAAAAAACAAAACTTTACATTCTTTGTATCTATATTTTGTAATCTTCGTGTTTTGTTTATTTTATGTATATCTTCTTTCTAAGAGCCACCGTGTGCTTTCGTATCCATGTATTAAGATTAAACGTGTGTTGTTTGAGCTAGTCGATAGATAATGTATCTCGGGAGAACTAAGAGTGAAGAGATATCAAGTTTTGTTTAAATAAATGCTTTGTCTTGTTTTCAGGAGACGTGGCTGTGTTTTGGGAGTTACGTAGCACACTCAGTCCACTGTTGGGACCATTGTGATGGTCTGCGATGTATTTACATTGAAAGAAATGTTTTAAAATTTTTAGGGCTTCACAGCTGTAACCAATACGGATAGTGACGGCACACAATTTGGCACAGCATTTAATCCAAATTGAACGTTTGCGACTTTTTTGTGTCTTTTTTTGAGTCGTTGCGCTGGTCAAAATTACGCACTCGAGCCAATAAGCTGCTGCACGATGCGTGACATTTCACAATGCAGGCTTACCAATCGCATGTTCCCAACTGTCAACCAGAAATCGTGGTACTCCTTTTATCTCTAGACAGGATACGTGCAGCGACTTGTTAGCGTACTTCACATTCGATAGGCTTGGGCTAAGAGATGAATCCCTCTGCGACACTTGTAGAAGAGGTGAGGACACTACAGAACATTTTTTCTGTCATAATCCTGCCTTTGCTCGGATTAGGTGGCGGCTGTTTGATGTTGGCGTGGTTGGAGTTGAAAATCTATTAAGTGCAGGTAACTGCCTGTTAGTACAGTGTACCAGTTTTCGAGCCTAAACGTTTTTTTGTAGTTTTTCCCAACCTCCAAAACACAGAAAATAAATAAATACAACACATCATCCAATAACTTTCGGGACTGATATATAGGGGGAGCCACTAACACAAATCCATGTTATTTTTATGAAGTACAAACATTCCAACGAAGCCTGTTAAATTTTCATGACAATCTATCATTTCGATTTTGATTTATAGAACTTCAGTTTCAGCGATTACCACCTCATTCGAGAAATATTTTTTCCGGCGAGCATCTTTTTGATGTCTGAAAGAGGCCGTAGTCGCTGGGGGGCAGATCTGCAGAATACGGTGGATGCCGAAGCAATTCCAAGCCCAATTCGTGGAATTTGGCCAATGGCAGTCAATGACTTGTGGTACGGTGTATTATCTTGGTAGAAGATAATTGTTTTCTTTTTCCTATGGGACCATTTTTTTGCAATTTCTTCCTTCAAATGCACCAATAATGCCACGGAGCATTCGCTGTTGATCCCTTCGGCTTTCTCAAGATATTCGATGAACAAAATTACGTGTGCCTGCCAAAATACGGATGTCATAACCTTGCCAGCCGACCTTTGTGTTTTCAGACGATTTGGGCGTGGTTCATCGACTGCTGTCCACTCCGCTGACTGCCGATTTGACTCAGAAGTGTAGCAGTGGATTCACGTTTTATCACTTCACCATTCTTACACACCGAATCAAAAAGTTTTGCTTATTCTCGCGAAACAGCTCCAAACAGCTCTCAGAATCATCCATACGTTGTTGTTTTTGGTCCATTGTGAGAAAACGCAGCACCCATTTCGAAAACAGCTTTCTCATGGGCAAATGTTCATGCAAAATAGTGTACACACTGCCTTCTCATATCTTTAAGGTCTTTAAGGTGTCAGCTACCACTCACAATTTCAATTCGAAATATCTTGAGTCCCGGAAGCTTCTTAATGACCGGCAGTACGGCTTCCGAAGCAACCGTTCCACTGGTGATCTGATGGCATATCTCACTGAAAAGTGGAACCAATCTTTGCACAATGTAGGAGAAAGCAAGATTGTTGGGCTTGATATTTCAAAGGCATTTGACAGGGTCTGGCATCAGGCTCTCTTGTCGAAAATGCGTGCTTTTGGGATCGATGAGTCTCTTCTTCAATGGATTAGAAATTACCTTCCGAATGGTTCAATACAAGTCGTTTTGGATGAATTCAAGTCTGATATTCACCATATTAATGCTGGTGTTCCCCAGGGCTCTGTTTTGTCTCCGACACTCTTCCTCATTTTTATAAATGATCTCTTGTCTGCTACTTCTAATCCTATCCATTCAGCTTTTCATATTCGTTCCTTGGCTCACGTTCCTCCACTTCGGCCTTAGACTCGGAACGGCAGCGTATGTTAATAATATAATAATTGTTGGCGCTACAGTCCAAAGGGGGACCAGGGCCTAGCTCGCTCACCAACTACTCGTGTTGTGCGCGCTACTGTTCTCTCACGAGTAGAAGGGACCTAAAGTTTTTGGTCGACTCCGAACGGCGAAATTTGGGAAGCTTTCTTAGACAGTTATTACTCTTTGAGTGTCGTCAGCAGCTCGAAAGAGGTGGTGCCGTGAAATATTAGAAAAATTGGTGTTGAACTGGGAGTCGAACCTAGACCCTTCGGCGTGTGAGCGTCGCACTCTACCCAGTACGCCACGGCGACCACCGTATGTTAAGCACATTAAATTCCGACCTCGGCAGCATAATCGATTGGGGAAATAAGAATAGAGTGGAATTTAATGCTTCCAAAACCCACTGCTGTCTACTGCCGTTAAAGCGATCACATAACAATCAGCTCTTATCCATGAACGGCACTTGTGTTGTTGAAACCGAAAGACTTTCCATCCTCGGTATGTGTATCAACCCAACACTTAGTTGGAACGATCACATATTTGAGGTCGCCAAAAATGCTGCGAAATGTCTAGGCTTCCTTAAACGATGCAAGAAGTACTTCACCCCCTCTGATCTGGCTACAATATACAAGGTCTACATTCGCCCAAAACTTGAGTATAGCGCTCCTATTTGGTCAGGTGCTTCGAAGGCCTCTCTGCACCTGTTGGATAGAATTCAAAAGCGGGCGATAAAACTTATAGGTGACAGTAATATTGCGAAGTCGATTTACTCGTTAGAACACCGACGTAATGTCGCGTCGTTGTCACTCTTTAATCGCTATTTTAACAAGAAATGCTCAGATGAATTAGCCAGTTGCATTCCTCCCCTTCAAGATTTCACACGCAATACACGCCTCGCTAGGAATGCCCACCAATTCACCCCCAAGCCCTCTTTCGGAAGTACAGTCACATTCAGAGACTCGTTCTTTAGCCGCACTACACGAATCTGAAATGCTCTTCCCAGCTCGATTTTTCCTCCTCATTACAATCCACAAGCATTTAAAACCAATGTGCATCGGTACCTCCTCTCCCTCTCTTCCTCTATAACTTCGGTCACTTAAGGGTACTCGCAACTCCTTTTGCTCGCGTCAATTATAAATAAAAAAATATTTGAGATTTTCAAGTGCAACCACCTCAATTGGCCTTCTAGAGCGTTCAGCATCGTCGGTACGGCCACGCTTAAAGTCAGCATACCACCGACATATAGTTGTTTTTGATGGAGCAGGGTCCTTATAACCCTTTTCAAGCCTTTGCTGATCTTGCATGGAATTTTTTCCCATCAAAAAGCAGTGTTTAATCAACACACGAAATTCTGTTTTTTCCATTGTTTTAGAGATCACAAAAGTAGTGTCACTTGAAGCACTGTAACTTGTAACCTAAAATTAGATGGTCATGACAATTTTGTGGCGCTCCCTATATGTCAGTCCCTAGACTTATTGAGTGTTGTGTTAGTTATATGAAAAATTCTCCGTTTTTTAATATGGAGCTTAACACGGTGCAATTTCCCAAGCCTTGCAATCAATGGATGCACAACATATCGCAGCTGAGTAAGAGAGGATGTCTTTATGTAAAACATCAAAATAATAACATCTCGAGGCATACTATTGAGGATGCATACCTCAAGATGTTGGGAGAGACCATGACGATACTTTAGGAACCATAGTATTTATTCCACCTGAGGGAAGGTAGATTTGAAAGTTGTATTTATTTTGGCCCAAAAGTCTACAAGAGAACCAGGGTCCAGCTTCTTTAACAATATTGTGCTACTGGATACTTACATTTTACCAAAAGAGAAATTTGATTAACCTTTCCGTAGACAGCCTTTACTCTTTGAGTGTTATCAGCAGCTCGAAAGAGGTGGCACCTTCAAAAATTAGAAGCACTTAATTCAGGAATCGAACCTGGAATCTTCGGCGTATAAGTTTTGTACTTAAAACTCTGAGAACTGTCTCAAATAAGCTCCATAAGATTGTCCATCTATACGTCAGTTCTTACATCGGTCTTACATCCATTGATTCCTCCATCTGCCTTTTCCTTCATTCGTCTGTTCATTCATTCAACTGTTCCTCTATACGTCTGTTCCTCCATCCGACTGTTCCTTCATCCGTCTGTTCTTCCATACGTCTGTTCCTCCATGTTGTTGTCTTTCCATCCGTCTGTGCATCCATCCGTCTATTTCTCTATCCGTCTGTCCCTCCATCCGTCTGTCCATCTGTTCGTCTGTCCCTCTATTCGTTTGCCCTTCCACCCGTCTGTTCCGCCATTCGTTTGTTTCTCCATCCGCCTGTCTCTCTTTCCGTCAGTTCCCCCATTTGTCTGTTATTCCTTCAGTCTGTTTCTCTATCCGTCTATTTCTCTATCCGTCTATTTCTCTATTCGTCTATTTCTCTATCCGTCTGTCCCTCCATCCGCACGAATGACTGAGAAGCAGCTCGAAAGAGGTGGTACCTTCAAAGATTAAAAGCAATTAGTTCAGGAATCGAACCTGGAATCTTTGGCGTGTATGTTTTGTACTTAAAACTCTGAGAACTGTCTCAAATATGTTCAATCAAATATAGAAATCGAGCATATATATCCATTTGTCTCCTCAATCCGTCTTTTCCGCCATCCGTCTGTTCGTCCATCTTTCTATCTCACCGTCCATATTTCTGTCCCTCCATTCATTTGTTCCTCTACTCGGTTGTTCCTCTATCAGACTGTTTCTCCATCCGTCTGTCTCTCCCTAAGCTTGTCCATCTATACGTCAGCTCTTCCATCGGTCTTACATCCGTTGGTTCCTCCATCTGCCTATTCCTCCATTCTTCTGTTCATTCATTCATTCATCTGTTCCTCTATCCGTCTGTTCCTCCATCCGACTGTTCCTCCATGCTGTTGTCTTTTCATCCGTCTGTGCATCCATCCGTCTATTTCTTTATCCGTCTGACCATATATTCGTATGTCCCTTTATTCGTCTGCCTTCCACCCTTCTGTTCCGCCATTCGTCTGTTTCTCCATTCGTCTGTTTCTCCATTCGTCTGTCTCTCTTTCCGTCAGTTCCCCCATTTGTCTTTTATTCCTTCAGTCTGTTTCTCTATCCATCTATTTCTCTATCCGTCTATTTCTTTATCCGTCTATTTCTCTATCCGTCTATTTCTTTATCCGTCTATTTCTCCACCCGTCTGTCCACAATCCGTCTGTCCCTCAATCCGTCTGTTCCTAGATCCGTCTGTTGCCCCCTTCTCGTTCTTTCGCTTGAACATTACACCTAACGATAACTGTACGCATGTGAAAATTTAAATTTCAGGCATAATAAATAACCGACAGCCGAAGCGACAGATCTTTTGAAGTGTTTATTTAACTCTATTTTGCGCGAAGCAGAAAGACGTCAAAGTCACACATTCGCATTGTGTAGACTTTCATGCGGTTGAGTGATATTGAGTAAAGACGATGGATTTAAAAGTGTTCCGGAAACTGATGGCAACACAGAACTCATTGTACTCCTACCAGACGTAAAGGAATTAACATTTTGCTTACAATTCGCAATTAATTTGTTGAGACGAGCGAAACTCCCCCGCGTGAGTGTTACTTCAACTTACACGATTTTTTTTGTTTGGTCCGCAAGTATAAAAATTTTTTATAAATTCCGAGTTGAAAGACTAAAATAAGAAAAATAATTAAAAGCACAGATTGCTTATATTCAAATCGGGCTTTGTTTTTTGTATAAATTTGTACGTTAAGATCTGCGTATGTACACGTAAAAGCAAACCATAGTCCACAGTAGCCTCGCGACGGGAGCGACCATGGTCTGGACGCGCTTTAGTTGCAGGCTCAGATTTCTTTTCACAATGTCTGCTTGCATCCTTATTCTATGCATCTGGAAAGTACCTCGATATGTAGCCAGGCTGTAAGTCCACCAAGACGCATACTCACATCCCTTCTTAACTCATAGTCCCTTTTCGTCCAGCAATTCTCTATCAGATACGCGCTTCGTCTGAGCTCCAAATGAATCCTTCGATACCAGTGTATTGCGAAAAGTATATCCAGAGAGGGAAGTGTATAGGAGAACAGAAGTATGACACAAACCATTCGGTCGTTGCACGTCATACATTCCAAGATGGCAGAGACAACTACAGCGACCATTGCCAACAGAAAGTCCACAAAAGACGCAGTGAACGCAGTCACCAGCTTCAAAAGGCGAGTAAATGTTGGAACAAGCTGCTGCATAATTTTTCTATTCTTTTCTATTATTGCGAGGTGATGGTAGGTGCGCAGCTCCTCCAAGCTTTCCTCTAGCTTGGCGTTCAGCTGAATCAGCATTCCGCAAAGGCAAGAGAGCTCCGCGCATAGACACTGGATGTGAACAAATGTCCTCAAGAATGGATTTAAAAAAAATATGTAGAAGACTATAACGCCGAAGCTCTTGCCGCCCATAGCAATAATCGAAATAGATAACAACACAAACATCGCTATCGCGAAAAAAGACAGCAGCGTTGGTGTCAAAAGTTCGATTCGCGTTTGTGTCAAACTCTGCACCCTTCGCATGCACTTCAAGAAGCTGTTGAGATGCACGACGGACCGAGGATTGTCCTGAGTGCAGAACCAGAAGTAGAAAATCGCAGGCAGCAAATTAAGCGATCCACACACAAGTATTGTTTCGAAAATGTTTCTGTTTACTCTACAAACCATCACCGAAAGGCCCGAACAAAGGAAGAAGATGAGGTGCCTCAAGTATGCTTTTATTGGTGGCAGTGTATAGAATTTGTTTTTCTTTTTGTTAAAAGAAACATCAAGCAAGATGTAAACTGAGTACATGCTGTAGGTGAAGATAAACAACTCTCTGTGCGTCCACGAAAAATGGGCAAAACGGCGTTTCGTCATGCCTCACAAGTCACAAAAGAATATAGTACTGCTGTGGAAAGTCTTTGGTTCGGACAGGGAGTGGTTTATCGATCGCCTTGACGACAAATTGTCACTTTTCATTTGATTACGGAACTGAGTTGAGTTAATTATATTTCCTTATACAAGTCAATCAACAACCAGCAATGAGAAATTAATGACTAAATGGAAGTAGTCGGAAATAGACAGTCGTTTCGGCAGACAATCGTTGACTCCAAACTGCAGAATATAATCAGAATTATGACGACTGAAGACTAAAGGCTGATGACTGTTGACTGATGACTGTTGACTGATGACTGTTGACTGATGACTGATGACTGATGACTGATGACTGATGACTGATGACTGATGACTGATGACTGATGACTGATGACTGATGACTGATGACTGATGACTGATGACTGATGACTGATGACTGATGACTGATGACTGATGACTGATGACTGATGACTGATGCCTGATGACTGATGCCTGATGACTGATGCCTGATGACTGATGACTGATGCCTGATGCCTGATGCCTGATGCCTGATGACTGATGACTGATGACTGATGACTGAAGACTGATGACTGATAACTGATGACTGATGACTGATGACTGATGACTGATGACTGATAACTGATAACTGATAACTGATGACTGATGACTAATGACCGATGACTGATGACTGATGACTGATGACTGATGACTGATGACTGATGACTGATGACTGATGACTGATGACTGATGACTGATGACTGATGACTGATGACTGATGACTGATGACTGATGACTGATGACTGATGCCTGATGACTGATGCCTGATGACTGATGACTGATGCCTGATGCCTGATGACTGATGACTGATGACTGAAGACTGATGACTGATAACTGATGACTGATGACTGATGACTGATGACTGATGACTGATAACTGATGACTGATGACTAATGACCGATGACTGATGACTGATGACTGATGACTGATGACTGATGACTGATGACTGATGACTGATGACTGATGACTGATGACTGATGACTGATGACTGATGACTGATGACTGATGACTGATGACTGATGACTGATGACTGATGACTGATGACTGATGACTGATGACTGATGACTGATGACTGATGACTGATGACTGATGACTGATGACTGATGACTGATGACTGATGACTGATGACTGATGACTGATGACTGATGACTGATGACTGATGACTGATGACTGATGACTGATGACTGACGACTGATGACTGATGACTGATGACTGAAGACTGATGACTGATAACTGATGACTGATGACTGATGACTGATGACTGATAACTGATGACTGATGACTAATGACCGATGACTGATGACTGATGACTGATGACTGATGACTGATGACTGATGACTGATGACTGATGACTGATGACTGATGACTGATGACTGATGACTGATGACTGATGACTGATGACTGATGACTGATGACTGATGACTGATGACTGATGACTGATGACTGATGACTGATGACTGATGACTGATGACTGATGACTGATGACTGATGACTGATGACTGATGACTGATGACTGATGACTGATGACTGATGACTGATGACTGATGACTGATGACTGATGACTGATGACTGATGACTGATGACTGATGACTGATGACTGATGATTGATGACTGATGACTGATGACTGATGACTGATGACTGATGACTGATGACTGATGACTGATGACTGATGACTGATGACTAATGACTGATGACTGATGACTGATGACTGATGACTGAAGACTGATGTGTCCCAATCATGGTGTGGTAAGCAGATGGGTGTTTTCGTAAACGTCAGAAATCTGCGCTAGTACAACCGCATATCTTTCCTCATGCGTTTATGAACACTCCAACATTGTAGAATGTCTGCAGGCATGCTTTAGTACAATCATCAATCGTTGACAGTTCATAAACGTCAAAATGGTAGAGAAAAAAATTGTGCGAAATTTCACATTCTTCACTTCTAGAACAATCAATTCTAAAAGTGGGTCTGCAATCTTCATTTTGCAGAGAACTTGTTTCCATACAATAAGTTTCTTCTTTTTGCCGGCGTTAAATTCTTTTTCCATGGCTATTCTATTTTGGATTATTAGCTTTATAAGCCTGTTTGTCCAAGCGTGACCTTCGTTTTCCCTTTAAAAATAATCAATGGTATTAAAAATGTAAAATAAATAAGAAATACACAATGTATACTTACATTTTTGCCGTTTAAAACTTTCTGCAAAAAACGCGCCTTTTCTGCAGTCAAAAAATAACTACTGCACAATCTGCACAACTCCGATGACAGATTGACGTTTATGAACAGCAGGTACTGCAGTGCGTATAGCTTAGTCCGACTAAAAATCAGCATTAATGAACATGGATTACGCAGTCGTTTGTTAGTCTGACGTTTTCGAAAACACCTGATGTCTCAAATCAAACAAGCAATTTTGATTCGGCGACATACACGTTTCAGAACGTTGTGTAAATGGCAATCTATAGAAAGTGGCAATATTCTCATTTCTGTATTCTGTTCGTACTCCGGTTCGCATTCTGTCTCATTTTAAACAGAAGGGATATCCCTTCACAGAAATAAAGCGTGACTGCGTGAAGCTTTCGCTTTTCATTGCAGGCTTCCATCGAACATCACAACAATAAGTGATTTAATCAAACGCCGAGCACCAATCGTGCTCATATGAGAGGCGGTACATGGGGCAAACAGCGACCATCGATCGTTGGCCCAAATCTGCGGGCGCACTAGATAAATAAACTCTGTCCGCCGCGACACCGTAAACGGATTAATTACTCGAGGGATGAGTGGATGGCACTTGAGTTGATTAGGATTTTTCTTTGCCGTCCACACAGGGTTGAATAATTGCAAGATCGCAGATTTGGCGATTGTTTCGCAATCGCTGTTATGCGAGCTTAGCAAATCTCACAGCCAACTGCTTATTTGGTCTCGGTAGCCGGCTTACTGGGGATTTGCATCGTTGCCAGCGAAGATGATGGAGATGGCGATTATGGAAGATCACAGCGGGAAACCGGGGGATTCAAGGAAACTTTGCGATTGTGCTTTGAGGTCATGTTGAAGGTGATACTTGGGTGAGTTAGCTTCGTTTGCCTTCTGGACATTGTAAACAGATTTCGGTCTGAAATGAAATGTGAAACGAGAGAATGTGTCGCCAATCCAATACGTCTAGCATTCTTCTGTCTTCCAAGGTCAAGCACCAGCCCGTCGACACATCAAGCTACATTTTCAGAAGAAACCTTCTGCTCATCGTTCCCTTCGAAACACCATTCCTTCGCACATCAGTCAGCCATAGACGGATTGAGGCCGCCGAAGTGTGGGAAAATACACCAATGCATATCACATCCGATACTTAAGGCTCTGCACTTTGTTGCTGCATTTTTATCTCAATCGACGATCCAGGAAGAAGACACCACGCCGTACAACGCAAAACACAGCTCATGTAACATTTAAGCTTAATCGATGTTACTACATCGCACGAACTCTGGAAGTGGAAAACTAAGTCAAGAAGAGCACACTTTCGTTCCGAATGTAGGTGAAACGCCGCAAAGGTCTTCCGCCGGGGCTGTGGAGTCACAAGTGCACACCACTGGTAACAACGGTTTTCGTGTCTTGTTAGTCTCGCATTAGGCAAACAATTTGTCCGCCATTGTGTCGGGTTAACCCCGTCGTCGCCGCCCGCCAGTTCACTCGCGCGCCCCACCGTTAGCGTTGTGTGTTACTTGCTCGTATTTCACTTTTGCTTTTTTTGTTGAACTGATTCAATCGTTAATTGTCCATGGGATGAGAACATCAACATCAGAAAAGCACAACATCTCGTCGTCGAAAAATTCCCACGTTGCCACATGAAGCTGGTATGCCTGTTTGTGATTTCGACAAACGAATTTGAAATCTTTGGATACGCTTTGGACGACCTGGATGGCTTGGTGGCGATGGTGGTAGCGCTGCTGCAATGGCAAAGAATGACTGCTCTCTGCTCCATTCATAACCGCTAACGAATGGTTGGCAGAGAGAGCGGGAGGGGTTCCTTCTTCAATTAAAAGCTGGGCCCAGCGCTGGGCAATGAAGATGTCAGTTCCATCAGAACGATGGCAGGCGGAGAATCTGGGCAGTTTATCGGGTGCATCGGTTTCGACTGAATTCGTTTGACCTTCCCCGTTTCGGATGCGCAATGAGCACCGAGAGACCATGGTGCACGATTGGGAAATGCATCCGACACAGATGCGACGCGCCAAACTGAAGTTAACTTATTTGCGGCTGTTTTCATGAGGCAGATGAGTCAACTGCTTGCAACACTTCGCCGCACACCTCTTATTCATTCAACGCCACACGAGGCACTAGTAACTTAAGAATTCCTTGAACGCCAAGCTAAACACACGTAGAACAATCACCGGAACTGTTCTTACCAGACGCGAGTCGATCTATGTTCCTCCCGCACAGGAAGTCACTTCTCTCCTCTAAATCAAGTCAGTCGATATCTAATTAGCTCCGGAATAGGATATTGACCCCAAGGTTAGCGCACGGCAATAACTAACCATTTGCATACACAGCCACGGAACGTCAATTAGCATCGGTGGCTCACAATGAAAGAGCCGATGCAGATAATTGATGTTATCCAGTGGACTCTAGATGCCACTGCCGAGTTTGCGGCCGAGAGCAGTCGGGCCAAGCTAACTTGGCACCTGACATACACGTCGGTGATGATGGTGATGTCATTAAAATGCCACTGGATCTAGTCCTCCGTCTGCTGGTTCTAGTCGACTGACCGAAGGGGAACTGCTCCAGTTTTGCGAATGTCACTCGCAGTAAGACTGGTGCATAAATTTTGTGTTTGCTTTCCGATTGCAAGTGGAGGCTTTTTGTCTGTTCGCTTCCAGATGGTGAAATACAATTGCGGACTGAAAAAGCTGACCAAGTCGCCATGATTCAGTTATTTATTGATCGTCAGTCGGATGTTGTTGGTTTGACTTTGAATTCGAATAGAGTATGATGCTGAAAGAGAGGGAGGGGGAGGGAGGAATGGAGATCGACATCTAAATTGGAGGAGAGTCTTCGGTTGATGGAGTCATACATGAGTTGTGCCTTGCTTGAGGCTGGTGGGGGAAAGTTATGTTTTCTGCTCTCGTACGGTTGTCCGGTTCTTAGATGGAGGCTTGTTCCGTTTTGACAGGGAATCATTTGAAATGGGTAATTAAGAGTACGGAGGATTGTTGAGGCTGTTTGGCAGAGGCGAGGAGAGGAATGATAAACAACAATTGTGACTCGAGTGCACATTCTGAAGCAGAGGGAGTAGATGTTATTTTTAGCAAAGTGCAACGACGGTGGTGTTTTTTCCCAATCTTCGAGGAGGTCCCGTCATTTCAGTGGACTTAATTCTTAACCTATACCTGCACACTGAGAAAAAGAAAATAAGGAAAACACAATAAATCACAGCTGCATCTTCGAAATGTTCTCGCTCTTAAGGACTGGATAAAAGAATACCAGACATTGACTAATTGAAACTAAGCACCTATAAATATGCAGTGAAATGAAAAAAATCCTTCTCTTTGCCCTCGTCACTGTCATGAACAAAATTTGTTTGACTCACGTTTCCTTAAGAATAAAAGGAAAATGGCAGAATACTCTACTTTTCTCTAGGTATTCATTTAAGGGTAAGATCATTAAACATTTTTAGTCTTGCACTTGGTAAAGCTTAAGATGTATTTGTGTAAATTGCGACATTTATTGGGGTATAAAATAATTGAGTACTTTTTCAAAAGATGACGCCACCTGCAAGTTGTGGCTTGGAAGCGAATACGGTTTTTATTGGAATGGTGTGACTTTTGCCAGCTTACGCTGATGACGTTGACGTGATTGGACGAACACAGCGAGCCGTCAATGAGGCGTTGGCTGGCATTGAAGCGGAAGCGGCTAAAATGGGTCTGGCGGTAAATGAGGGCAAAACTAAGTACATGCTGTCATCAAGGAAGGACACTCAACATCGACACACACGCTCTGTCCGAGCGTCACACTAGGCAGCAGAAACTTCGAGGTAGTCAAGGACTTCGTTTACCTCGGCTCCGCGGTAAACAGGGACAACAACATCAGTGCCGAAATCAAACGCAGAATGACTCTTGCCAATCGCTGTTTCTTTGGGCTCAAGAGGCAATTGAGTAATAAAACCCTCTCTCGAAGGACTGTGCTCGCTTTATATAACTGCCTGATCATCCCGGTCTTACTTTATGACGCGGAATCTTAGTCTTTTTGAGAGAAAAGTTTTGCATGCGATTTTTGGCCCTGTTTGCGTTGATGGCATCTGGGGAAGAAGACTTAGCGACGAACTCTATGGGCTGTACAGCGACACACGCCTGGTCAGACGTCTTCGGATGCAACACTTAAGATGGCTAGGCCATGTAGAGCGTATGAACACCACTGCTCCGGCCCGAAAAGTCGTTGAATTCTAGCCATTAGGACAACGCAACAGAGGACGGCCTAAGCTAAGATGGCACACACAAGTGGAGAAGGACTTCAACCAACTCGGAGTGCGGAAGTGGAGACAGCTGGCGAAAGATCGTGCTGGCTGGAGAGGCATGTTGGTTAAAGCCCAGGTCCACCCTGGACTGTAGTGCCACAAGAGGTGTGACATTTGTCAGCATCAGCGTCTGTTTTAGGCAACAACAATAATTTTTGTGCCTCTTCGAAAATGTTCAATTTTGTCTTAACTAAACAGAATTCGTGGTCGCCGTGGCGTAGTGGGTAGAGCGCGATGCTCACACACAGAAGGTCTAGGTTCGATTCTCGGCTCAACACTAGAATTTTTCAAGGCACCACCTCTTTCGAGCTGCTGACAACACTCCAAAAGAAATAGATGTCTAAGAAAAAGCTTCTCAAACCTCTCCGCCGGGTGCCACCAAACGACTGTAGTTATCTCCGAATCGTGAAAGAACAGTAGTGCGTACAACACGAGTAGTTGCAGAGCAAGCTAGGCCCTGGTCCTCCTGTGGGCTGTACAATAAATAAACACCTTTTGTACTTTTTTTCTTTTTTTTGTAGAAGTTTTGATTTTTTTGATTTTTTTTAATTGGAAAATAAGTGCAGTTCCCCTCAAAAACAAAAATAGAATCACTAGCGGATTCCACTTTGCAAACTCGCCATACACTACGCAATATATGGACAGTAGCCATTCACCAGAATTAACAACTTGACACTGCAGTAATGCAGCTATCAGGTCCTTTGGTCCAGGAATCCCAATTGAAACTGTAGTTGAAACCTTCCTTTCGGAAATTAAGGTCTAAGTATGAATTTTTCACTGATCTCAGATAACGGTCTAGGGCAATGGAAGTTATTGTACAAATCAGCTCTTTAGCGGTAGGTGTCGCTGCATTGAATGAATAAACTGGACTATGTTGTTCCAAATTGTACGTCCTGGAAATTGGGCGAAAACGGAGACACAGTGTATCTGCATAAACGAATTTTAAAGACGCAGACGGAAATTACAAGAGTTCTAGAGTTTCTAGTTTTCTCCTTGAGAATTATTGGGGCGCCACGGTTGCCTCGTGTTAACTGAGCTTCTCAGAACTAAGTCGGCAGTAAGCCAAATTCGGTTCACAAATCTAGCAACAGGCGATTTCAATCGAAAAGGGGCACTCACTTTCACCAACTGCATTGTCGGAGTTTATTTTCAGATGCCTACGACTGATATGAGGGGGCAATTTCGTGTTGACGTGAGCAACATTCGCGGACTGAGAACTAATCTCTTTGCCGTTTACGTCCACCTCTCCCGTCATAAACCAGCTGTCTTGGCGCTGAGTGAAACGCAGGTGGGTGAGAATACCGATTTATCGGATTTGAACCTGCCTGGATATAGCTTGGTGCCCTTATTCTTTTTACACCGCGGTCTCACCATTTATGTACGTAGTGATGTTGCTTACCAAATTCAACCACAATATGGCCACTGTTCCAATCCGGAATTTAATTTTCTGCGGTTAAAACTCTTTGTCCGTAAGCATTTAATCCACTACTGCTTTATTTATAGAAGTTCAAACATGGACAGCAACTCAACTTATAGTTTGATGCGCTATCCGACTCCATCACAAGAATTGTATCCCCGTATCCTCGCACTGAAATCGCTATTGCGGGCGATTTCAATGTACACAATTCTACTTGGCAGACAACACCCGAAGGAAGGTATGTTGAAATCTTCGCTGAGGTAAATAATTTAACCCAGCTTGTGAATGAGACAACACTAATACCTGACATCGCAGATCATACCGCTAACACCTTGGATGTGGTTCTCACCTCTCATCCGGAAAAATATTCAATTAATATATTGTCGCCTCTAGGCTCGTCCGACCACTGTGTCGTGTCAGCCAAATTCTCGTACTCCTCCCACACAGTTAGACAACAAATTTCGAAAAGAACAGTATGGCTCTACGAGAAAGCCAACTGGAGCGGACTTAACAACTTCTTTAGGAATTTTAACTGGTCACTATGCTTCCGCGATAGTGACGTGGATGCCGCTACTGATGCGATCACAAACATTATTTCGCTGGGCACGAGGTCCTTCATTCCTCACAGAGTGAAGAGCATCAAGCCTAAGGCAAACGCGTGGTACGACTTGAGCTGCAAAGAGGCTATCAGGTTGAGAGAGTTGAGTTTCCGGGATCCTTCTGAGGAAGCCCGGAAAAAAGTTCAAACGGATCCGGATAATGACTGTAATGCATTAATAAGACGTGTTAAATTCTCCTTTGACCAAAAGTTGAGGCAAAAAGTTCTACAATGCCCCAAGGGTAGCAGAAGCTTTTGGTCTTTCGTAAAAAACATAAGGAATTCAGCCTCGTCTTCGATCCCAACGCTCATTTGCAATGACATTCCAGCTGTCAGCTCTTTGGACAAAGCTAATCTGCAGCTAGCTCAACGCTGCCAGATAGCACCTTGTCCCCGCCTGTACTTGAGAGCGTAAATTTCTCCATGGGGCAAATCCATTTTCGCACTTGTACAGTAGCAAGAGTACTTAAAGATCTAAACATACACAAATCCGCTGGCCCGGATGGTATATCCCCTGTTCTTCTGAAGAGGTGTTCTTCTGCGCTGGCAAAACCACTGCGTAAGCTTTTCCATCTGTCCTACTCTTCAGGGCTCTTTCCGAGTAAGTGGAAAACTGCATTTGTCCAGCCCGTCCCTAAAAAGGACGAATGTTCGTCACCCACCTCCTACCGACCCATAGCACTAACGTCCCTTCTCTCCAAGGTCACGGAAACGCTGATCAACCGTCAACTTATGAAATATCTTGAGTCCCGGAAGCTTATTAATGACCGGCAGTACGGCTTCCGAAGCAACCGTTCCACTGGTGATCTGATGGCATATCTCACTGAAAAGTGGAACCAATCTTCGCGGAAACTTCTTCAGCTTTAACAGATTCGGTTCTTTTTTTAACTTTTATTGGCGACGTCTATAAGTTGTGGCTGACCTTGGAAGCGAAAGAAAAAGAAAGATGTGACATTCGTCAGCAATCATCAGTGTGCATCGATGTTGTAGACAACGACATTGTATCTGCTTCTTCAGAAATATCCGAATTTGTAATAAACCAACAGCGTTTGCGGTAAGTTTGGATTTTAGTTTTTCATTTACAGCTCAGGCCCGACAATTGCTTGTAGAAGTTCATGGTGAATCTGCTTCGACCGATATATCATGCACAGCGAGGTTTCAACTCTTCAATAGTGGGGATATTAGCGTCAAAGATGTTGTCCAGCCTAAAAAGGAAACGAGGAATCGGACCAAGATCCGTAGCAAACACAAAGTACACATATTCTTTGGGAGTGGCTTAACAAACAATTTCCGTTCGAGTAAACAAATTTGAAAAAGTAGGGGAATTCTGTATCGTATGAATTGAAAGCAAAATATGTCAAAAGGCGATTATCAGGTGCATATTCGTTACGAAGTTGACCGAGTTATAACACTTTGTGGTTGAAGAATCTAGTTTTTTGTTCGCTGTTTTGATCATAAAATAGCAAGCGAAACATGTTGATGTCGTTTGTGTTGTCCCGACCTTCCGACAGGGGAAGCTGTCATCTTCAGGGGATAATTTTGTAATACTTTTTGGTTTTGGTACACGAATCCGTTGACATTTAACATTAATTTAAACTAATAAAATTTATAATACACAATATAAACTAAAACCATTATGGCACGAATTGTTAGAATTTCGTTAGGCGGAGATGAGGTATCATCAAACATCGGAACGTCGAGACAACACACAACACAAGACATAAACTTGCTTCATTTACTTTCCTATGGTCAAAACAGCGTATGAGGAATTCGATCATTCAACCACAAAGGATTATCAGGTGCATTCAAGTGAGAACGAAGACATCAAAGGTGGGAATTTTCGTACCGGATCGTGACTGGAAATGAAAAGTTATCCACTCTACTACGATTATCCCAAGAAGAAAAAATACTGTGCAAAGTTTGGTGCACAACTCATCTTTGGTCTATATGTGTATATCCATGCCAAAGTCAAAGTCATGCTCTATAGAGTCGTACGAAGGTTGCCTTTTATATTTTCGGATTGGGCAACCCTAGTGTTGCAATCTGGCAACTGTCAGCTCTATCGTAAGGTTTGACATTTTTGAGGTTATACGTACTCAGAACGTTTTGACATAATAATAATAACCAGGGCCTAGCTTGCTCATCAACGAGTAGAAGGGACCTACAGTTTTTGCCGGCGCCGAACGGCGAAGTCTAAGAAGCTTTCTTAGACAGTTATTACTCTTTGAGTGTCGTCAGCAGCTCAAAAGAGGTGGTGCCGTGAAAAATTCGAAAAATTGGTGTTGAACTGGGAATCGAACCTAGACCCTTCGGCGTGTGAGCGTGGCACTGTACCCACTACGCCACGGCGGCCACACGTTTTGACATACGAGCGCTATTTGTGTTGTTTACAGTAACTTAAAAGATTCATCTCGCCCAAAAAATGGAATTAAATCGTGAACATTTTCGTGCGATTATTTTTTTCAACTTTCGACGCGGATTAACTCAACAACAGAGCATCGATGAACTTAATTCAATCTTTGGAGATGAAGCTCCATCAAGGACCAGTGTTTATCGATGGTATGGTGAATTAAACCGAGGTCGTAGTTCACTCCAAGACGAATTTCGTGAAGGTCGTCAAAAATCAGTTGTTGCTCCGGAAACCATTGATGCTGTGCGCCAACTGATATTGCAAAATCGTCATGTGACCTATCGTGAGATTAAAACAACCTTAGGCATTAGTGGGACCAGCATATAGTCAATATTGCATGGACATTTGACCGTCAAAAAAATTTGTTCGCTTTGGATCCCACACAATTTGTCAATCGCTTAAAATAAGGCTCGTGTCGATTGGTCGAAAGAAATGCGTCAAAAATACGACCACGGAGTTTCGAAACACGTCTATGACATCGTGACAGATGGTGAATCGTGGATTTATGCGTATGAGCCCGAAAGTAAACAGAAGTCGAGTGTATGGGTGTTTCAAATTGAGCCAAATTCAACAAAAGTTGCTCGAGCACGAAGCACTTCCAAGCAAGTATTCGCCTGTTTTTTCGGAAAAACTGGACGTGTCGCAACCGTTCCACTAGAACAACACAGAACAGCCAATTCTGAGTGGTACACAACCATTTGTTTGCCAGTTGTCTTCCAAGAAATCAGGAAAATCAACCGCCAAAAACGGATCACTCTTCACCGCGACAATGTGAGCTCTCACACATCGATTCAAACAAATGCAGTTTTGAGCACTCAGAACATCGATTTGATGAGTCATCCGCCGTATAGTCCCGACTTGGCACCGAATGAGTTCTTTTTATTCTCGTACGTAAAAAATAAAATGAGAGGTCAACGTTTTTCGACACCTGAAAAACGGTTGATGCGTTCAGAATGTACGTTTTGCACATACCTCAATCAGAGTGGCAAAAGTGCTTCGACAATTGGTTCAAACGCATGCAAAAGTGTACAGATCTTAAAGGGGAATACTTTGAAAAACAACAAAGATATTTTTGATGATTAATATTTGTTTTTGCTCTCTAAACCCGAAATATCAACCTCGAACAACACTCGTACCCCGATAGAGGCACATAGCTTATTAGCACAAATCGGCTTAAGGCATAATTTCCTCCAGCCGGTTCTTTCTTTAGCCAGATGACAGAACGGATAGTGTCACATTATTTTGTTGCTGATGTGATGTGATATTATCCGGTGTTGACTGTACATGGTAGGTCCAGATGATGTGACTGGGTTTATGAATCACATGATTCAAAATCACATCCGTATCACTATTTATAATGTCAACGGAATCACTGATGGAGAAAAGACCATCAGTGGCGGGATGGCGGCTGACAGACCCAGGCTTTGATGGAACCTGACTGGTAGTGACAGCTTGACCAGAGGCTACATTCTGGTGCCACGGGAGTTCAGGGGCTCCTGGAACTTCGGTTCCAGCCTGACCGTGCGGTAGGCCACTTGTGGGAGTATCGTAGTGGCTATGGTTTACCACCTAGCATCGCGGGTAGAGTCGAGGTTAGTGTACTGAGCTGACTTGTCTAGTTGATTGTTCACCCACAACTAGGCAAGGCGGCTAGGGGACTATCCCTTTTTCTTCTTTTTTCTTTTCAATTTATTTTTATTCACTAATTCATATCAAACTTAGATACTAGACAAAAATGTTTAAAACTAGTTGGACGAACACTGTTTTTAGTACTAACTTACTGGCCCTAGGCGGGCACTCTAAGCTAAACTTAATCTTAAACTATGTCTTTCGACTTAACCTAACAATTCATATGTAAATTTAACTTAAATTTAACTGTAGAAGCAACGATTAAGAAAATTGCAAAAAACTTAATATCAGAACATGGGGACTATCCCTTCTCAGTGTGGAGTTGCATTCTCAACCGGGCGCTGCGACCCAGAGAGCGAAAGAGGTTTTAGAAAGGCCTCGCATCAAACCAAGGTGGGGAGACTGCCCCTCAAGCATGATCTCAGGTTGGTACTTGGGTAACTAAGGCGTTAAGTCTTGCGTTACTTACGACTCTTGGGAAAATGGACCCCATGATATAAGCCGTAAAGGCAGGTGATCACGTAAAACCAAATCTCACACATCTGTACATGGTACGACCAAACGACTTTGGTGCAGTATGAGCCGCTTAAACCAGGCGAAACCAATGATGGAAAACAATTTTGATTACAATTAATGCATTTGAGCCGTGCATTGTTACAAAACGGACAGAAACGACCGCAAAGCATAACAAGTTGATTTTGCAGAATGATAATGCTCGGCCTCACGTCGATACAGCCGTCAAAAACTACCTGGACACCATGAAATAGGAAGTTTAACCCCACCCGCCGCACTGTCCAGACCCTCCACCTTTCACACCTGCTTTTTCGGCAGATGGTTTTCTACTTTTTCGGCAGATGGTTTTCTGATGTCAAATGCTCAAATGAGAATGTTTAGTGACTTCTCGTTTATCACTAACATTCACAACGAATCTTAAGTTTACAACTCAAACTCCATTTCCACTTCACTGCTACAAACTGACTTTTCACCCAAATCTAACCGTCCCACCGCTTGCACCGCTGGGCAACCGAAAACGCCGATGTTATCGCAACTTCCTCTACTCTATCCCCAAAGCCAGTGTCAAGTTGAAAAGCAAACAAAAAGGATGAACATGAACAAGTAAATAAATAAACGAATGAACCCATCATGTTTGGCATCTAAACATCAAACGCCTTGGTCCACTTTCGTCCACTGCGCACCGTAGCAGTGGCGGCAAGACTGCGGCGGCTGAGTTTCCGCATTTATATTTGAATGTCTGGCTTGAAACCCCTCATCAGGACAACCTCTAGACCCAAGTGGCAGCAATGTCTCTCGTGTGATGGGACTGATGCCATCACATGAGAGATGTTCGTGACCATCACCCAGCTCCTCGTTGTACCAATGTCAGCATTTATTTTTTTCTTTCAATTGGCTCAACTCACAACGCTCCACTGACATTGTGATCATAAACAATCTGAAGAACAAACGCGCTTCTGGCCTGACCTACACGTCCGTCGCGAGGGCAGAGCGTTGCGAAACCGCCAAATTTATCATTTAACAACCCGCTTGACACGTGTTTCCGCGAAGGCCCATCGGCCATTGTCTAAGTCAGCGCGTTGCGTAAGAAGCAACAGTAGCAGGTCCTCTATGTACGCCCACCAGTCGGCACATCTTCCACCCACCGTGAGAGCGCCCCCCCTTTTGTTTGCCGGTTAACTCAATATTTTTTATCATCAGATACGCGACCCATTGTCCGCGCATTCGTGGACCTTGATTCCGCTTCAATCGACGCGTGAGCAAAATCAAATTCAAGTCGTCCACACCAATTCCCGATATACTTGACCTTGGCCCCCATACAACGGCAGTAATTCGTTCCCGACGTCTTCTGGATTATGAAACGCACCAAATTCTCATCATCACTCAAAGCCCAAGCGCGCAAGAATCCACGCTGGTGGCTGTGATCTGATCCGATGCGCGCCGAGACGACCTTGTCAGCGGTCTTGACGGCTGCGCTGTGAATGTGACTCGAATCGCGTCCAAAGTCACAAGATATCAAAATCTAATTAAAATATTAATTCATCGTAGTGGTGACCTGTAATGGGGGATCGTTAGCGCGAGAGTGATGTCGAAAGCCCAGTTTAAGCGAAATTAAATGTCGGTCTAACAATCGACTCAAGATGTGTCTGCGCCAGACACCAGCGAAAGTGTTGACGAAATACACCATTGCCACACAGTGGCCAAATGAGCGGTCTGAGCGTCCTAAGTATTCGCCTCTCCACTTTAAAGTGACGTTTGATTTGTTTTTCTTTTTTGGCAAGACTGTGAGATATTGATGCATTGTTCGGACATCGCTTAAATGGGTCGCCAGCGAGCAGCAGGTGGTCTTAATTTTCTTTCAAAATCCGCAGAGAGATGAGAGGCCGTGCTTACCAACAAATCGGATTGCAATGGGCTGTGAATGAAGTGCAGGTTGTGGAGTGTCTGGGAAAAGTGAACTGAGATGCATTGGATGTCATTGTATCTGGGGAATGAAGAGAAACGCTTCCCCAACGCTTTAGTAAGTACCGCTGCAATGAGACTGGTGGCTGAGCGGCTTACTCAACAAGATTTCGGATTGTTCAATCAGTTCATTCATAAGAATGCGTTTATATTTGAAATGAGTGTCTCTGTCGTCAGTTGTTTAACAGATTAAGAGGCGGTTGGTTGGGTATGCTACGAACAGGCAGACAATTTTCCGATTCGATTTCTTGATTAAGTTAAGTCAAGCTTGTGGGTGTGGAACTGCGCATAGTAAATTCCGCCCTCTTTTCAATTTGCATTGTGTAGAACTCTGTACTAATAATTAATAATTGTTAGCACTATTGTCCAAAGGGGGTCCAGGGCCTAGCTTGCTCGTGTTGTGCGCGCTACTGTTCTCTCACGAGTAGAAGGGACCTACAGTTTTTTGCCGACTCCGAACGGCGAAATTTGAGAAGCTTTCTTAGACAGTCATTACCCTTTGAGTGTTGTCAACAGCTCGAAAGAGGTGGTGCCGTGAAAAATTCGAAAAATTGGTGTTGAGCTCGGAATCGAACCTACCCCCTTTCGCGTGTGAGCGTCGCGCTCCACCCACTACGCCACGGCAGCCACAGAACTTTGTACGCTTACGTTAAAAACATCTACATTTTTAAATAAATATACAGGGACACACATCTTGTTGCATTCAAAGAACGGCTCAGTTTGAAAAGTTTGTCATATTGATGTAGGAAACGTCGAACAAACCTTCTGCACCTCAGGACCTACGGCAATAAAGCTATTTTCGATGATTAATATTTGTTTTTGTTCTCTAAGCCCGAAATATAAAAGGCAACCCTCGTACCCCGATAGAGGCACATAGCTTATTAGCACAAATCGGCTTAAAGCATAATTTCCTCCAGCCGGTTGCTTTCTTTAGCCAGATGACAGAACGGATAGTGTCACATTATTTTGTTGGTGATGTGTGTCATATTGATGTAGAAAACGTCGAACAAACCTTCTGCACCTCAGGAGCTACGGCAATACGTGGCAATTTTAAACCAATTCAAATCACTCAATAAGTGTCAGGACTTACCAACAAAAACACATTTTCCAGACAAAATTCAACTTTATTCATCAATATACTTTTCTTCAAGAGTGATACAACGGGTCCAACGCTGGCTTAACATTTCGATACCTTTTTTATAGAACGAGTTATCTTTGGCTTAAAAAAAAGGCTTCACTTTCGACGGTCCCATTCTCATTGGAGCCATTTCGACGGTGCCACTCTCATTGGAGCCATTTCGACGGTCCCCTCCTCTTTAGAGCCATATCTCTTCCGGCGAGCATCCTGCTGAGGTCTAAAAAGGGGCAGAAGTCGCTGGGGGCAAGATCTGGAGAATACGGTGGGTGCGGAAGCAATCAAAGCCCAATTCGCGCAATTTGGTCGAGGTAGCAAGCGACTTGGACACATTCTTGGTGGAAGAGAATTTTCGCAACAAAGAGGTGCACCACGGAGTATTCGATATATATGTGAAGCATATAAAGAGCATATACTCCCTGGTGCACGCGTCCGTATTGCTTACGGATATAGTTGTAAGATATCTGTAAGTATGTTTAAGTTTGATTTAGGATAAGTAAGTTAAGTTAGCAAGTAAGTTAAAAACATACTAAAGGACGTCCAAGTTTTTTTTCATTATTTTCTTGGGCAACAAAAACAAAACCACTAGACTTAAGATATAATAAGAATACAAATGTCGAAAGGCAGAAAAAACTAACATAAATTAGCTTAGAGTATTTGTTTAGAGTCAGTAAGTTAGATATAAGATTTATATTTCAGATTAAATATTTAAGCTAGTTTTAAGCATTTTTGTCTAGCAACTAAGTTAACGAATTGTAAAGTGTTAATAAAAATGCGTTACAAACAAACAAACAAAGAATTTTCGCATATTCATAGGGGACCGGGGTTTTGCAAATTTTTCCTTCAAACACACCAATAATGCCACGTAATATTCGCTGTTGATCCATTGCCTTTCTCAAGATAGTCGATGAACCAAATTCCGTGTGCATCCTAAGATAGGGATGCAACAAACTTGCCAGCCGACCTTTGTGTTTTTGGACGCTTTGGGCGTGGTTCAACGGCTGCTGTCCACTCTACCGACTACCGATTTGACTCAGGAATGTAGCAGTGGATTCATGTTTCATCCATTGTGACACACCGATGCAAAAAGTTCTGTTTATTCTGGCGAAACAGCTCCAGACAACCCTCAGAATCATCGATACGTTGTTGTTTTTGATCCATTGTGAGCAAACACAGCACCCATTTCGAAAACAGCTTTCTCATGGGCAAATGTTCAATTAGAAGAGTGTACACACTGCCTTCTGATATCTTTAAGGTGTCAGCTATCTCACGCAACTCCACTTTGTGCTTTTCCAAAACTTGTTTGTGTACTTTTTGACGTTTTCAGGTGGCCTTCCGGAGCATTCAGCATCGTTGGCGTCTGTACGGCCACGTTTGAAATCAGCATACCAATCAGCAGAGTCTCTGGGCCGCCGTGGCGTAGTGGGTAGAATGCGACGCTCACACGCAGAAGTTCTAGGTTCGATTCCCAGCTGAACACCTCAATATTTTCATGGCACCACCTCTTTCGAGCTGCCGACAACACACAAAGGGTTGCAGAAGCCGTTTCGAAAACAGCTTTCTCATGGCAAATGTTCATGCGAAATAGTGTACACACTGCCTTCTGACATCTATAAGGTGTCAGCTACCACACACAATTTCACTTTGCGGCTTTCCAAAACGATTTTGAGTATTTTTTTTTTTACGTTTTCAGGTGTAACCACCTCAATTAGCCTTTCAGAGCGTTCAGCATCGTTGATGTTTGTACTGCCACGTTTGAAGTCAGCATACCACCGACAAATAGCTGTTTTTGATGGCGCAGAGTCCCTGTTGGAGATTTGGAAACGCTACCCTGAAGCACTTAGACTCGAAAACTGGTCCAGTTGACGACATGCAATGTAATTCCTTGATCTTCCGGAGGAATACTAACACGCACCTCTGTGACAAAGTGCCTGTGGTTTCAGCTTCAACCACATCAGCCGCCACCTGATACGAGTAAAGGTGGGACATTGACAGAAGAAGTGCTCTACAGGGTCTTCAACTTCTCTACAAGCGTCGCAGAGGGTTTCAGCACTTAGCCCACCTACACTTGAGTGCTTAGCGAATGTCAAGTTTTACCTTAGATCGCCAAGTTTGAACGTTTTCCAGTCTAGATATAGAAGGAATGCGGAAGGATTGCGGAAGGAATGCGGATGGAATGCGGAAGGAATGCGGAAGGAATGCGGAAAGAATGCGGAAGGAATGCGGAAGGAATGCGGAAGGAATGCGGAAGGAATGCGGAAGGATTGCGGAAGGAATGCGGAAGGATTGCAGAAGGAATGCGGAAGGAATGCGGAGGGAATGCGGAATTAATTTGGAAAGAATGAGGAAAGAATGCCGAAGGAATGCGGAAGGAATGCGGAAGGATTGCGGAAGGAATGCGGAAGGATTGCAGAAGGAATGCGGAAGGAATGCGGAGAGAATGCGGAAGGAATTTGGAAAGAATGAGGAAAGAATGCCGAAGGAATGCGGAAGGAATGCGGAAGGAATGCGGAGGGAATGCGGAAGGAATACGGAAGGAATGCGGAAGGAATGCGGAGGGAATGCGGAAGGAATGCGGAAGGATTGCGGAAGGAATGCGGAAGGAATGCGGAAGGAATGCAGCGAATTTCTTGCTGACGTTTGGGAGCATCCTGGAGTGTCATGCCAAATCTGTTTGTGCTGACGAGAGATCCAACAGTCGACCGAAACCCTTACCAATGACGCGGGTATACCCGAAGTGCGGTCGGACCTTATGTATGCCTATTTTGGTCCTCCTTTGATTCAACAGTTGGTAGAGTGCGCCGCTCACACGCCGAATGGTCTAGGTTCGATTCCCGGCTGAACACCTCGAATTTTTCACGGCACCACCTCTTTCGAGCTGCTGACAACAACAACTTCTCAAACTTTGCCGTTCGGAGTCGGCAAAACACTGTAGGTCCCTTCTACTCGTGAGAGAACAATAGCGCGCACAACACGAGTAGTTGATGAGCAAGCTTGGCCCTGGTCCCCCTGTGGACTGTCGCGCCAACAATTATTATTAATTATTTAGATTCAGGATCATTTTAAGTAATTTATTTTGAGCAATTTGTAGTTTACGTAAATGACAGTTCGCGCAATTGCTCCAGATCGGGGATCCATAAAATATTATGGATTGAAAAATTTATTTGAAAATTAAGAGTTTATTCTCATGTCTTGACTTCCTAGATATGAATGGGTAGAGGATTTTTTTTTTTGTTATCAAGTTTTTTATTATTTCCTGGACATGGATACAGAATGTTAGTTTATTATCTAAATATATACCAAGATATTTTGCGTTTTATTTCCATTCAATCTGAGAACCGCTTGGAAAGAGGTTGTTGCTTAGAAGTAAGCAAGCTGTTCTTTTGCGAGTAAAAAAGATAGCTTGAGTCTTTGAAACTGTTGCATTTGGGTGTTTTAGCCACAGGGACAGCTTCGATGAGGAGGAGGAAGACGGCGGCACGCTTGTGACTGCACGGCATAGCTTTAAGGTCAACAGGTTAGTTTAGTTTAGGTTTATGTCAGTTAGTTTAGGACATCTGGAGGAGAAGATTCAACCACGAACTGTATGGGCTGTACGGCGGCATGAGCCTAGTCAAGCGTCTACGGATACAACGCTTAAGGTGGCTAGGCCATGTAGAGCGTATGGGCCGAAGAGTTTTCGAATCCGAACCATTGGGACAACGCAACAGAGGACGACCTAGACTGAAGTGGCGCACACAAGTGGAGAAGGACCTCAACCAACTTGGAGTGCGCAACTAGAGGCAGCTGGCGAAAGATCGTGCTGGCTGGAGAGGCTTGTTGGTTGAGGCCCAGGTCCACCCCGGACTGTAGCGCCATCCGAAGAAGAGGAAGAAGGTTAGTTTAGGCTTAAGATAGGTTAGTAAGCTTAGCTTCGCGATCATCCTTCCGGTCTTGTTTGGTGGTACGGGCAAAGGCATTGTATACCCTTTCCTATTCCGTTTCTTTCCTCTTCATTCCTCCTTTAGAAGTCTGTCCGCTGTCAGGTTAGGGTATTAGGCTTTATCTTTTCTATTGTTACCTTTTTTCTTCTATCTTTCCTTAGCTAGCTTAGGCACGTTTTTTTTTTTGTGTGCAATGGGTGATCTGTTAGTGAGGTGGACAAGAACCACCTTGTCCGACGGGCTCAGCCGTGTAACCACTAGCGTGCAGCCGTCCTCCTCTTCCTCATCGAAGCTGCCCCTGTGGCTAACTAACCCAACTGCAACAAAGCATTAATATTAATTTTCCAATTGCCACAATACACTAAGATTTCATTTAATCCCGATTGAGGATTAGTTTCAATATTGAAACCAATTGAATCTGAAGAATAAATGCAGATATCATCAGCAAATAGGGCAAATAGGGTATAGCAGTTCCTCAAGTTGGGAAAATCAATGGTATATGTATTAAAAAGTAAGACAGTAAGGGATCCTTGTGGAACACCGGCTTTGCTCTGCTTACTTTCAGAGAAGCTTTGATTAATAAGTACTTTAAAGCTTCTGGACTTGAGGAATGATTGTATAATTTTGACTATGTATAAGGGATATTTGAAACTAACTTGTGTATTAGACCTTCATGCCAAGCAATGTCGAATGCTTTTTCAGGTTTGCCAGGTTTTGGAATTCGTATAATCGTGGCAACTTTCCATTCCTTGGGGAAGTATCCCAGTCTAAAGCAGCTGTTGAATATTTCCGCCAGTTTCTTTAGGGCAAAGTCGGAGAGACTTTAAAGGTACCAGGCATACCGGTATGAAAATTTTTGCAAATAAAACACTAACTATTAATGGAAAAGTAAAAACATTTTATTCAAAGTATAGGCCCTTGTTTTCTACACATTTCGACCACCTTTCTGGCAATTTGTGAATACCACGCTAATAAAATTGTTCGTCTTTTAAAGCAAACCAATCAGACACGCAATTTTCGACCTCCTCGTAGGAATCAAAGTGCTCAGCCAATGCGTGTCCCATCGATGAAAACAAATGGTAGTCGAAAAGAGCCAAGTGTGGTGAATACGGCGGGTGGGGAAGCTGCTCCCAGCCAAGTGTTCTGATTGTATCCTGAACCGGTTTTGCTTTGTGTGGAGGTGCATTGCCATGGAGCAAAATTACCTTGCCGTGTCTTCTGGCCCATTCTGGTCGTTTCTCGATCAATGCATGTTTCAAATTGATCATTTGTTGTTCATAGCGATCAGTATCAATGGTTTCACCAGGTTTAAGGAGCTCGTGGTGCAGCACACCTTTCTGGTCCCACCAAACACACAGCATTGTCTTCTTGCCGAATCGATCTGGTTTTGCAGTTAATGTTGATGGTTGTCGTGGCCGCCGTGGTGTAGTGGGTAGAGTGTAGGTGTAGGTTCGAGTCCCAGCTCAGCAACAATTTTTCGAATTTTTCACGGCACCACCTCTTTCGAGCTGCTGACAACACTCAAAGAGTAGTAACTGTCTAAGAAAACTTCTCAAATTTCGCCGTTCGGAGTCGGCAAAACACTGTAGGTCCGTTCTACTCGTGAGAGAACAGTAGCGCGCACAACACGAGCAGTTGATGAGAAACCTAGGCCCTGGTCCCCCTGTGGACTGTCGCGCCAACAATTATTATTAATATTGTTGATGGTTGTCCCAGATTAACCCATGATTTTTTCGGTTAAGCATTCTTAAAATAAATCCATTTTGCATCGCCAGTAACAATCCGATGCAAAATCGATTTTCTTTCGTGTCTTTCAAAAAGACAAATTTCGCAAGTGTTTTTTCGGTTTTCCATCTGTCTTTCATTCAATTCATGTGGCAGCCATTTTCCACACTTTTGGATCTTTTCCATAGCTTTTAAACGGTCAGAAATTGTTTGTTGTACAACATTTAACATTGCTGCCATTTGCTTTTGACTCAGTGTGATCTCCATCCAATATCGTTTGCAATTCGGCGTCTTCAAACTTTTTTGTTGGTCTTCCACGTTTTTCATTTCTCAAAATCATTATTTCTGAACCATTGAAACCATCTTTTGCATGTTGCTTCTGATAGAGCATAATCACCATATGCCTCGACAAGCATTCGATGCGACTCTGCAGCACTTTTCTTCAAATGAAAACAAAAAATGAATGCTTTCCGCAAATCATCACTTTCTGGTACGAAATTCGACATTTTTAACACGATGAAAAAATATGATGTTGTCTGTTCAATGACTTGATATAGACTAAATATTTTTCACAGATGTCATAGCAAACGAACAAAAAAACAATAAGGGCTCGTTCACAACAAATATTCCCTTATGAGACATTTGTATCTTTACGCTCACTTCATACCGGTGTAACTATATATTTTTTTACCAAGTTAAGTCCAGTTGATTTCATTGTTTCCAGTTTGCAAATAATGTCCTTCAGTTTGCCCAAGGAAGTTTAATGAACATTTTCAAGGATTATTCAACAAGAGAGCTCTGACATTGAAAAGCCCAACAAGTGCATAAAGAGGCCTCTGTGGCGCAGTGCCTGGTGTATCACTCACACGTTGAAGATCCCAGACTCAATTCTCGAACTGAACTCTTCGCATTTTACACTTTTCTCGAGCTGCAGCTATTACTCAAGTCCGTGATTAATCCCCCAACACCCTTAGATGCAATCAGCAACAATCAATCAAGCAATCCAGAAAGTGACACAACCCACCTTTACAAACCCCTCAAATAGAGCATGATTAGCATTTAGTTAGTAACGCAAACAAAATCTATGTCGGCACAACTCTACATTCGGCACACCTGCTTCACGTTACAAATTCCACTTAAGATGCCAGAAGTCTTGTCAAAATATCGAATAATTTGTAAGTGAATAGATTGAATTTCTTCAGATTGTGACACGTCCTCTTAGGAGCCCCGTCTCAAGGCACATTCCCCAAACCGAGCCGAGCTAAGCAGAATTCATTTGCGCGATCTGTCAAAACAGCCTAATCCCCAGCAACCACTTCAGGTACTGGGAACTGTGTTTCCACTTGACTCAAGTGTCATGGTGTGTTACACAAACAAGCCATCAGCACACGGCTCCCAAAACAAAGCTCGGCTTACGCAACAGCTACGACTGACCTTATGAAGCTTAAATGCGACAAATCTTCGGCACCGGTCAGAGAGCGATCTGCCGAAAGGACATTTCGAGCCCCATCCCATTGACACCATTCCGCCGAGACGGAGCCTCTTCACTAATCATTGGGCATTCAGGGCCTCAGCCATTGGTGACAGTTTCACAACTGCAGACCCCGCACAAGCACTCGATATCTATGCATCTATTACCCCCATGAACAAGACGGAGAGGCGAGAAAAGAAAATCAAAAAAGTGTCGTAATGCTCCAATCACCGTTTGATGGATACGAGAATAATGCTCGGAAACAATCCGCCATACATCACGCCGATCTCCAAATGAATTGCCCGCCGATTACATTACAACTCAATGAACGCCGGATTAATGCTGCATCCACTGCAGAACAGCGGCGGCAGCGCCAAGCGTAGTTCCTCCCCGGAGTGTGGGACCGTGGAGGCGCTTCTGCGATTACACACGAGCCATGAGCATTATCACTCAATGATCCACCGAGATTACCAAATACGAGTGCGCGGTGCATGCATCGCGCTCCTCTTTTAGGGTCACCACGGATCTCGGAGACCTCATCTCGGATCCGTTTCCACAAAGGCCTTCGCAGGTAGTTGTGGGCTGCCAAATTGTCCATCCATTGACCGGACCGGCGCGGCACTTGAGTGGTATGAATGGCCTCAAGCGCCTCGATGCTACTTCACTACGCCGCACTGGAAAGGGAATTTCTCACACACCGCTCACGAAGAGATGAAGGTAATCCACAGCGTTGCGACGTCACTGATGGTACTCACGGTGTTTCGCATCTGCTGGCGAACGCTTGTGGTAGGAGAGCTACAGCGAATGTCTCTCGCACCGGCTGCGGTATAAATAAAAATGTTGGCTGGTTTTTTGTGACTTTCGTATTCGAACTGGCTAGAGATTCGCACGTGCATTTAACTCCCCTGAAGAGCGCATCCGACGCCGTCAATCGATCCCTGCAGCCACTCTCAAGAGACGTGTCATTCAATCGTCCGCGATCGCGAGGATCTTCCGCCTGAGTTTTCAATTTCAGTCGTGATCTATTCAAGTGCCGAGCCGACGAATACTCGTAAATTCCGTGAGATTCATCGCTGCCCGAGTCCGTTTTGTCGGCTGATATACTGTGTGAAGCCCAAAGTGTTTCCTTTCTAAAATCAAAAAAGTCTCCCTCGCTCGGTCGGTGTAATCGTCGTCATCGTCGTCATGTCGGTCGCTGCTGGTGTTTTCGGTGGATTGCTGCAGAAGAAGATCGCTTGTATAGCGCTGGCAATTGGATTACTTGTTGCCATGGATATATGTGTCAGTGGAGTAAGTATCGTGCTGCAGCGACTTAGTGGGATGTGAATCTTTGAAAATTAATAACCCGATGATTGTGCTGTAGTTTCACAAGTCTCGGGCAGACAGTATTGTGTGTGGTGAGGATTGAATGAAAGGATATTGTTCGTTCGTGGTGAAGGGTGACTTTCTGAGTTTCGGTTGGGTTTCTATTCATTTAAGTGGCCTGTTTGTGTTGCGCTTCCGTGGGCTATTCAATTTGTATAACGCTGGCCGCAGTGCAGTAAGCGCAGTTATGCAAGGGAGTCCGCACGAGGATCTTTGCCACTGAATGGAATAAAACTTAAGCAACCGTCTCTTGTGTCATCATTTTGTTTACCTTTCTTGCATTTGCATTCTGTGCTTTCCCTTTTTTGGGATGCGCTGTGAGTGCACTTCCTGCATGAGATTAGATATCAGTGTCGAAGGCGAACGATTTCCGTAGAAAGGACACTTTCGAGGGGTGCTGTGGCAGGCAGGGAAAAATATGTGTGCTATTGTGAACCTTTTTTAATTGCAAACTTTTAAAATCTTGTAAGAGCCTCAGTAGGTGAAGGCATTTTCTCTGCGCATACGAAAAAACAGTGAATGAATGATTTGTGCTTAGCATTCTTACAAACTTCGACAAATCTTCAACTTTTGTGGATTTTCATGTTTATGATCTACAGTTGCTTAAGCAGTGACCTTATTTTTCACATTTGTGACACTCTGTCTTTTCATTTGTCTTATAATAAGGACCACCCAAATTTTGCGACCGAAAACTCAACAGAATTTAAAATTGACAAAGAAGCCTTTTTCAGCCTTCATTCAAGACTTCTGGCATCTTAAATTATTAAAAATGGAGAAATTAAGTTTTTGATTGAAAGTGATTTTTTTTTTGCATTTTATATTTACACAATTTCAAAGAAGAAATGTGTGTCAACATATTTGCGATTCCTGGGCCAAAGGCTCATCTCACATTTGTTCATCACAGTTTTCTGACAACATTTCATAATCGCTCCATCGCACTCCAGAAAGAACTTTAAATTCAACCGTTCAGAGTCAGCAATGAACTGTAGGTCCCCTTTATGTGTCAAAGAACGATGGCACGTATAACACCAGCAGCTATTGAAGAACTACGACTTTGATCCCTAGTTACCTAACCTTAAATTTATAACACATCACTCAATAAGTCTCGGGACTGACATACAGAAGGCGCCACTAACAATAAATCCATATTAGTTTTATAAATCAAACATATTCAAATAATGCCTGTCAAAATTAAAGAACGATTTATCTTTGGATTCATAACAGGCTTTAGTTTTGGCGGTCACCTCCTCATGCGGGCCATATTTTTCCGGCGAGCATCTTTTTGAGATCTAGGTTCGATTTCCGGCTGAACACCTTCAATTTTCAAACAAAAATTTTCAAAAAATTCACGGTACCACCTCTTCCGAGCTGCTGACAACACTTAAAGAGTAATACTGTCTTTAAAAAAGCTTCTCAAACTTCGTCGCAGTCGGCAAAAAACTGTAGGTACCTTCTACTTCTACTACGAGTAGTTGATGAGCAAGCTAGACCCTGGTCCCTCTGTGGACTGTCGCACCATCCAAATATTATAATTATCTTTTTGAGGTCTGAAAAGAGGCAACAGTCTCTGGGGCTCAGATCTAGAGAATACGTTGGGTGCGGAAGCAATTCAAATCCCAATTACGGCAATTTGGCGAAGGTAACCAACGAATTGTGATACGGCGCATTGTCTTGGTGGAAGAAAATTGTTTTCTTTTTCATATTGGACCGTTTTTATGCAATTTGTCCCTTCAAATACACCAATAATGCCACGTAGTAATCGCTGTTGATCCCTTTGCCTTTCTCAAGATAGTCGTTGAATAATATTCCCTGCGAATCTCAAAATACGGATTCCGAAACCTTGTCAGCCGACCTTTGTGTTTTTGGACGCTTTGGGCGTGGTTCAACGGCTGCTGTTCACTCTACCGACTACCGATTTGACTCAGGAGTGTAGCAGTGGATTCATGTTTCATGCATTGCGACACACCGACGGAAAAAGTTCTGCTTATTCTGGGGAAACAGCTCCAAACAGCTCTCAGAATCATCGCTACGTTGTTATTTTTGATCCATTGTGAGCAAATGCAGCTCCCATATCGAAAACAGCTTTCTCATGGGCAATTGTTCTTGCAAAAGGTCTACACACTGCCTTCTAAAATCTTAAAGGTGTCAGCTATCTCACGCAACTCCACTGCGCTTTTTCCAAACTAGTTTGTGCCCTTTTTGACGTTTTCAGGTGTAATCACCTCAATGGGCCTTCCGGAGCATTCAGCATCGTTGGGGTCTGTACGGCCACGTTTGAAGTCAGCATACCACCGACAAATAGCTGTCTAGGATAGAGCAGAGTCCCTGTGGCCGCCGTGGCGTGGTCAGTAGAATGCGACGCTCACACGCAGAAGATATAGGTTCGATTCCCGGCTGAACACTTCGACTTTTTCATGGCACCACCTCTTTCGAGCTGCTGACAACACACAAAGGGTTGCAGAAGCCGTTTCGAAAACAGCTTTCTCATGGGCAAATGCTCATGCAGAATATTGGACACACTGCCTTCTGATATCTTTAAGGTGTCATCTATTTCGCGCAATTTCACTTTGGGGTTTTCCAAAACGATTCTGTGTACTTTTTGACATTTTCAGGTGTAACCGCCTCAATTGGCTTTCCGGAGCGTTTAGCATCGTTGGGGTCTGTACGGCCACGTTTGAGGTCAGCATACCACCGGCGAATATTAGTTTTTGATGAAGCAGAGCCCCTGTGACACTTTTCAAGCCATTGCTGAGCTTCATCGGTATTTTTTTCCACTAAAAAGCTGTGTTTAATTAACACACGAAATTGTTTTTTTTCTATTGTTTCAAAAATCGCAAAAGTAGTCGCACTTGGCACAGTAAATTGTAACCTAATAACCAAATGGTCATGATAAATATCATTTGAATATTTGTACTTCCTAGAAATAATATTAAGTTTTTTTTTGTTGAAAGTGGCGCCCCCTATATGTCAGTCCCAGGACTTATTGAGTGATATGTTATTTGTTTAGTTACTTTCAAAGAGATTTCAACCAGATAAATAATTTTCTAAGCTGTTCTGTTGCAAAGAAATACAATGTCTGACGGCGCCAAATGAATAAGTTCTTGAATTCACATTGTCGATGTTTTGGCTAGAATTTTTCAGTTTTTGCATTTCCTCGTTGTACGTGTTCTCAGGAAATGTTGTTGGTTTTGAGAGGTATACAACTTTGCAATAGAATAGAACAGGACATTTTCTTTAATTGGCATAACACAAAATTTATTCGAAAAATACTACTGTGTCATATGATGTTGTTAACATATGACAGTCATAACATTTGTAATCAAGTGCTGCCATCCTTCTAATGATCATTCGTGTCAAGCTTTTCAGCTTAGACAAACCACTTCACATATTCCTCAGAAAATCGTCATGCGGTGTTAGATCGTTCTATCTTGGGGACCAGTTACGCGTCTGTAACTTGAAACAAAGCAATTAACAAACGTTTAATAAAAACGCCGCCGTGGCGTAGTGGGTAGAGTGCGACGCTCACACGCCGAAGGGTGTAGGTTCGATTCCCAGCTCTAAACCAATTTTTCGAACTTTTCACGGCAGCACCTCTTTCGAGCTGCTGACAACACTCAAAGAATAACTGTCTAAGAAAGCTTCTCAAACTTCGCCGTTCGGATTCGGCAAACAACTGAAGGTCCCTTCTACTCGTGAGAGAACAGTAGCGCGCACAACACGAGTAGTTGATGAGCAAGCTAGGCCCTGGACCACTTTTGGACTGTAGCTCCAACAATTATTATTATTATTATTAATGAAAAAAAATCTTTTCTTTTTTTTACACGAGCTGTGCAATAACACATCACACAATAAGTTCCAGGATACACAGGGGCGCCGCTAACAACAAAAATTAATATAAAATTGATAATCTCTGTTAGTGGTGCCCCTTATATGTCCCGGGACTTATTGAGTGATCTATTATGTTGTGCTTTTCTGCTCCATCATATAGTTGTTCAATTAATTTTTGAAAAAAATTGTCAGTATTAATTATAGAGATCGCGGTTGCTTGTAAACTATAGCGTTGTTGTTAAAAGAAAACGGACCAGTCAGTTTTTGTGGACATAACAGTGTCTCAACATAAACTTGTCACTCCGAATACGTCAGTTTGGTTTATTGACGTATTCATTCAATCAGAAGTGAGTTCAAAGAAAATTCGTTTATGAAAATTGGTATAAATGTCAATCTTTGGGTTTTGGGTTTATTAACCGAAATCATGTCAAAATGCCGAACCTTATTAAAAATAAATCACTCGACAGATGGCAAAATGGAATCCAGTCCAAATAGTGTTGCGAACTTAAAGTTCCTCTTCTTCTTTTTGTATGGAGCGCTACAGTCCGGAGTAGACCTGGGTCTCAACTAACATACTTCTCTCGACTTCAATTCTGTATTTTTAAAACAAACCGTTACAAACTGTTGTTTTGCAGTATTTTGAATGTTTTTGCATGTTGACTTTTCCGGAGATTTTGGTTTCTCAAATTTTACAAATTTTGTGAGTATCCCTTTGCAAGGTTGATGTCACGAGTAAAATTGAAAAAAAAAACTAAGCTCTGCGTTGAACTTGATTCAATTGTCGTCTTAATAACAATAATAATAATTGGATGATGCGACAATTTTTTATCCAACAATGATCGTCTTGTTGCCGCCGTGGCGTAGTGGGAAGAGTGCAACGCTCACACGCCGAAGGGTCTAGGTTTTCGATTCCCGGCTGTACACCTCAATTTTTTCACGGTACCACCTCTTATGATCTGCGGACAACACTTGAAGGGTAATAACTGTCTAAGAAGAAGCTTCTCAAACTTCGTCGTTCGGAGTCTGCAGAAAACTGTAGGTCCCTTCTACTCGTGAGAGAACAGTAGCGCGCACAACACTAGTAGTTCATAAACAAGCTACACCCTGGTCCCCCTGTGAACTGTCGCGCCAACAATTATTATTAGTTGGATGGAGCGCCATTTTTTTTATCCGACAATGGTCTTCTTAGTCGGAGAGATCTATATCCAGTCTTTGCGTTGGAGTTTATAGCAAAAAAAACTTATTTTTATTGAAAATATTCGTCGTTAGTCGAAATTTGTTTTAATTTTAGAAACAAAACAATTTTTCAAAAGTAGCAACAGGATATCTATATGTCCAACTAATTGCCCTTTTAGTTAAAATGCTTAAATTTGTGGGGATTAAGGTTAAAATGGGTATTGAATAGTAGTTTGAAATGTGAGCATAGCCCTTTAAAGAAGATTATATGCCTCAGAGCCATATTTATTTTTCTTATATGCTTTTTATGTAAGCTCTAATCTCGTCAGCTAAAAACTGTGAAAAATGTTATCTTGTTTAATTCGTAGATGATCTCTACAGAGCCAATCAAAAAAATTTCCAGCATTTAAGCCCCTACCTTCTCCATCCACCAATTTTCTCATACGCTGAACTAAAAACATTGTCATGGCTAACACTACGAACGATGTGCCTCCTTTAGTTCTTTAACTTAATGCTTAGATTTTAAGAATTGTCAGAGCCTATTGAACCTGCCAGTAACTCAAACTCTCCACATGTAGTCAAAAACTCCGCGCCATAAAACTGTCATAAGCTGTAAGTCCTTTTTAGTGATTTCGGCAATTGCTGAACCTGAACGGTTGTCCTCTGTGGACTGCAGTTTCTTGCAAAAAATTGAAGGAAAGGAAAACGGTTCCGTATCCATCTTTTAAATATGTAAGCACTGTTATGATAATAATTATTGGAGGGACAGTCCACAGTAGGACCAGGGCCTAGCTTCCTCATCAACTACTCGTGTTGTGCGCGCTACTGTTCTCTCACGAGTAGAAGGGACCTACAATTTTTTTTGCCGACTCCGAACGGTGAGATTTGAGAAGCTTTCTTAGACAGTTATTACCCTTCGAGTGTTGCCGCAGATCATAAGAGGTGGTACCGTAAAAAAATTGAGGTGTATAGCCGGGAATCGAACCTAGACCCTAAGGCGTGTGAGCGTCGCACTCTTCCACTACGCCGCGGTGCCATTCAACTATTATTATTATTATTATTAAGACGACTATTGAATCAAGCTTACTTGTTTTTTTTTTTACTTTACTAATGACATCAACCTTGCAAAGGGATACTCACAAAATTTGTAAAATTTCAGAGTGTTATCAGCAGCTCGAAAGAGGCGGTGCCATGAAAAGTTCGAGGTGTTCAGCCGTGAATCGAACTTAGACCCTCCGGCGTATGAGCGTCGCACTCTACCCACTACGCCACGGCAGCCACCGTAATCATTACTGGGCACCGTCAAATCGAACAGACTAGACGTTGCACCCAACTTTTTTCAATTTTGTTTTAAAGGAAAGTGTGGAGATTAAGAATAGGACTAACTCACCCATGTGCCATTTTCTTTAGACCAAAAATCCACCTAAATGAGTTTTTTTATAGCAAGGACTTTGGAAAATTCCTCGTCTTCGTCCGTAGCTTCCGTTGGTTCTTACGCGTTAATCGTTTCCCAGGGACTACGTCTACTAGAAACTCGTGTTTAAAAATGGAACACTCTCAGAAGGGGTACCACATAGTTTTAATTATATTTGTGTATTGGTTTCTTGTTGAATAAGTTAAAAAAGCACAGATACGAGGCTTGCCTAAATGGCTTATACCATGGCGTTCACTTCCTAAACAGTCGTAGATAGCGGAAGACTAGAAGCCTTATTTACCCAAGCACCAAATTGAGGTCATGCTTGAGGAACACTCATTCCATCTTGGTTTGGAGCGAACGCCTTCTAAAACTGAGACTCTGTGGGTCGTACCACCCGATCGAGAACACAACTTAACAGTGAGCGGGGAAATCTTCTAATAGCCTGACCTATTGTATATTGTGGTCGCCGTGACGTAGTGGGTTGAGTGCGACGCTCACACGCCGAAGGGTCTAGGTTCGACTCCCAGTTCAACACCAATTTTTCTAATATTTCACGGCACCACCTCTTTCGAGCTGCTGACAACACTCAAAGAGTAAAAACTGTAGGTCCCTTCTACTCGTGAGAGAACAGAAGCGCGCACAACACGAGTAGTTGATGAGCAAGCTAGGCCTGACCTATTCCCGAGTCAACAATAGTCAAGTGAAGTCAGCACAGTGCACTAACTTCGATTCCGGCAGCTGTATTGGGCTAAAAAACCACAGCCACTACGATAGGCCCACAAGAGGGCCTGAGGGCCATATGGTGGCCTGGAACTGTCAGGTTCCAGAGGGTCTTGACCTCCTATGGCACCAGAATACAGCCTCTGGTCGAGCTGTTACCCGCGTCTAGTAGTCACCACCACACCAAACGGTCTTTCGTTTAATCAGAGTTCTCGATGGCACTGATAAAAGTTTCATGGGTGTGATTTAGAATCATAAGCTGAAACATATCATCTGGGGACAAGTGTAACTAACAAGATAAACGACACTAGCTACGCACGCAAGTGTTAGTTTCTTCTTAGAACTCACAGCTCCTTTATTTTACTTAATTTACATTCTTGTCTTCAAACCCCCAATATCGAGTGTTTAAACACACGAGGATGGAATGTATTTCTTCTGTCCATTTAGTAGTTTTGAAAGCAACGTTTGAACTCAAAGCTTTACCAGTGCAAGAGACGGAATTTCGACTAGTTACACACAAACCGACTTAACTATCTGGTGAAAGGAAAGATTACCAGATCACCCCCACCCCCTTCACAGTGGAAGCTGATGCGTGGGTGGTATTAAAGCTAAAATCCAAAAATATTGGCAGTCTCTCCACAATCATCCGAAATTTAATTGCAACACGTTGCCTAATCTAAAGAGTCAAGAAAAATTTATAACAGAAGACTCCCTCTTCCGTTCGCGCTGTCCCAGTCTACCTTTGAAAAGAAGTTTTCCACGCTTAATGGACACCACCGCATCACACATCATTTCATTATTAAGATTGCGGCATCTTGTAATATGTGTCAGAGTAACACCAGTGATTCGTGTTCATCCTTCACCCTCGTACCCGCCCACACAGAATCGCGGTGTTTTCTCTATCTTGCATTAGCCTTGCACGCCACAACTCTGCCTGTGCCTGCGCAACATCTGTATACTCCGATTGTTCCATGTTTCTGGTACTTCTGTACGCTTTCCTCTCAAAAAAAAAAAAAATGTTACACACTCCCGCACTCCACTCAACCTGCCACTCATAAAAATGAATCAAGGGGGAGAGCAAAACAAACAATTCTTAACCCCGGTGGGAGAGTTTCTCATCTCGCGACGGCTGGCAGCATTGGCAAACGACATGGCTGCACGAACGCCAAAAAGACGTCAAAGGGAGACGGGGATTCCCTTGCATATTTGATCAGTTTTGCAAAACAGTTACTTTTAATTACTCACTCAAAACAAAAAATGTATGCAAAGATACACCTCTTGGGTACGTGGTTCACGGCATGCAGCGGCTATTGCAATACACCTCGGCTTCAATGAATGCAAAGCAGATCTGGGAAGGAGGGTGTTCGCACTGGTTACTGGGGCATCCCAAAGACGCTGGCATTGTTAAGAGAAAGAAACTGTTTCGAAATTGAATGCTTTGTGTTTTTTTTTTCCGGTCCTTGTCTTTGTTTACTTTGCCGTGATGATTTGAGGGGCTTGCTGGTTCATTCTAGCAGTTCAGCCAAGCGTCATGTGACAAAATAGTTGGAAATGCTGACTGACCATCGGTGTATCAATCAAAAAAGAAAACATTTTAGGAGATTAGCAGAAGATAGCCCAAGCGAAGGTTGATTCACTAGAGCAAGTCTCTTAGCCCCTCCTTAAAGAATCACCGAAAGCAGGCACCCAGCGTGGCCAAGCCAAGGCCACATAAATAAAATTTTGGCTAGAATTGAGAAGCTTACAGAGGTCTGCAAGGGCTCGGACGATAATGAATTTTTTAAGACTTTTTTCTAACCAAGTACTGCATTTAAAATTTCAGCAAATTGATGGGTATGTAGCAGGCGAGGACTATCCAGCCTACGATACCGTACCAAAAGGACTTGCATTCAACTGCCAAGGACGACTCCCCGGCTACTATGCCGACACAGAAACTCGCTGCCAGGTACGTTCTCGAAAGCAATGCAAAATCCGATTTCCACTGAAATTCATCTCCTCTCAGGTCTGGCATTGGTGTCTCCATTCTGGCCATCAGTATTCATTCCTTTGCCCAAATGGAACAGTTTTCAATCAAGCCTATCGTGTCTGCGACTGGTGGAACAACGTAAACTGTGAAACATCCGAGCAGCTCTATCAAAACAACGAGGAATTGTATCGCGTTGAAACCACAACAGAGACCATTTGATATAAGGCCACCCCACGTCGAAGCTCATTCACAAATTCCAAAAATGCCACCGCCGACAACAAATCTCGAACAAACTCCAGAAATCATCATCAGTTCGTTGCCAAAAATCGGAATCAACAGTACAGTCAGCGCCAGTCACAAATTGTTCCAACCACAATCGCCACAGCCCCAGTAATTCGATCAACAACCAAAAATAGTTTAAGAGGCTCAGTCAGATACAACAGAAAACAATCACACAATAGCATAAGCCACAAGGATAACCAGCCCATCAGTCCTAAGAATCAGCTCGACGCGGAGAAACTTAAGGACTACAAGAGCAGAATCAAGAACCGATACAACATCGATTACGACCATTCGCTCGAGGACGAATATGAAATAATCGAGGCCATTGAATGAGGAGATCGCAGGAGACACGAGAGACGAGATGGTGTAAATTTTGTGTATGATAGTGTAAATTGTTAAGTTTTAATTCTACTTATGTAGCCTAAGAGTAAATTAAAGTAAATTAATTAAACTAATGCGCCTGGGAGTATGCAATCGGATGGGGAATTGTTGGCACTGGTTTCGATCTTGAATTGAGCTTTCAATGATCGCTCAAGGTTGTGCTTAAAGCACGCCTTTCCAGCGGTAGCTTTGCTTTGATATGACACTTGTACCAGTCAGTTTGGCAGTTCTCCTTGTTTTGTTTACAACTCTCCGTGAACGGTGTGTCAAAAAGTGAGTGTTTTAGTGTAGTTATTGGACAGAGTTAAATTATATTGAATATATGCCCTGTTGTGTTTGCGAATTGAGTGGCTCAGGGACGAAGGTCGAAATGGAAACACAAAATTTCGTGGGAAAGGCTTTGACGCAGAAGTCAATGGGAAGTGTATCACAAGTGCTATAAAGTTTACGCTTACCAATGCGTGTTCGAATGCCGTGTCATTCCTCACAGTCTGTGGCAAATGTATTCTCACTGTAGGAATATTAAATACAATAAAAGATATTTGTCCTATTTGAGCGGAAAGGCGAAATCGGGCAGAAACGATCTGTGAACACTTGAAAAATTCAGTTCGTGAGTTATGCCGAATCTCATGGAAAATAATTTGTTCATGTGCGTCAGTAGGACTTAAGAATAAGATTCGCATAGAAATTATAGACGCTTAACAATGCTTATGTGGCCGCCGTGGCGTAGTGGGTAGTGTGCGACGCTCACACGCCGAAGGGTCTAGGTTCGATTCACGGCTGAACACCTCGAACTTTTCACGGCACCACCTCTTTCGAGCTTCTTACAACACTCAAAGAATAACTGTCTAAGAAAGCTTCTCAAATTTCGCCGTTCGGAGTCGGCAAAAAAATGTAGGTCCCTTCTACTCGTGAGAGAACAATAGCGCGCACAACACGAGTAGTTGATGAGCAAGCTAGGCCCTGGTCCCCTCGTGGGCTGTCGCGCCAACAATTATTATTATTAAATCACATTTTAAACGACTTCTTTATACAAAGAAATTGTTGGTGCAAAGATATACTCGTGCGTCAACAAAGCAAAATTTATAGGCAAGTCTACTCGTTTTACTTAGATTGTTTAAAAAACCGTCTTGGTTAATATTCCAGTTTCACAATCGAGTTTTAAATAGGTGTTAAATTCAAAAACTCGTTCTAAACTTTTTTCTCGAAAAGACTAAAGGTTTTTTCATCCGCTTTGCGTAACGTCCAGGTTGCCGTGAAAGTTGACTAGGATGATCAAGCTGTTATATAAGCGAGCGTAGTCCTTCGATGATCAAGCTGTTAAATAAGTAAGCTTAGTCCTTCGAGAGAGGGCTTTATTACCCAATTGCATCTTGAGCCCAAAGAAACAGCTGTTGGCCAGAGTGATTCTGCGTTTGATTTCGGTACTGATGTTGTTGTCCCTATTTACCGCGGAGCCGAGGTAGACGAAGTCCTTGACTACCTCGAAGTTTCTGCTGCCTAGTGTGACGCTCTGTCTAAGACGTCTATGTTGTGTGTCCTTTCTTGATGACAGCACATACTTAGTCTTGCCCTTATGTACTGCCATTCCCATTTTAGCTGCTTCCGCTTCAATGCCAACAAACACCTTATTGAAGGCACGCTGTGTTTACGTCAATGTCATCAGCCTAAGCTAGCTATTGAACTGACTTTTGGAAGATCGTGCTCTGGTGTTGGCTTGTGAGCTACGCACGATCTTCTCGAGGATGATGTTGAAGAAGCCATATGACAGTGCGTCGTCTTGTCTACAACCTTTTTTGACATTGAGGTACTGGGTGATTGCTTTTTCGGCCTTGACGGAAAAGCTAGAGTTCTCCACCCTCATCCTACACAATCTAACGGGAATACCAAGACTAGACATGTTACTGTATAGCTCGTCTCTATAAACATTGTCGTTTTTTTTTTGTGGCTCATATTGTTGTATGCGGCCTTAAAATCGACGAATAAGTGGTGAGTGTCGATTTGTACTTCTTAACTTTTTTTCAGGACCTTGGACGTGTGAGTGTTGCACTCTACTCACTACGCCACGGCGGCCACTAAAATATCTGCTCGACGAATATTCGATATACCCACATCAAGATCCTATTGACTTAAAATTCAATTTGTTGAATGCAACCAATTTGACAGCAATCTGATTATAGTTCGCCTTTTTTCTTTTCTAAGTTGAACCTCGAAGTTATACTTCTTCCTGCTGATTGTTTGTTTTGTCCAATATCCCGTCAAAGACTCAATGATTCTTTGCAAAACTCAACTACAACGTTGCGTCCTATGCTCCAGAAGCAGCTCGAACACGTTCAATTTCGTTGACCGCTTCTGCCATCTTTTCATCTTTTCTGTTAACATGCACTGTCAACTTGCTTCGAATTGGAAATATGTGCCAAACTGGGTAGAGTCATACTTCATGTCCGCAAGCAAAGATGGGCACATTAGAGAACTCAGGATTGACACTTTAAGTGTCGTCGGCAGCTTGCCATGGAAGATGTTATGTCCGGGAATCGAACCTGGAGCATCGGCTTGTGAGTGTCGCACTCTACTCGCCACGACACGAGTGACACCTGACAAGCCTTCAACTTATGAAATGTCTTGAATCCCGGAAGGCCCTTAATGACCGGTAGAATGGCTTCCGTAGCAACAGGTCCACTAGAGAGCGGATGGCATATCTCACCGAGAAGTGAAACTAATCTTTGCTAAAACCAGATCATTGCGTTGGATGCTTCAAAAGCATTTGACAGAGTCTGGCATCAGACTTTCTTGTCGAAAATGCATGCTTTGGATGTCGATGATTCTCTTCTTCAATGGACTTGAAATTACCTTTCGATCCGTTCAACTCAAGTTTTATTGGACGTCACGGTAAAGTCTGATATTCACCAAATAAATGCTGGTGTTCCCCAGGGCTCCGTTTTATCTCCTAAACTCTTCCTCTGTGTGTTGCTTTCTATCTAGTATACTCCTCCGCTCATGAAAGTACCCTCAGTTTGAAATATTTGTTCGTTTGCTCTCGTCCCTCCTCTTCAAAAGATCCGTTCTTCTCTTACCTGAAACCACACTGATAGGCACCTATCAAGTTATGAACAAACGGTTTCAGAGGCTCACAAAATACACCAGAGAGGATCTTGTAGGCAATGTTGATGAAGACGCCAATCTCTCGATAATTGGCGCAGTCAAAGAACCTCTTTCCTGTGGACAAACGACGCTGAGATTCCACTCATCAAGCGTGCTCGCCTCCGACCATGTCTTACAGACGAGCTGGTGTCAGGCCATTTCTAGCTGCAGGCAGTTCGTACACGTTCGTGGATGCCTGGGTAGACATTTTTTCTTTCAGCATGCTGTGGCCTTTGAGACTTCGTTGTCCGTCAACTAAACACTTCAATTCCCGACAATTCGTTTTCGATGGGTTTCAGCTTGCTACTTCTTGAACAGATGCACCAAATAGTGTTGCTTTTCCATGAACTTTTTTGTTGCTGTAGTGTTTCATCTAGTCCTCGGCTGCGGTGAGGCTAGTGCAGATACGAAGTGTATTCCTTTCGAGGATCGGCTTCTCATTGCTTGTCTGGAAGATGCTGTACCACAATGTTTGTCGTTTAGCTGACTTTTTGTCCTTCTTACGAAAGTCTTCAGAAAGTCTTCAGAATTCTTACCTCAGAATAGAAAGTTTCGATAAATTCAAACCCACCATCAACTTCAAGGTCCTGTCCTAAGCTTTGACTGTGACACTTAAAAGACAGTCAACAGGCTGAAACATTAAACATTTTCCATTTTGATTTCCACACGCTTTGAGCTCTTTACGGCCTTACGGATGTAACTCCTTTCGTTGTTCTCATAGAACACAACTGGAAATATACAAGGATCCTTACCTCCCTCTGAAAAGGGAAGCGTTTCTAACGAATTTTACGATTTTCGCAGAATCTACAAAAGCAATGCCTTGTTTGGACGTAACGCAGTAAGTGAGAACCAAATGCTCGTTCTTCGGAATTCCAAAATTTTACTCAGTTGGCTGCAGTAGCCACTCGACAATTCAAGAAAGTGAATTAAATTCAGTCATAAACAGCAAACTGCTGCCTTTCTAAAGAACGATACGCGTTCGTGTGTGTGTGCGTTTTAAGTCTACACCGAGTCACAGTTGAAAAGTAGAGCACCATGTGCACCACAGACTAGTGCGGCACGAGGGGAGCTGTGAATTGATACGGCCTCCGGCGGTAGGTGCAAACAAGCCTCTCTTCCTGTTCGACACACGAAAGCGAAATATATCTCAACAAAGGTCCCATGCGCCACCACTCTCTGCCACAGACACTTCAACTGGGCTGTGTAAAATGAAAACAACAATTAGAGACAAAGCTGCTGCCATAGACTCGCTCAGAGCAGCTCACAGCAGCTATCTAACGTCGATTACCTTCGGTTTGGCACAAGTCGCAAATGCGAGTGTGGTTACATGCTTTCCACCACCATCGCCACCACCACTGTCGCCGCGACCAAAGCTTCTGGCCCAGCAGTCGTTAAAGTCACGAAACCTGACGCTTGGAATTCGGTTTCAAGAAATAGCTCATTGCGCTGCAAAGTGTGAGGAGTGAACTGAACCAGTTGTCGTTCTGCATGCGTCAACGAAAACCAAAACAAGTTCCCCCAGTTACACCCACACACGCGGCGCATTTTGACAGATCATCACGGTGTTTGCACACTTCAGACACTGTCAAACTGTGGTTGCACGATGCACCCCGAGCACCTCGAGCACCCCGAGCAGCATGAGTGGCATTTGCCATCCAGCAGACGCCCAATTTCAGTGGGCAACACTTTGAATTCAAATTAATTGGCGATTGCATAAGCGACAGGCCGTTGTAGGCTGCGATTGTCGAGCACCGGATCCATAATTCCGTCACTCATCCAACGGAATTGTGCAAAACTTTGAAGTGAAAATTGTCAATTAAGGGAATTTAACTTTTGAAAGCAACATGATGCGGGATTCACTTCCGCCTTCAAGCCGCTGTTAAGTGCCGTCTGGATGGAGGGGTGCATTTGGAAATCGTCACGGCACCTGTGGTAGGGCGTTGTGTGCCTAATGATTCCCAGAAGTCTTAAAAGATTTCGGTGTGCGTGCGGACATTGATTGGAAATTTAATCTCTTTCTTATGGAAAACTCGAGGGAACGCAGTCACGTCAGGCAGACTCATAGGTGGACGTGAGTTCCTTGCCTAAACTACGCGGTACGACAAAGCAATTCAGTTTGAAATGGCTGTGGTTCTAGCAGTGTAGTGGTTCCAGCGACGCGATGAATACTGAGAATTGTGTTGATTGCAATTGCTTTTAGATGGCTTAATGAACCAAGGGTGCTTTGGGTTGATTAAGACTTCTTGACATTTTAACATTATCTGATCTTATGATTAGGCATCGCTTCAAGTTTCTGGATGTCTGAGAGTTTAGTTTGGATTAATGATATACAAAGTCAACTTGCTTGCTAGCTAAAACAGCTTTGGAGTGTATGTTTAAAAATCCAATTCATGGAATACTTTCTGCGGCAAAATTAAAACTGTGCCGTAAACTAGTCTCTTTAAGGAACCAATCGAAATGACTCGTAACATTATACGGACGCATGCACCTGGACGTAGGTGTTATTTACGAGCTTCACATGGGCATCTAATTCACTGACATGCACCTCATTTTTTGTTTGTTTCTGTTTCTACCGCGGGCAGAAATCGCTCTAGTGAACCGTAGGAGATCTTCGGGGCTGTGAGCGACGTCCGGCTCGTTTTAAAGTTTGCCTTTCAAATGTTCGGCGTGCGACGTGGAATATCACAGAGCAGCTTTTCCTATCTTGCATCACCGTTTTCTCATCCAGATTAATCAAAGCTTTATGCTAAATGAAGCCATTAAGACGTACCCTTTCATAATACATTTCATTTGGGTATAAAGCCCCAAAGACAAGACTGTTGGTTAAAGCTAGGTCTCGAACAGTGTGAATAAACTTAATAAAAATTTTTATCCTGATTACATTTGCCTCGTTGTAGAAGACCTTTATGGGGTAGTATTTTTTGTGTTAAGGGTCTGGTCTCGAATATAAACGCAGCACCGGCCTGAAGGCACCGCCTCTCGAAAACGGAAATTATTAAGAAGGTGTATGATCAGGTTGGCCGCCATGGCGTAGTGGGCGACGTTCACGCGCCGAAGGTCCAGATTCAATTTCCGGCTGAACACAACGCATTTTTTCACGGCACCACATCTTTCGAGCTACTGACAACGCTCAAAGAAAAATCTTCTCAAACTAAGCCGTTCGGAGTCGGCAAAAAAGTGTAGGTCCCTTCTGCTCGTTAAAAAAGTACTTGACATCACAGTGTGACCAGTTTTGAATTGTTTCAAACCTCTTTTAAAAAAAGGAAGAAAACTTTTAAAAACCATTGTATAACTTAAAGAAAATGAGTAATTTTGCTTTTTTCGATCAACAATAGTAAATATACGGAACCATAACACACCTTGTCTGTCCTAAAGGTGACTGAGAGTTCTATAAAAATTTAGGCAATCCGTGACTGCACTGTGTTTAGCACATTGAGGGCATAAGCAACAATGCAACAGCCAATTCCGTCTTAAGATTCGCAGATAGGAAAAACGAACCTCCAGATTGAACAGGAGCAAGTGAGAGAAGAGTAGTGCGCACAACACGAGTAGTTGATGAGCCAGCTAGGCCCTTTGCCTCCTCTGGACTCTCACGCCATACAATTATTATTATCCTTTCAAAGTTTAAAACCTGATGCAATTTAAAATCTGTAAGAAATCTGTGGCAGCCGATGCGTAATGGGTAGAGTGCGACGCTCACGCGCCGAAGGTTGTAGGTTCGATTCCCAGCTCAACACCAATTTTTCTAATTTTTTACGGCACCACCTCTTTCGAGGTGCTGACAACACTCAAAGAGTAATAACTGTCTAAAAAAGCTTCTCAAATTTCGCCGTTCGGAGTTGGCAAAAAACTGAATGTCCCTTCTACTCGTGAGAAAACAGTAGCGCGCACAACACGAGTAGTTGATGAGCAAGCTAGGCCCTGACCCCCCTTTGGACTGTAGCGCCAACAATTATTATTATCATTAAGAAACATAAAATATCGGAAAACGTCCATTAAAACTATTGAAAACAACAAGTTGATCACAACAACAAGTAAATATAAAGGGAGTCCCAACAAGAACGCAAGATTTAAATTTGGCGCCATTCGAATTGTCATTGCTTGACATTTGAACAATTATTATTTGTTGTAGAAGGTATATATATATATATATATATATATATATATATATATATATATATATATATATATATTTGTTAGTAGAAGGTATAAGATTAATAAAAATGGAGCGCTACACGAATGAACAACGCATTCTCATTGTGATATTGTTTTACCAAAATGGTGAAAGTTTTGCGGCTACAGTTCGCAAATTGCAATCAATTTAGGATTACAAAAATGCTCCAAAAGAATCAACTGTAAAGCGATTAATGAAAAAAATTCCATAAACTGGGTCTGTAACTGATGTAAAGACAACAACGCGCCTTCGACCAGGTCGATCGACCGAAAATATCGCAGCAGTAGGTGAAGATGTCGCTCAAACTCCATCCACCTCAATTCGACACCGAGCTCAGCAAATTGGTGTTTCCAAATCCAGTATGCAGCGAATTTTGACGAAAGATTTGCATCTTCATGCATACAAAGTTCAATTGACTCAGGAACTGAAGCCAGTTGACCATGCACAGCAAAAGGAATTCGCTCATTGGGTATTGGAGAGACAATATCAAAATGCTGATTTTGCCGATAAAATTATCTTTCTTGACGAGGCCCATTTCCATCTTGATGGCTTTGTCAATAGACAGAATTATCGCATTTGGGGCAAGAATTGTCGTATTTGGGGCGAGAATTGTCGCATTTGGGGCGAGAAAAATCCTTGAGTGTTTCACGAGAAGTAAATGCATCCTCAACGTTTCACCGTGTGGTGTGGTTTTTGGGCTGGAGGAATCATTGGACCTTTTTTTTATGAAAATGAGTCAGGTCAAGCGCAAACAGTCAATGGTGTTCGGTATCGTGAAAGATAACCAATTTTTTCGTGCCTAGAGTTGAAAAAATGAATGTAGAGGGGATGTGGTTTCAACAAGACAGCGCAACATCTCATGCAGCCAGAGAAACAATTCAGTTGCTGCATCAGTCATTTCCCAGTCGTGTTATTTCGCGTTTTGGAGACCAAAATATGCCGCCTAGTTCGTGCGATTTAACATCATTGGACTTTGGGGGTTTTTTGAAATCGATGGTTTATGCGAACACCAATGAGATATAAGAGATTACGCCTTTGTGTGCTTTTTTTTCTTGAATTATGACAGCGTGACGTAGGCCCTGATGATCACATCTGACAGCTGCTTAGTATTCGCATTTGTTTACATTTGCAAAATATAAAGTTCTCGTTTTTTTGTTAAATTTTGAGTGTGTTTAATTCGATATTGTCTTTGACTTTGTCAAGAATCCGGTATATAATGTCCGTCGTTATCTGGCAATCAAATGCGTAGAAAATAGGTTGCCTCCATTTAGCCATCAATCCTAGAGGAATAAAAGATATAAGATTTGTTATGTTATCATGTTATAACAAATAAGTGCTAAATATGTTTACCTTCTAGCACTGCCACCTGTACATAATTAGCGGGAGCTAATGTGGCGTCTGTGGATCTATCGTAGCCGAAAGCTTTTCTTACTTTCATCTCATCGAAACTCAGTACACAAACTTTCTGAGCCTCGTCGAGTTGTATTCCTGCCGTCAAGATCCTCATTACGGGTTCAATGATTCCAGGCAAAATCTCCAATCACACCCGGAAAAGCAAAGTTTTTTTCGCAAAAGTTTATAAGCCTTTGCGCTTGTGGAATAAAGCGTGATACTCTGCGCAATATCAGCTTCAGACCATTGCACTCGTTTCATATCGTTCTTTATTTTATTTACTTGACCTAATTTGAGGAATATACATGCATTTTACATACTACAATAATTTATCAATTACTTACCTGATGTAAATATTCCTTTCAGGTGTTTCTCCATATTCAGCCTTTCAAATTCTGATTTTGCCAGCTTTCTTTGAAGGAAAAGAATTTCTTTTTGGTAGACCTTTTCTCTTTCCACTTTCACTGTAAGAATATAAGGTTTTAATATCAATTTATTGGAATGTCTTAAGAAATATGCTTACATGTCCTGTTTCAGCAGTTCAATCATTCCTTTTACTTCCTTTATATTTTCATGATCAGAAATAAGTTAATTTTGAGTGAAGGAGTTTCGTTATTTGAACAAAACTCCACTTCAGGACTCACGTCTGTATCGACCTCAGGCTCAGCAACTGGCGATTCGTATTTTAAAAGGGTGGCAATCATTTCCTTCTTGGCCCTAGATTGCATCCTGATATCACGGGATGAGGGGTTGGCTGTTTTTAAAGGCTGAATATTTGGCACGGTTCCTGCCTTTAACTTGAAAACATTATTTTTGCAAAGGCCTGCAATTAAACAACAATCATTATTATATTTTCATGAACGTGCGAAACTATTAACTTACCCATTTCAAATTGTACATTTCGTTCAATATCCTCCTCGGTAAAATGTGCAGAGCAAATCCTTGCAGAGTCCGGATTTAAATTATCCTTCCTTCTGCAGAAATGAATCCATTGTTCCGCAAGACTTTGTCTTTAGGAAAGCAATAAGATCGCACACTACTCCTTCCCCTATCGTTGTTTTGGTTGCACAACTCATTTTACTAAATAATTATATTTATTTTCTTAATATTACTTTTTTATTTTCTTTTAATTACTTAATAATAATAATAATTGTTGGCGCTACAGTCCAGAGGGGGGGACCAGGGCCTAGCTTGCTCATCAACTGCTCGTGTTGTGCGCGCTACTGTTCTCTCACGAGTAGAAGCGACCTACAGTTTTTTGCCGACTCCGAATGGCGAAATTTGAGAAGCTTACTTAGACAGTTATTACTCTTTGAGTGTTGTCAGCAGCTCGAAAGAGGTGGTGCCGTGAATTATTAGAAAAATTGGTGTTGAACTGGGAATCGAACCTAGACCCTTCGGCGTGTAACCGTCGCACTCTACCCACTACGCCACGGCGGCCACATTGCTTTTAAGTAAATTTTAAAGCTTAACGAGCGGAAATCTTAAAATGTCACATCCGTATGTATAGTAATGAATATCCGGCGCTTCACGGCTTACGTAAGCAAAATTTGACAGATATTTGGAAAACATGGCCGATTTGGGAAGAGCGTAATCTTGTAGTATGACATTTGTGTATGCGAATAAGCCGACGATGACTCAATCCTTAAAAGAAGAAATTGGACGCTGCATTAACCCATTTGCGCCCTCGACACCACTTTAAATCATCATATATCAAACATCTTTCACAGTAATCAAGAAACTAGTAGGCGTATTTTTGAATAGACGAATAGACGGGACTGCCTTTTAATTTCGTAGGATAAATAGAGGGTTAACAGACAAATAACAGCTAGTCTTTGACATTTGGCAACATATTTTTTGGAGTATTGAGGTATAGTAAACTAATTTTAGTTTTCTAAGGAATTTTATATGATTTTAGCCTAGTTTTGATTCTAGTGATTATATGATTTAATATCGTGAAGTGAATAGCAAAAAAACCGTAATTTATTTGACCAAAAATAAGTTTTATGTAAGTGTTTACTTACCTGTCTTTTCTTAAGTACAATGGGCACAAGCGAGATGAGAACTTTTTGGTTTTATTATTTAGATCTGGTATAAAATGTCATTATTTCGAGCTTGTAAAAATTTTATTGGCCGGGAAGAAGCTGTAAATGCTATAGCAGACGAAGAAAGTGAGAATGAATATCATGTAGTTATTATACCACCAGATCCAGACGTTGTTACCGACGAAGACGAAGATGACACCCAAACATTGGATTTACCTAGGCACATAGAAGGAACATTGGAGGTGATGCGTCGACGTCGTGATTCTTCTCTATCGGAGGATAGTGATAATGAGCCTATGTCGCCCAAAGTCTTCTGATTTAATTCCTAACTCAACTCCGTGTGAATTACCTTACAACACATGTTCGTCACGGAGAACACAGGTTAAAACTCAACTAAAAGGCTTGTCACCCGTCGAAATTTTCGAAAAAATATTCAAAGAAGATGTTTTTGACCTACATGGATGAATCAATATCCTTGTATCGCGTGAGTATTCGTGGCAAAAAATGGTGGCGGCCCATTTTCACATACTTGGTGGATATGAGCTTAGCTAATGCTTGGCGTCTACATATTTTGACCACTTCTGAGGGCTTTGACCAACTAGCATTTAGACATATAGCTCGACATTATCTGGCACTAGCGGGTCCAAACCCAACCAACAATGGACACAACCCAGTAAAACTACCTAAACAGTTGCCATAATAATTAATTAATTGTTGACGCTACAGTCCAAAGGGGGGACCAGGGCCTAGCTTGCTCATCAACTACTCGTGTTGTGCGCGCCACTGTTCTCTCACGAGTAGAAGGGACCTACAGTTTTTTGCCGACTCCAAACGGCGAAATTTGAGAGGCTTTCTTAGACAGTTATTACTCTTTGAGTGTTGTCAGCAGCTCGAAAGAGGTGTGAAAAATTCGAAAAATTGTTGTTGAGCTGGGAATCGAACCTAGACCCTTCAGCGTGTGAGCGTCGCACGCTACCCACTACGCCACGGCGACCACACTATGCCACACTCAAATAAAATGATAATGTGAACGGTGTCAGAAAACTATGTGTATTGATAAAGATTGTTTTATGAATTTGCATTCTCAAGTGCCCACTGTACTATAAAAAGTACACCCCAAAAACCACCTCATATTAATTTGTTTTTAATTTCTAATTGTAAAATATATGTAATGTAGCCCCTAGTATTCCATTATTAAAGTTAAATAGAAATAAAAAGTTAAGTTTTCATTCGGGCGTTAACGGGTTAATGAAATACCGCAACATTTATGAAAAACGGTTATTGAAAATTTTATTAAAAGATCGCGTTTGAGCCAGCAAAGTCGCGGCGACGATCTGGCCGATGTGTTATTTCACACATAACCTCATTCTGTCTACTTTACGATATAATAAAGAATTTACGATTTTCAGGATATTTTCAACAATTTGAGAGAACAAAAGAATACACTGATTAAAATACTTCACAAATAAATTCTATTACATTTGTCAAGGAAACTCCACGAATTCTTATCCTATCCCGTCTAATTCCTTAATTTTAAAACTCCTGGTGAAATGCAGATGGAAACGAAACCCTCTTAATGGGAGTGTAACTCAAATTTACCCAATTCATTTTGGTTTTTGAAAACACATTCAGCCCGCATACTACATAAGAAAACACAATTTTTCAGGTCCTTTTGTTTTCACAAAAATCAATCAAAATGAATGATGTCCAATAATTGACGGGCACTGAAAACTCTCGAACATCTGACCCAGTTTTCAATTTAAGTTTTTCTGCAAAGTGGTCTCACGATTGAATTACACTGTAAACAGGCAATGGAATGTCTTGTAGTCGACTGCTTAATTGGATTTGTGTGTCTTTTAAGTGTTGAAATAACGCAACATTCGTCTTAAGTCATGCGTTGAGATAATGAAGCGAATGTGATTACTTCGAGACACCGATTATCTTTGCAGAGTGACTCAATTGAGTGAATTTGTGGGCTTTCGAATGAATTATAAACCATTCAGGGGTTAAGTGAGGTCTGTTGCAATGAGAAAGGTGAACCCGAGTCTAACCATTTTGAGACTGCTTCCAGGTTTGCTCAAAATCCTAGGCTGTGCATTTCTAAGTCAATAACCAACTCAATCTGAATTTAATAAAAAAAAAAACCTTCTTCCCCGAGGATGTGGTGAATAAGTTTTGCATTTCAATCACTTATGAGTGGACTGTAAGTGACTCTCACTCTCCGTGGCAAATTTCCTTCTCAGCCGCACTCCATTGGACATTAATTGCGCCCGTGTGCCATGCCACACCTTCAGCCAGCATTTCACTCGCTCCATTGTCACTCCTAGAACGTCCACTTCAGTTTGACCCACTTTTATGTAAATTCAAATCATAATCACTTTCTCAATATACCCTTAAGCCTTGCTCTTTAATTGCCTCATATGCCGTCCATTTGCAGATCAATGCCGCCTGACATACAGACACGCCACCCACGACGACGCAAACAATAGATGAACGTACTCAGCGGTGAATGGAACCACAACTATTGCATTACCTAATCCCTTGCATAACGGAGTCATCTTCTTTGCCGCTTCCATCTCTGCTGTCTCTTATCCGGCGACATCGCTGTCTCATCTGCCGCGAAAAAGTTCGTTAACTCGACCGTTCTCCCGCGTAAATTCAGAAGCAATCGCAATAGCCGTCATCTGTCAATTGGTCTCTGTGCTAGATCGGACGCACCTACCTCGCGATGCCAATTATTTTGAATTCCTACTCCAGGCTCAAGTCCGTGGAGCACATGGATGATGATGAAACCAAGAGTGAGTTCAGCAGTGAAGAGGATTACTTAAGTGAGAGCGACATGGATGCGGACGCCGAGTACAGCTACCATGCCGAGGACGACGATGACGACATGGACTTCGACGCCGATTCTCTGTTGGGAGACACTGATTGTCTTGACCATGACGATTCTGAGCCTGACCGGTCCTCCTCGCCAACATCGACATTTTCCAGAGCGTCATCGACAGTTTCAAGCGCGTCGTCAATATCTCCGGAGCCATCCCTTCAGTCAACGTCGTCGCCACCATCGTCCGACAGCAGTCGGACCCAAGTGGTTCTCCATCAGTTGGTGGCGGTATTTATCATATATCTTAAATTCGCAGTGCTTGCGATTCTCGTCTACTGCGTTGCCCTGTGGTATGCGCTCAACTTCACCGACCTGGATGCCGAGCTTGAAGGCAAGTCCTCCACCGTCAGCAAATCTCTGGACGACATCGATACTTGTCCTGCTGGCTTGGTGGCATAATCAACCTGGCCTCCATAGCACTTTGTCTTCTTAGGGTCGGTGTGCTTCGCCGCTCCACATCTGTGCAGCGCTGTGCGTGCAACTGCACTGCAAATGCACCCCCCATCGAATGGGATCTGCAGCAGAACCGAACAAAAATATGGAGTAGATGTGATAAATAAATAAATAAAAACCGCTTATTGCGTCACACTAATGTGAAAGTTGAATTTTTATTTATTTTTTCCCGCTCGTAAATGTATCTGAAATCGTATCAATTCGGAGCGCGCTGGAGCGCAGCTTGTCTTGGCTATGGGTTGTGTCTGCCGCCATATGGTTGGTGGTGACTTTGCTCGCTGTGGCCGATGTGGAGCGATGTTAGCTGTGCGCTCGGACTGGGCGAGTATAATATCTGCCCGGCCGTGGCTGTATTCATTCATTTTGTGGTCGAATCTGTATCGGATTTGCGGGTGGGACGGGAACGTCGATGCCGACAGAGATCTGTTGACAAATGTAAAGCTTTGAAGTCGCTGGCAGTGTCTCAAGGTATTGGAGCGGAAATATTGAACAAGCTTTTCAGTGATCAAGACAAATCGCTTGGCTTCGGGCCATGTGTCAGTCGTGTGAGGTGGTGAATATTCAATTAGAGCTCATTTAGCAATTGGGCAGCAAGTTTCTGCCTTTTGAATGGGGGGAAAGGTGAGTTGACTGAAGGGAGGAATCGAAGGGGATTTTTTTGGATGAATTGCAAACGGACGTAGTTTCAGTCCCAGCTGGGCGTGTTTAACTGTGGTAAACAAGTTGAAAACATCGGTACTCTTTGACCTGGTACACATGAGAAAATTATGTTTCTACGTTTAAACGTTTCATGAGTGGTGGCGGTGTACGTGCAGGCATCGAAGTGCAAAAAATTCCATTTATTAAATTTTGTATCCCATACAAGCCCAAAACTGTCTAAGCCTTTTAGACAGTTTTGGTTTATCTGGAACTGCCGTAAGAATGTTAAAATTATTTCTTGCGAACTCATGTGCTTAGAAATTTCAGCGTTTTGTTTCAAGTAGAAGTAAATTTTTTTGCGGTTGACGTATCATACTTTTTACGAAAAAGATTCTAAGTATTTATTTGAACGTAGATGAAGTTACTTCCTAAGGTAAAAGTACTGTTTGACGACACGTCCTTAGTGAACTAAGCTCTTAAAGTGAAGATATTGCAATTGGTATACAAGTTCTTGGTAACAAAACCTTTGATTATAAAAAAGAAACTCGTAAATATAGCTGCACAGAGTGTATAGACTATGCGAAATGCGACAAAGGAGGTACTCTGCTAATGATCTCAGCCGAATACCCCACCGACAAGTTACAAACTGACCAGCTTCTCACCAAACCAGCAGCGAATTTAAAAGGTTAGGATAGAACTTAAATTGCACTTGATACCTCTTGTGTCTAGGATGTGTAGATGTCAATGAGGGCACGAAAGCAGTTCTTAACTATCACTCTAAATGCTGATTTATGCGCTAAATGTGACTTGCGACTTAAATTATAAGTAGAAGACAAATTTTATCTTACATTCTCCTTTCACATAGTCCACATAATCCACAATTGCAAGTGGAAATACGAGGGGCGTTCAATATATTCTCGGCATCGGGGTGAAGCTGTGTTTAAATATATATAAAAACTGACTTATTTATCAAGTAATACTATATACAGCTCTGTGCAAACAACTAGCCCCACGTTGAGGTCTGCACTTTGGATGCTAATTACTTTTCTCCATGCTCATGTAAGGACATGATATTTATTATAGGACATCTGTTGGGTATCAATAATAAAATGCAAAAAACAAGATACGCAAAGATGCATTTTAAGACAAGAAAATTCCCGTTATACGGAATGAAACCGAAATTTTGGTGTGCAAAATAATAGCACCACAAGTAAAACGTCGTAAATAAATTGCAAAATTTAGTGGAATAGTACGGTTTTTATTTTTTTATTTATACTACTTTTCTAGTACTTCGTCTTATAACCCTTATTTTTGAGCACAACGGCACAACGTCGTGGCATAGAGTCGATTAGTGCCTGACATCGCCGAATTGGAATATCCCTTCACGCAGCCTGCACAACTTCCCATAGCTGTAGTGGGATTTGGTTTTACGTGATCACCTGCCTTAACGGCTTATATCACGGGGAACCTTTTTCCCAAGAGTCGTAAGTAACGCAAGACTAAACGCCTTAGTTACCCAAGTACCAAATTGGGATCATGCTTGAGGGGCAATCACCCCACCTTGGTTTGATGCGAAGCCTTCCTAAAACCTCTTCCGCTCTTTGGGTCGCAGCGCCCGGTTGAGAATGCAACTCCACACTGAGAAGGGATAGTCCCCTAACCGACTTGCCTAGTTTTGCTTTAACAATGGGCTAGACAAGTCAGCACAGTACACTATCCTCGACTCTACCCGCGATGTTAGGTGGTAAACCACAGCCACCACGAAACTCCGACAAGGGGGCCTACCGCAATGGTCAGGCTGGAACCGAAGTTCCAGGGGCCCCTGACCTCCCGTGGCACCAGAATATAGCCTCTGGTTAAGCTGTCACTATCAGTCAGGTTCCCTCTAAGCCTGGGTCTGTTAGCCGCCATCCCGCCACAGATGGTCTTTCCTCCATCAGTGTTTCCGTTGTCACTATAAATAGTGATACGGATGTGATTTTGAATCATGTGATTCATAAATCCAGTCACATCATCTGGCCCATAGCTGTAGTGTAGTTTTTGGTTTCGCTTTAAAAACAGCTTTCTTAACATCTGTCCAAAGATTTTCAATGGGGTTTAGGTCTGGAGATTGCGGCGGCCATTCCTTTGCCAATTTGCTCGTATGTTTCGGGTCATTGTCTTGCTGCAGGACCCATCTGAGAGGCATATTCCACTCGGCGTAGGGCAACATGGTTTCCCTCATTATGCCAACATAAACTTCGGCTGTCATCATTGGTTTTATCCAAAATATAGGACCATATAGCTCTTCGTTTTTTTGCCTGCGAACAAATGTCCTGGGCCCAGGAGTTCCAAATAAAACAATTTTAGACTCATCTGTCCATAATATATTACGCCATTTGGTTACTTCCCAGTTCAAATGTTCTTGTGCAAATTGTTTTCTTTTATGAAGATGGACCTTTGTCAGCAAGGGTACTTTTCTGGGACTTCTGGCAGGTAGTTCCTTCTCTATCAAATTCCTTCTTATGGTTGATGTTGATACGGGCAGACTTAGTTCCTATTTTTTTTATAGTTTTTATTTTTTTTTTTTTTTTGATGTGATGAATCCGTTTTGTTTCACCAATCTTATCATTCTTCGCTCGTCGGTAGAATTTAATTTCGATTTTCTACCTCTTGTTTCTTCTTTTTCGACGTGTTTTTTTGCATTAGTAATCATTTTATTCGAACAACCAACGATTTCCCGAGTAAATTTGTACGTTTTTCCGTTTTAAATTAATTTTTTTATAAGTTCACGTTTCTTAGGAGTACAATGCACACCGATACTCATTTTAATTGTTTATAACGTTGTATTTTAAAAATACTAGTTTCGCATACTTAAATTTTTACTTAAATCTTTTGACGCACCAAACAAAAAACTAAACACCACCAAACACTTCGAAAACACCTTTTAGAATGGCATGGTGCTATTATTTTGCACACCAAAATGTCGATTTCATTTCATATAACGGGAATTTTCTTGTCTTAAAATGCATCTTCACTTATCTTGTTTTTTGCATTTTATTACTGATACCCAACAGTTGTCCTACAATAAATATCGTGTCTTTACATGAGCATGGGGAAAAGTAATTAGCATCCAAAGTGCAGGCCTCAACGTGGTGCTATTTTTTTTGCACAGAGCTATATATATATATACAATTTCATATAAATGTGATTATTAACTCCCGTTTTATCTCTAGTTAAACAGAATCATAATGGCAACTGAGGCAACACCAGACCACATACTTCGTTTTATCGCATCTACCATATAGCCCGGACATAGCGCCAAATGACTACCACCTGTTTATTTTGTTTTATTGATGAATTGATGAATAAATAAACTTCTTGTTTCCAAAAAAAACTTCAGAACTTCACGAAATAGCCAAAATTAAAATATTAAGAAAATAACAACTCGACTTTCGAAAAAAAAAATTGTTTTTTCATGTTAAATTAAATGTTTTCATAATGTAATAATGTAATGAAATAATGTAAATTAAATTATTTCATCTATTTATTTAATTCGTTACATGGCTTCTGTGCTCACAAAGAACGTACCCATATTAAAGAATTTGATATTTTGTATGAAGCTTTTAATTAGCTTTTCCTTCGGCTCCTTTCTTTTGTAAAATTTATATTGCGCTCGTATTTCCATTTTTTTATTGATAATAACGAAGTCTACTGTGAGCGTCAAAAGTGAGTAAACAAATATCTGATTATTGGATAAAGATAAAAATTGGGTCAAAACAACAAGAAAACTCAAATTTTATTAATACACAAAAACAGCTTTATTCATTTATTATTAGCATTATTATAATAAGCTTTATTCGAAATTTTTAAGAGCCATATGAATAAAAAAATTTGGAGAGCAAAAATTTACTGAAAAAAATATTAGGCCGGTCGTGAAACATGGGGGGGGGTTCAGTGATGGTGTGGGGGTGTGTAACAGCATCTGAGGTCGGCAACCTAGTCTCCATTGATAGTACAATTATTATCTATATATTCTCAGGACCAACTTGGAACAGAGCGTAGACAAATTAGGTTTAGCTAGGAATTAGATCTTTCAGAAAGACAGTGATCCTAAGCATACTTCACGTCTTGTTAAAGAATGGTTGCTTTATAGGTCCCCAAAACAGCTTGATTATCCCCCGCAATCACCGGACCTTAACCCAATAGAACACTTATGGGAGCATTTGGATAGAAGAATTCAACAGAGTGCTACGAACAACAAGGAAGACCTGAAAAGAGCTATAACAGAAGAATGGTCAAAAATTTCCCCCGATGTTACCTTGTTCTTCGTCTTCTTCTGCTTCTTCTTCTTCTTCTTCTTCTTCTTCTTCTTCTTCTTCTTCTTCTTCTTCTTCTTCTTCTTCTTTTTCTTCTTCTTCTTCTTCTTCTTCTTCTTCTTCTTCTTCGGATGGCGCTACAGTCCGGGGTGGACCTGGGGCTCAACCAACATACCTCTCCAGCTAGCACGATCTCTTGCGAGCTGCCTCCAATGGCGCACTCCAAGTTGGTTGAGGTCCTTTTCCACTTGTGTGCGCCATCTCAGTCTCGGACGTCCTCTGTTGCGTTGTCCCTGTGGTTCGGATTCGAAAACTCTTCGGGCCGGAGCAGTGCTGTCCATGCGCTCTACATGGCCTAGCCACCTTAAGCGTTGTATCCGTAGACGCTTGACTAGGCTCATGCCGCCGTACAGCCCATACAGTTCGTGGTTGAATCTTCTCCTCCAGATGCCATCAACGCAAACAGGATCAAAAATCGCACGCAGAACTTTTCTCTCGAAGAGACCAATGGCTTCCTCATCCGCTTTTAGTAGCGTCCAGGTTTCTGCGCCGTAAAGTAGGACTGGGATGATCAAGGTATTGTACAAAGTCACTTTGGTCGTTCGGGAGAGGGCTTTATTACTCAATTACCTCTTGAGCCCAAAGAAACAGCGATTGGCAAGAGTGATTCTGAGCTTGATTTCGGTACTGATGTTGTTGTCCTTATTCACCGCGGAGCCGAGATAGACGAAGTTCTTCACTACCTCGAAGTGTCTGCTGCCCATAGTGACGCTCTGTCCGAGACGTCGATGTTCTGCGTCCTTCTTCGATGACAGCATATACTTCGTTTTGCTCTCGTTTACCACCAGTCCCACTTTAGCCGCTTCCACTTCAATGCTAGCAAACGCCTCATTGACGGCTCGCTGAGTTCGGCCGATCACGTCAATGTCATCCGCATAAGCTAGCAATTGAACGGACTTGTGGAAGATCGTGCCACTGGTGTTGACTTGTGAGTTTCGCACGATCCCCTCAAGGATGATGTTAAAGAAGTCGCATGACAGCGCGTCGCCTTGTCTAAATCCTTTTTTGGCATCGAAGATCTCGGTGAGTTTGCTACCGACCTTGACGGAGCAGCGAGAATTTTCCATCGTCATCCTACACAATCTGACGAGTTTGGTAGGGATGCCAAAACTAGACATGGCACTGTATAGCTCGTCTCTATGCACGCTGTCTTACGCGGCCTTGAAATCGACAAATAGATGGTGGGTGTCGATTTGTACTTCTTGGGACTTCTCCAGGATCTGCCGCAGTGTGAAGATCTGGTCGATTGTGGACTTTCCTGGCCTGAAACCACACTGATAAGGACCTATCAGGTTGTTGACGAACGGTTTCAGGCGCTCACACAGTACGGCAAAGAAAATCTTATATGCGATGTTAAGAAGACTGATCCCTCGATAGTTGGCGCAGTCGAAGGGGTCTCCTTTCTTGTGGACCGGACAAACGATGCTGAGATTCCACTCGTCGGGCATGCTTTCCTCCGACCATATCTCACAGATGAGCTGGTGCATGCACCCAACCAGCTTATACCCAGCCGCTTTGAACAGCTCTGCGGATAATCCGTCCGCGCCAGCAGCTTTGTTCAGTCTCGATATTGCTATCTTGACCTCGTTGAAGTCAGGGGGACGGAATTCTTGTCCATGGTCGTCCAAGTTGAGTGGGACATTCTGCCTAACAGCGGAATTTGCGTTGTCATCGCCGTTTAGGAGTCTGCAGAAATGATCCCTCCAGATTCTCAGCACCCACTGCGACTCTACCACTAGTTGTCCAGTTGTCTCCCGATGTTACCAATAAACTGTAAATGCCTATGCCACGTAGACTCGAGGAAGTAATAAAGTCTAAAGGAGGATCAACAAAGTACTACATTTTATTTTTTAAGCAACAAATGAGTACATTTGTTGACAGAAATGTATAATCTTTACTCACTTTTGACTCGTAATATATGATGCAGTTATAATTTTCATTAAAAAAATGTATTTGTTTTTGTTTTTACCGTACTTTATTTTTTGAATAATTGATCACATTGAATAAAGCTGTTTTTTGTGTATCAATGGGATTTGGGTTTTGTTTTTGATTTTACCCAATTTTTACCTTTATACAATATTCAAAAATTTGTTTACTCACTTTTGACGCTCACAGTATGTACATCTTTGTCTTCCTCTTGCGGCGCTAAAGTTCGAGGTGGACCTGAGCCTAAATCAACTTGCCTCTCCAGCCAGCACGATCTTTCGCTAGCCGCCTCCAATTGCGCAGTCTAAGTTGGTTGAGGTCCTTCTCCACTTGTGTGCGCCATCTCACCCTAGACCGTCCTCTGTTGCGCTGTCCCAATGGCTCTGATTCAAAGACCATGTACATACCAATTGTAAAACATGTAAGTTGTCGTTAATGAATGAATACAAATAATAATAATAACAAACTAATATATCCCAAAAACGCTAGCAATTAAAAGAGTTGGTGTGCGAACTTAAAGAAAAACACTCCTACCACAATCTAAATGTTGTGTAATTCCATTTCACGAATAAAACAAATCCTAAAATATCTCCTTGCATCCACAAGAACCATTCAAATGAATAAATCAAAACGTACACACAAATTGAGCTTTTTCTCCTGCCGATAAAAAAAAATTAAAATGATATGTGTGTATCGTCTACGATATAAATGAAACCAGTTTAAGCTCAATCAGAGCTCAGTCTCTTACACCACATTCACAAGGTGTACCTGCGTCGAAACAATAACCACTAAAATCACCAACAATCATAGCCGCCAGCAGCAGCAGCAGCAGAAGCAGCGGTGGCAGCAAACTCCACATGCATTCGGATCATGATCATGTCGCATACAAACGACCATGCCATTCCGAGAGCCTTATGTTCACCATTTAACAGTAAAGCGTCCCCTCTCCAGCCATTCACCATCAAGCACGCACACACAAATGCACTCATACACACAAAATAATTTTAATTCGCGATCACATCTCGCACACACAGCCACACAGTGACCACCATTGACTTGGGTCTCCATCTCCCACCGCAGCAAGTCTGCACGGCAACTTCAGTCTGCAAATAGGCAGCAGAGTGATCGGCGTTTGGTAGAAAAGCACTTGGTAAACGTTCGAAAGAAGCAGCACTTTTTACATTTTACTTCAAAATTTTCCTTCACCTCCACACACATCCGTCGGGTCGAGTTTTTGGGCTCAGGAAAAGTGTATATTTGTCGGGCATTACTCGTGACTTAGGTACACTCGACGAGGACCATTCGCTTTGTTGGAATTTCGAAAATTATTCAACTCTCATGCAGTACGTGTCTGCGACGCGACGAAAGAGATTTTCCTTTTTTTTCGTTTTCCATTTTTTTTTTTTTTTTGCTTGCACTTACTTCGCGATTTACAAAATTTCTATTTTTTCGTTAAATTGTTCATAGTTGAGTGAAGTCTTGTTGCATTTTCATTTCTTTCGCTTTCTGTTGTTTGTTTTTACCTTCCTTTTACTCTTCTTTATCACCCAGCTATTATCACCGTCATATCTTCCATTCAACTGCATCTTTTTTATTTCGCTTCCAGTGATTGTCTGTGCAAAAGTGTGTAGATTTTCCTTCGCAGTCAGTGAAATACGTATATGATCAAAGAAAATTTTAAAAAGAAGTAAAGAAAGAAAATATAATCGGCAGTTGTTGGAGGAAAAACAAAAGTTAACTAGTCGAGACTCGAAACGTCGAAAGTGGAAGAAAACCGACTCTTGGATTAAATTCGCAAACAATTTACTTCCCCAAAGGTAAGTTACACTTTTTCATTTTCAAAATCCCGCTCCTTCAGATACAATCGCGCCGTATTGAGTGCTTGGGTTGAATTCAAATTCGACTACCCCGATCTCTGCGGGTCTTATTCAACTCCCTTCGGCAAGGTTTCACAAAGAGCACGACAGAAACAACTTTGAAAATGCGAAAGGTATTATTTAATTCTCCGTCTCCCCAGATATGTGACTTTACCTACGAACGCTGATATTTTGTTAATTTATCTGACAGGTTTAAGTTACTTGAAAATACCAGTTGCTCTCGGTGGCTTGTTTTGACTCGCCCCGTGGCGTGGTGGATGTGTTGCAATGCCCTCTGAAGTGGACTGTTTATTTTTCGTGTGTGTCGCGTTTTTTTTTTTACATTATGCGTTGAGATCTGGTAAATGAGGTTCAATCAGTTGGTTTTTTTTTTCGTTCAAAAAGACGACAGTGTTTGACGAGAAAACGTTTCGCAAATGCAAATTGAATACAATTTTGAAATAAGCCAAAGCAATCGGGTTTGGCATGAACTTGGAGGCCTGAGTCATTTTGTGGGGGAGGTGGAGAAGTGTGCAAACATTGTTATGTGGACATTTTCGGACAGCGACTGGGGTCTAATGGCCTTTGTGATTAGATCTCTTCTTATTTTTTCCAAGAATTAACTCAACGTCTGCGGAAGGAAAGAGATAAGATTCCAAGAAGAGTCATTATGTTTGAAGGTCAAAAACGAAAAACTTTGACTGTCGGGGATTTCCGCCATAATAAGATGTAAGGAGTCGACTTTGACATTTAGTATGCAAATTTCAAGGGCACTTTATATCGAGATTGTTCTTTCTTCACAAAATACTCTGCTAAACTGTGTTTGTGAGGTTAAAAGAGGTGATATCAAAGTCAAATGAATGCCGAACAGGGTTTTCAAATCCCGGCAGCAATTGCAACCATTGATAATTTAACTTGGGTTGACAATTTTAAGCCTTATGTCCCGTATCAGCTGCAATCGTGTAGACAGTATAGGCACAAATAGCTTGGTGACTAACTCTTATCTCCTGGGCGATGTCACGAGATGCCTTATTGCCGGTCTAACTCGATGATTTCCATGATTCGATCGGTATTCGTCGTCACAGGTCTTTCGGCTGGCTTATCCATGGTGTCGTTTTCACCGGCTCTGAATCGTCGAAACCATTCGTCCGCGGTTCGAAGTGATAGAGTACCATCCCCCAAAACACCATTAATCTCACGGAACGTTTCTCTAGCAGATTTGGCTTTTACGAAGGAAAACTTTAAAACAGCGCGAATTTCGGCGGTAATGAACGCCATGATTACACGTCTATAACTGTTGAACACAATAGCTAAACTAATTCATGCATAGCGTCGTTTTGTAGGTTATGTCAAGGCCTTTCAAATGATGTATAGTGTTACCAGATACGAGCTCTGTAGCGCATTGTACATAGCCCGAAAATTCAAAAGACAAAAAGGCAAAAAGAAAGGGAGATATTTGGCAACCTCATATGTGATTATGCGCTGAGATGGAGGAAAGACCGAATTGTTCACAGAACATTTGTTTCATATCCTTGAAATCGAGGAAGAGTTAAAAGAATTTAAAAAAAATGTTCTCTGAGAAAAGATTTAGAAACTTGGGGAAGGAGTCAGTGTTTTTTTATTGTAATCGTGCAGTCCATGAGAAGTTTAAAAAAAACACAAAATTTCAAAATTTTAAAATTTCAAAATTTCGCAACTTAAATATTTTAAAATTTCAAAATTTTAAAATTTCACAAATTCAAAATATCAAAACCCTCAAAGGTTCAAAAGTAGGAGACATAAGACAAATATTGTCGTTAAAAAGAAACCAGCACTTAGTTTCCTTTGCAACAAGGATACAATTGAACAAAAAGAGCGGCATAATCAACAACGCAGGAGATGCAGAGCAGTAATAAATAAGAACAACAATTCAGCAATAGTTGACATCGAAATTTATTTTTCAAATAAAGTGTTGACAACTTAGTAATTGCGAATATTTTTTAGAAAATAAAAAACAATTTTTTCATGGAACAAAATATTTTTATTCTGTGCATTACGCATTTTGAGCAATAGCATTTTGCCATCTTTCAAGCAGTAGAAGAAATGGAAGTAGATTATGTAGAACTCGCAGGTAGTTAGAGGCTTCTAGAATTTTGGTAGAAAAATGAATTCCAACACGATTAATATTGAATGCTTTTATTACAATATTATATGCACGGGGGCGTATGAGTTAAAAAAAAATTAAAGCATGATTTTTTTATCAGGTGGCAACCAATTTTTTTCTACAACTATGAGCGAACGTGTGTTTTACAAAGATTCCACGATGCGACGATCCCTTTGACAAAAAATTAGAGACTTATTTGCTTGAGCACTGTTCAAACTTTGGGATAAATTTGTAAAAAATATTCAAAGTGCTTCAGGCCAAGAGCTGACAATACGGTGGATGAGTGACTTTTTTTAGAAAATAAAAGACAATCCTTTCATGGAACGAAATAATTTTGTTCCGCAAACTATTGCCCTGTGGCGGCCGTGGCGTAGTGGGTAGTGTGCGACGCTTACACGCCGAAGGGTCTAGGTTCGATTCACGGCTGAACACCTCGAACTTTTCACGGCACCACCTCTTTAGAGCTGCTGACGACACTCACAGAGTAATAACTGTCTAAGAAAGCTTCTCAAATTTCGCCATTCGGAGTCGGCAAAAAGCTGTAGGTCCCTTCGTCTCGTGAGAGAACAGTAGCGCGTTCAACACGATTAGTTGATGAGCACGCTAGGCCCTGGTCTCCCTGTGGACTGTCGCGCTTGGTCATCATCAACTTCAACTGGACGACCAAAGCGTTTTTAATGTTTGAAATATCACCAGAACGAAATTTGGCAAACCGATTTTGTCACAATCGATCTTTAACTGCTTCTCCAACATAAACAATGCAAGCTAGGCCCTGGTCCTTCTGTGAACTGCCGCGTCATCCAATTATTTTTATAATTATTATTATTGAAAATTGGAGTACCAACTATCAAGTAACAAAATACGAAGGTTGCCTTTTATATTTCGGGATTAGGCAACCCCAATCCCGTCAGTTGCCAGTTGCAATCTGTCAACTGCCAGCTCTATCGTCAAGCTTAAAATTTTTGAGGTAATACGTACTCAGAACGTCTTGGCATACGAGCGCTGTTTGTCTTGTTAAGAGCAACGTAAAAGGTTCATCTCACCCAAAAAATGGAATTAAATCGTTAAAATTTTCATGCGATTGTTTTTTTTTGCAACTTTCGACGTGGATTAACTCAACAACAGTGCATCGACGAACTTAATTCAATTCTTGGCAATGAAGCTCCATCAAGAACCAGTGCTTATCGATGGTGTGGTGAATTCAATCGAGGTCGTAGTTTACTCCAAGACGAATTTCGTGAAGGTCGTCAAAAATCAGTTGCTGTTCCGGAAACTATTGATGCTGTGCGCCAACTGATATTGCAAGATCCTCATGTGACCTATCGTGAGATTGAGACAACCTTAGGTATGAGTGGGACCAGCAAACATTCAACATTGCATGAACATTTGACCGTCAAAAAAATTTGTTAGCGTTGGATCCCACAATTTGTCAAACGCTCAAAAAACGCCTCGTGTCGATTGGTCGAAAGAAATGCTCCAAAAATACGATCGCGGTGTTTTAAAACACGTCTATGACATCGTGACAGGTGGTGAATCGTGAATTTATGCGTATGAACCCGAAAGTAAACAGCAGTCGACTGTATGGGTGTTTCAAATTGAGCCAAATCCAATATAAGTTGCTCGAGCACGAAGCACTTCCAAGCAAATTGTCACCTGTTGTTTCGGAAAAACTGGATATGTCGCAACCGTACCACTAGAACAACGCAGAACAGTCAATTCTGAGTGGTACACAACCATTTGTTTGCCATTTGTCTTCCAAGAAATCAGGAAGACCAATCGCCGAAGACGGATCACTCTTCACCACGACAATGCGAGCTCTCACATATCGGTTCAAACAAATGCAGTTTTGAGCACTCAAACCATCGATTTGATGAGTCATCCGTCGTATAGTCCTGACTTGGCACCGAATGACTACTTTTTATTCCCGTACGTAAAAAATTGTGGTCGCCGTGGCGTAGTGGATAGAGTGCGACCCTAATACGCCAAAGGGTCTAGGTTCGATTCCCAGCTCAACACCAATTTTTTGAATTTTTCACTGCAGCACCTCTGTCGAGCTGCTGACAACACTGTCTAAGAAAGCTTCTCAAACTTCGTCGTTTGGAGTCGGCCAAAAATAGTTGGTCCCTTCTCCTCGTGAGAGAACAGTAGCGCGCACAACACGAGTAGTTGATGAACAAGCTAGGCTCTGGTCCCCCTGTGGACTGGAAAAACTATAAAGTTATTTTCCATGATTAATATTTGTTTTTGTTCTCTAATAGTAATAATAATTGTTGGCGCGACAGTCCACAGGGAGACCAGGGTCCTGCTTGCTCATCAATTACTCATGTTGGGCGAGCTATTGTTCTCTCACTAGTAGAAGGGACCTACATTTTTTTTTGTTTTCTAATCCCGAAATATAAAAGGCAGCCCTCGTATGTTTGCCATTTCACAAGCCACCTATGAGTGAAATCCGCAATTACCTAGTTGCACAACCAATGTGTTGAACAGATTGGTTCTAAATGAAAACTCATTCAATCACAGCATTTGAAGAAAAAAATCCCAGAAAGAACATCCTAAAGCGAAATCTTTCTGTGATAATAAGCCTTCACTGAGAGGTGACTTAGAGATGACTGAGAATAGAGTTCATATGGACTTATCCCATTAATTGGGTTATATTGGGCAAAAATGTTGCCCTTTCAACTCTTTTTCTTTTTCGTAGGCATTCTTGTTTATAATCTTCGCGATTTCATTTTTCTAGTACACCACTCACTTAAACATCATTGAAATACTTCTCTTCTAGTTTGGTAACTTTCCAATCTATCAGCAGCAAGCAATTAACGCTCCGGTGGGGGGAATAGTCCTCGCCTCTAAAACGAAACTTATAATCAGTCTCATGGTGTAGTCGAAGATGCCATCAATAAACTAGAAAAATCTATAGGCCGAGTGACTTGCAAATTTCTGATAACCAGTTTACATCAGCACATCAATCAGTTGAAGCAGATGCATCCTTTAAGAAGTGAATGCAATGTAAATGGAAAAGCGAAAGAAAAACCATTTGGAAGAAAATGTCAAAATAGTGATTGACTTAAAGTCGATGGGGTTCACCCTGTTAATGATGTTGAACGTGATGTTTGAATGCTTACTCGAATGCTTTTAATTAAAAAGAAAAGGTTGATCATACATACGCTTATCAGGTGTCACTGTCACAACTTTTGCGGTTTGAACAGTCACTGAGATTAGTGGGTCTAACGTTTTGTTAAGTCCATTTAAAAGTGATGCCCTTCAGTGAATTAGGTCCCATTTAAGTACAAAAAACATTTTTTAGAATTGTTAACAGCGTTCCAAAATTTCACAACTTGGAATTGGCAATATACTGTACATTCAATGTCCTTGCTTTCCAAAGCAGTTTGGACTTGAAAAATCTACATCACAAGCTTTTAGTCGACTCAACAAATAACTCAATAAATCCCGAGAATGTAGGGGGCTCCACATACGAAAATTATTAATTTATTATTAATTTTTTTTTTGTTAGTGGCGCCTCCTATACGCCCCAGGACAAGTTGAGTTATGTATTAATGACGTTCTACGTGTTACACAGATCCATGTTTTACAATCCTATGTCCTTCAAGCACTTTGTGCTTCTTAATAGGCCCCTGACCCTTTGCTGCTTTTGAAAGATTTACTAACCAATTGCCTGATATCGCTTTTCGCAATGTTACATGGCCAAATATGAACCAAATGTGATACCCGACACCATTGTAGAGAGTTCCCCTTTCTGCAACCACCAACAATGCATTAAAAACATTTGATTGCAAAGCTGTTGCGGAAAATGCCGACACGAGTGATGAAATGAAGTAAGACAGCCTCTACAGTCGCATACAGCCCGTGGAAATATTAAAGCAAACCTAAGGGAGACTTTGGCATTTACGTAAACAGTGCAATCCTAAATGCGATTGGCCTGCCGGCAAAATACCTTTCCTCGTATGTCAACCAAAAGCCACATCATTTCACTCACTCCTGCCCGGGCCAAGTGGCAATTTCGTTGCTCAAGAGCGGCTAGTTAAGTAAATAATCAAATCCATTGTGCGTTAGCTCTTCCTCAGCGTCGATTGTCGAGTGCGATGGCATCTCCAGGCTGGCGACGTAACCTGCTTAGCACCCACGGAAGAGAGTTTCCACTGAGTGTTTATCTTAGATCCGATATCTCTTTCACTGACATCCCATTACAACTTCATCGGCTGATAAATCTGCGACTGTAAGATTGAGGAGATTTTCTGAAGTTCCTCCGCTCAGCGTTAACACCAGCAATCTTAATTGCCCTTCATTGATCAGCGCGTCAGCTTTGTGAGGCCCTCAATCGTGGAACAGGTAGAAAGTGAAATGCTCCGACGGTGTTATGTAAATGGCTCTAATGAATGCCAGTCCCACGAAAAATATTATTCAATCGACCTTGGGTCGGCTGATGCGGTTTCAAGTCACTATCTCCCACCTTTATCTGTTGGCGTTTTTTTTCGTTTTTTTCTTCTCATCCTCCTCGGGTCAGAGGGGGATCCAGTTCTGCTGCGGGAATAGGCGTAGTAAGTGTGAGGTGATGAATATGAATTCGCGTTCGTTAAGGTGATCGTCGCCATAACCGTCGCGATCGTCGCTATGGCAAACGACCTTTAAAACCTGTCAGATGCAAATTAGCCTAACCAAATCAGGTTTGCCATGCAGGTTTGTCCAATTTGATTGCTGGAACTTGCACGAAGCTGGCCAGATCAGGGCGCAATTGAGTTTGAGCTGTTTTCTTCTCTTTTTTCGCCAAAACAAAGAAAGTTACGACGGCGGCTTGGATATTGTTAATTTTATCTGGTCATTATTTTGCTTGCCTTAAGGTCGGTAGTTGGTCTCGAATGGAATGTCAATTGTCTGGTTTGACGCATGGTGCAATGCAGATGCCGGTGGTGCCGAGATCTGTGATAATCGGCAAGGTTTTGTGATAAGCTGCATTGTCTGGATCGTTTCTTCATGCCACGAAGCAGCAGGCCTGAGTTTTGAAAGGTGGAATCTGGCGGCTGGTGATTTAATGATAACCTGTTGTAAATTTCAGGCGGGACTGATGTGTACGCAATAGCTGTCATGAGGTCAACACGTTTGCACGAGCTTGGCTAGACTTGGCATTTGTTTGACGAAGGATTTCTTAATACCACACCTCAAGAGAGGAAAACATTGACTTTGTTGACGAAAACTGCAAACATTTGACTAAAATAAAATAGGCGGCGGCATACATTCATTGAATTACGTGCACATGTCAGATTCCAACTGATACCTGAAGACTTTCTTTTGTCACAAAAGCACCATCATAGTTCAAACCTATATTCATTTAACCAATCCTTTTGAAAATGTCAACAACCTTGCACTGTCATTTGGAGTTAATTCGGCATTAAATCCTTTCACTCTCCCAACCATCAGCGCAACGACAGAAAAGCAATCCATTTCATTAAGGAACGATGCGTTGACCTTTCCATTTCGTTTTGCCCGCCGCAGACCATTAAGTGTGTTCATGAGGTAGAAATTAAAAGAACATCCACATTCACAACGCAGGCAACCGAGGCCAGGTTTATGCAAATTTTCCTTTGTCGCGAACAAGCTACAGATACATCTTCGCCCCGTAAAGACGTTATTTACTGTTTGAATTTTGAATAGCAAATGCGGGTTGAGATTAACATAAATCTCACAAAAAAGCGGCAGAACCGAAGTGGGGACTCTGGCACTTTCAAGTCCTCTTGTTCAGCGGCTTAACAGAGTATGATTGATGAATACAATTGCAGACACGTCTGCATTGTGATTTTGTTCATCCCAAGCGGTTTTCTCGTCCCATAAGTTGTGAGTCTTCGAGAGACTTACGTTGGTGCTGACATTTTCAAAATGGGTGCACCAAACTGAACTAGGTTGGGTGTTAATTTATGAGGAATAGTTAAAGACTTCAGAGACTGCAATAAATGCCAGTTGTGCAGTAAATGTTTAGTGCAGATTCCGAAGCTCACTTGTACAGAATTAGGAGGGCTAAGATTGTGTTGATTTTGTGAAATACATATGGTTTTTTAGAAATTATAAGTTTAAAGCCAAGCTTCAATCGAATGACCGCTGTGGCGTAGTGGGTAGAGTGCGACATTCACACGCCGAAGGTCCAGGTTCGATTCCCGGCTGAGCACCTCGAATTTTTCACGGCACCACCTCTTTCGAGCTGCTGACAAAACTCGAAAAATAATAATTGTCTAAGAAAAAGCTTCTCAAACTTCGCCGTTCGGGAAAAAAACTGTAGGTTCCTTCTACTCGTGAGAGAACAGCAGCGTGCACAATATAAATAGTTAATGAGCAAGCTAGGCCCTAGTCCCTCGGTGGACTGTAGCGCCACCCAATTCATAGGTCTGTTCCAATTACTCTGAATTGCTACGAATGTCTACGAATTCGACCGAAAAACTCGCAGTAGGCGTTCCATTAGTCGATTTTTTCGTAGAAGAGAAAGCTCACGAGAGAGCAAAATATTTCTCCTCCCTACCAATTTCTGCCGAAGAAAAATCTTTGGGCAGCAGATGGCTGTTAAATCGAAAATGAAAAAACCTCTGACATTTCATATATCTGATAGCTGTGTACGAATTTCTACGAAAAGTCGTTTCACAAGTTTTGGCAGAGTTACTCCCTGCAATAGAGATTCTTACCCAAGCTACTGAACTACGAATTTCTATACACAAATGAATTGGAACAGACCTATTATTCAATTGAATCAAAACAAACATATATAAGTTTTCAAAAACCTGTACAACAACGTACACGAGATGTACAATATATGAAGTGCATACACCACTTCAAAGTGCAGCAGCTTCTGGTTTTAATTTCTTGAGACTCAAAATCCATTTTTTTCGTCTTTTCGGAGGGAAAAGTGAAATTTTACAGAAATGTTAGAAATAATTGCATTGTTTATGAGTCGTGTTGGCACTTCATCAAGATTGTGTCAAGTCAATAAGTTTGTAAAAACAAAATTAAATATACCATGTATACCATACATGACAGAAAATGTATAAAACGCGAAATTCTACAACACCTGCAGCTTCTTTGTCACTTCTATATAATTTATCGATTTTTTTCAGCTAATTTCATTCTTGTTTTCCAAATGTTTATTAAAAAATGTTGTTTTGACATTTTTCAACAGAAGAAAAGCGAAACCTAACATTTCAAACGAAACTTGGTCTCTAAGTTTATAATATAGATATAAATTTGGCAGCATTGTTCGTAGAGGCAATCAGCTTTACACCCATAACGCAATTAGCTTAACACCCATAACAGTGACTTTATGCAAAATTCAAGATTTTGGAATTCTTTCAGAGAAAATATATGCACCGATTTTTGGAAGTTTGTGTTAATAAAAATACTGAAAATACTGTACAGTCAAATGGCACTTAATGGAAAGTTTTATTTTGGGTGGAGTTCCGAATAGTACTCACCCCCGATTTCCTTGAAATTTTTTTATAGGTAGCCCTACACAAAGAAAACTCAAATCCGATTGATTTTTTCCCACAAATAACGGGAAAGGACGAAAATGACATTTTTATTTTTTGGTATTCAGGACTTAATATCTTCGAAATTGTAAGTCGCATGTGAATAAAGTGGGTATCAAGTTAAAGCTAGAAGAAAGTGGTTATGTGGAAGAAAATAAGAGGTTTATTCTAAAGATTTTATCGCAGTAAGTATATTATGTTTGGTATCGCTATAAAGGTAAACAGGTGAGCTTTTATATGAAATTAAAAAAATAAACCTTCGGCACAAATTTTTTAAGGAAAATTAAATTATATTATTGAAAAATTTTTTTTCACAAAATTCGCTATAACTTCAAAAGTTGTTGATGGATTGTAACGGTATATGCAACAAAAAAAGGCACTTTCTTCTAGCTTTAACTTGATACCCACTTTATTCACATGCGACTTGCGGTTTCGAGGATATTAAGTCCTGAATACCAAAAATAAAAATGTCATTTTCGTCCTTTTCCGTTATTTGCGGGAAAAAACCATTCGGATTTGAGTTTTCTATGTGCAGGGCTACCTATAAAAAAAAATCAAGAAATCGGGGGGAGTACTATTCGGAACTTTATCCGTTATTTTATTACCGATCTATTTTGGAATCGAGCCATCAAGCAAAAACAAAGTCATTCTGGGATAGACTCAAGTCGTCATCAAGTATATTCAATATTTGTTGTTAAAAACCGTAAGCAAGACTGTTATTGTATACAGATCAACTTTTGTGGGCTTAGTGATAGAAATCGATGGTATCTTAAGAAGTTTTAAAACGAAAGAACGGGTAAAGCGTTGTTTTAAATAAAGAATGTAATACACGGGAATATACATTTTCCTGACTTAAATTTATTCAAAAATATAACTATTTCCTTTTCAATGGAAACTACTAACAAAAAGCCGAACTTAATAATAATAATCGGATGTCGCGACAGTTCACGGGGGGACCAAGGCCTAGCTTTGTCATCAACTACTCGTGCTGTGCGTGCTTCTGTTCTCTCAGGAGTAGAAGGGACCTTCAGTTTTTTGCCGACTCCGCACAGCGAAATTTGAGAGCTTTATTTTTAGCCAGTTATTACCTTTTAAGTGTTGTCAGCAGCTCGAAAGAGGTGGTGCCGTGAAAAGTTCGAGGTGTTCAGCCGGGAATCGAACCCGGACCTTCGCCGTTAGAGTATCGGACTCTACTCACTACGCCACGGCGGCCACTAAGCCCACTACTACTACAAAGCCGATCCTAGTAGTAGTGTATTTCTGTATTCACTTATGTTTTAATTAAGGGAAATAAAAGAATTGGGAGTTAAAAACAAACCTAGCCTTACTTTTTCCAAACACAAGCTGATCATTTCGAGGAAAGAACCCTTCGATAACCTTATTGAGGGTAAATTGAAAGAAGAACTCATCGGTCACCTTTATGATATGAACTATGTCATGAAAATATAGGAACAAAATGCTTACGTTCACTATATCTTCTGGCGTCCAAATAAATTGAATATACTCTGCTATGGTCCGTCTGGAAAGTGAGGTGTAAGTCAAGCTATAGATAATTTATAGGAGACTTTTCTTCTGGGATTCAACAAATTCTTTTTAATATTTCTTCAATGGAGCTTGGAAACTTTCCTACAATACATAAGTATGCTGATTCGACCCAGAGCCCTGAGTGGTGGCCCACAGGCAACCAACGAGCGAACGAAATGTCTTAAAAATATGCTAGCTCTCTCCTATGGTCTTAAAAGATTCCCTTACCGATCAACCTATTTGTTGGAGTGGTACAGTCAAGATCAAGCCAGGATTAGAATGACACTCAAGAATTGGATTTAATCGGATAATTAAAGAAAACACTTGAAAAACACAAGACCCGCGAAGGTGGTTTTAGGCGGCGTTTGAAGAGAATTAACGAGCAAATTCACTTAACCATTTATGACACCATTGCTATATTCATCGTCAACATACGCCATTGGATTATTTGATTTCATTCTTTTCCAGTGAACGATTTTTAATAAAAGTCTAAGGTGCGGCAGTAGTGTGACTTCTTCTTCTAGTGGCGCTATAATCCGGGGTGGCCCTTGCCCTCAACCAACATATCTTTTCAGCCAGCCCCATCTTTCGCTAGCTGTCTCCAATTGCGAACCCCAAGTTGGTTGAGGTCCTTTTCCACTTGTGTGGGTCATCTTAACCTAGGCCAGTCCTCTGTTGCATTGTCCCAATGGCTCCGATTAGAAGACTTTTCGGGGCGGAACAGTGGTGTCCATTCGTTCTACATAGCCTAGCCATCTTAAGCGTTGCATCCAAAGACGCTTGGCAATAGTGGGACACACCTGTTAAGAACGAAATAAAATATGACTTAAGAAATTTTTCTAAGAGAAAAAACTAAACTTCATTCCATAGACCTTCCGCCGGTTGACCGTACAAATAACAACCACCAAAGCGCTCCGTATTGTCTTGCGCTTTGTAAATAAGTTTCCGACATCCTTTATTTGTTTTCGTTTAGACCATTTTTGAGCGAAAAGATTGCATCCCTCCATTCCAGCTTGAAATTGAAAGTATCACGATTTTCCCACCAAACTAAAGCGATTCTTGCACAATAGTTTGAAAATAAACATTCATCCAACTACGATATAAATCTTCTATCTGCAAGTCCTTGGTTCTTCACTGATCATCTGCCATTCTAAAATGCCGCCTCTCACTTTTCGCGAAGAACAGACATGTGACCTGTGAGACAAATTGAAAGACACGACTCACACTCTGTACTTTGCTGCAACAATTGCATAATCATTCCATTTAACCATTTAGTAACACTTCGTGCCTATTTACCGGGCGGTGTGCCTTTCGAAAAAAAAAAAAAATAAAAACAACAAAATTTGATTTCTCAAATATCATCTAGCGGTACTTAGTTATATAAACCCATAATTAGTATTCAAGTTCGATGGAGAATCGTGCCACTGCCAAAAAGAAAACAAAACCCGGCTACAATAGCATTGGAAAACATTTGTGCTCCGCACGTTCCACCACCAGCTATCCTCACTGCAAGCGCAACTCAATAGCCTATGCCTGGTGGCCATTCAGTCAGCACTATGCCACAAAACAGATGCGACATAAAAAAAAAGTGGAAAAATAAACTTTTACTTTGCGGCAGCGCTGGCAGCTCATAGAAGCTAAGCTGTATGCGCAAGTCTGACATTAAAATTGATTCTCATTCGGGATTCCATCCAGTTACATGCAAGTTAATTGTTTTACGATATGGGGGAGATTGCCTGTCATCGTCGTTCCTTTTCACAGTTTTTCACACAAAAATCCAGTGCTCACACGGAACGTCAAAATGAAAAATTTCACTTTGACGCTTTGCGGTTGTGCACAACTTATTATGCCGGCCATCTATGTGGCGGGTGTCTTCAATGAAGACCTCCACTGAATGGCGTTGAAAAGTATTCGATAATCGGTTGGTAATGGTGGACACTTCGGGCTTTGTTAATTGAATTTCAAGAGAAAAAAAAACGAAGAAAAGCCCTTAAGTGAAGTCTGCCTGTACCTGTCAAGTGAAGACTCCGCACTATTACGAGTACCGGTGGAATTCGTTATACAAGAGTGTAATGCGATTATACTCAGCTCACGTAACAAATTATTAGTGATGATATTCAGAGTCGTTGAATGTATCTGTAGAGACTTTGATAACGGCGTCTGTGGGACGGGAGTCAAAGTTAAATGGTTTATTAACATAACAAGCGGAACAGATACACTCTCCGGTAAATGAATACGTGCTCGCTAAGTGTTCCTTGGCTTGTTCTTCTGCTGCTTCCTCGAATAGATTAGTGGAGATTCATTACTTAAGTTCATGGGCTGGCGGAGGTGCAGTAGTAGCTTTGACGATGATCGAACTTTGGAGGAATCGTGCCTTCTGTAAAAACCTTTTCTACTTAAGAAGTTAGTTAGTTTCCAACTTTGAACCAGATGTAATTTATAATCTTGAAGTTAAATTAAACAGACACCTATAACCCGTCCATTACCATTAAACAGACACCTATCCCGCTTCCACTATATGCAGTAGTGAGGCATAAGTCAAGCTAAAGACAATTTACAGGGAGACTCTTCTTCTGAGATTCAACTTATTCTCTTTCATTACCATACTCTGAAGTGGAGCTTGGGAAGGTTCTTCATTCCTACTGATTCGATCTAGAGCCATGAGTTGTATACAGCAGGATCCAACGACCTAAAGCAATGTTTTTAAAAGATACTAACTCCAGGTTACAAGATTTTTATTGCAGCTCTTCTCGTTTGACATCCAGCAGAAATAATCTCTTCTACTTGACTCATATATTTCCAGTACATCATTAGCATCAAGCTTAACGTCAACAAGTGATCTTTTGTAAACACTCTCGTAAGATGTTGCACAACCGCAGCACGCGCGCTTGCCAAGTCCGCCAGTAAATCATCCTCAAGTCGCACCATGTCTGAATGACATTCTGACCTTTCGGTCTGAAGAACTGGTTTATTAGCCGCTTGACTTGGCCAGTTTGTGTGTTTTTTTTCTTTTGCTCAAAACTCACAAGGTATGCAATGGAATTTTTTCTCAAATAATCACTGTCATGGAAGGAGGCGGAAATGGGTCAGGGTAGCTAAGTTACTGACGTCATGGTCCAGCCAAAAGCAGTCGTGAAGAAAAGTAAATATTCCAAAATCTAGTTTTGCAAACAGGATTATGTCCACATAGATTACAGTGAAATTAACATATTTAGATTAAGAGTGAAGTGAGACTAATCGTGCTTCAAATATTAACCAAGGGCATTTGATGCGATTTCCCGCTGGCACGGCATTGAATTCAAACTCCCTGACATGGCTGAAGTCGGATCTGTCAAAATGTTTTCTGTGAGATAGCAATTAAAAATGGGATGTGCCGGTGGAGCAGTAGTTGCTGTGGTTTTGTCTGTTCATTTGACAAGTTATGACAGGCAAAAAATGAAATAAGTGCTTATAAACGACCGTTTTTACGCGCACAATAAAGCAATTTTACGATCTGTAAAGATTTATGAGACTGAATGCCGAAATTAAAAATAAACGCATTTTGCATGTCGAAAAATACAATTAAAGCAGAACAGAAATTTAACTTCGTTCGTATTTGTTTAGTATTTGATTTTGAAATCAGATGTAATAGATTTAAAGATCTAATAATAATTGTTGGCGCGACAGTCCACAGGGGGACCAGGGCCTAGTTTGCTCATCAACTTACTCGTGTTGTGCGCGCTTCTGTTCTCTCACGTGTAGGAGGGACATAAAGTTTTTTACCGACTCCGAATGGCGAAGTTAGAGAAGCTTTCTTAGACAGTTACTACTCTTTGAGTGTTGTCAGCAGGTCGAAAGAGGTGGTGCCATGAAAAATTGGAAATGTTCAGCCGGCTATCGAACCTAGACCCTTCGACGTGTGAGTGTCGCACTCTACCCACTACGCCACGGCGGCCACGATTTAAAGATCTATCAACACATAAAAAGTTAAAAAGTTCGTTCGGCAAGGTCAAGGAGCATACACAGGCGACTTAAATAATAGCCAGCATGTCATATGAAATGACAACAGACTCTCGTTTTGGGTTACACCACCAAATGTAATTGAAATTTTAAAACTAAGTCAAAAAAGAACGTCTCTTTTACGCGGTCGCACTTGGGAATATTCTGTAGAATATACGTGTTTCAAACCGGAATACGGAGGTTGCGCATTATGGTTTCTCAGATCGTAATATCGTAAGTCTTAACTATTAAAGCTACTCCCAACTCAGTGATACCTTTGACAATGTCCCATCTTATTATTTTTCATAACAGACAATAATTAATAATTTAATTAATTAATATGCAATAATTACATATAATGCATATTTTTGCTTAAACTGTTTTTTAGGTTAAGGAAAATTTCGTGTAAGAATTTATTCCATTCTACCTAAAAAAATACAGCAATTCGGGCTTTGATATTTCTTTACGTAAAATCAATAAAAATCAAGGCTGTTAAAGCCCAGACGAACGAACGCGCGTTACGAACGGTTTTTCATTATTTGCATGCTGAATCATGAAACACAATTCAGTTCGATCCTTTAACTGAACCCTCAAACACCAAGGTTAGACCGCTTTCGAGCTGCTGGAAGCATTCGAAGAGTAGTTTACTGTCTTAGGAAATGGTTCTTGAGTAAGCTTTAATACTGACAGGATAATTGTTCACTCAACATTTTTTTGCACTCAGAAATGATATATAAATAGTTTTTGATTAGACATATGTGTTCAGGAACATTTAGTGGCACTTTTGGAAGAAATTTGACTTCCCTCCCATGACTACTAAGACATGTCAAGTTTTAGAACTTAATATTGACCATTTTTTTCATAAATTGGGCGAAAATCCAGCCACTTCACTTGAACATTGCCTTTGAGCTCATCTTCTAAAGGCATTAACTCACTTTACTCACATACTAGCCGGTCATGTGACGGGTTCCTTACATGAAATAACAAACTCGTCCATTTTATTCAATATTCTATTCAACACTATTCAATAAATCAATATAGAACACTGTGCAAAATAATAGCAGCGTTTTTGACTTTGTCACTATAAGCTGTGTGGCTTGTGGCAGACAGCAAAATCATTCAACGACTCTGGCTTTCATGCCGATTTGAATTTGTTTAAAAGAAGGCCAAGATCTTTTATTAAAATGCTGTTATATTGGGAAAGTTGTATGAGTGATTGATTTTTGAACGCATGTGCTTTTTCGGATATCGTCCGATGTACACAAGAAACTTTGGACTTAAAATCTTCATTCGCACTGCCTTATTTTTTAAAACCTGAAACATTTCCATATTCCGACAGAAAATACCTCAAAGTTGTGAATGCAGTTCAATACCCACAAAAACTAAAGTCCACACACAGGTCTATTTTTTCTCTTGCTCTACAGCTCGCAGCGCCACCTTATTGAAACCAGAACTCACTGAGAACACATGCATGCATTCGAGGAAGCACATTGTCCTTATCATGGCTGCTCTAGATTCTTAATTGAATGTGGTCTATCCGGGCGAGTATCATTCACTAATGTAAACTGTTAAGTTGGCATAAAAGGTTTAATAATTGTTGGCGCTACAGTCCAAAGGAGGACCAGGGCCTAGCTTGCTCATCAACTACTCGTGTTGTGCGCGCTACTGTTCTCTTACGAGTAGAAGGGACCTACAGTTTTTTGCCGACTCCGAACGGCGAAATTTGAGAAGCTTTCTTAGACAGTTACTGCTCTTTGAGTGTTGAGTGTCAGCAGCTCGAAAGAGGTGGTGCCGTGAAAAATTCAAAAAATTGGTGTTAAGCTGGGAGTCGAACCTACACCCTTCGGCGTGTGAGCGTCGCACTCTACCCACTACGCCACGGCGACCACACGCATAAAAGGTTTCCGTAGGGTAAATATGAACAATTTCGAGACACTCTTATAGTGTGAGTCTTTTCGCCGTACAATATAGAGCAAAACTGAAAAATCAGTTTGACAAGCGACACACGTAAAAATTCAAGAAAGAGAAATTGAATATTAAGCCCCACAATGAATCGCACTTAATAGATGATTTGAAAAGAATTTTGAAATAACCTGTAAATGTTGTTTTCAAGAAATCGTTTAGCATATTAGCCAAAGTTAACTTTATCACACGCATTCAATAGATAACGTACATTCGCTGATATAAAAATAACACATCACTCAATAAGTCTCGAGACACATGGGGGGAGCCACTATCTCAAGCAGTCCCAGGATATATAGAGGGAGCCGCTAGCAAAAAAACAATAAAATTAAATTATTAATTTTTGTCAGCGACGCCCCCTGTATATCCCGGGACAGATTAAGTTAGTGGCTTCCCTGATGTGTCCCGACACTTATTCAGTGATCTGTTACAACGGAGACCAAAGAATCAAACGGAGGCCAAAGAATCAAATGGAGAGAGCCAGTACGTTCACATAATTCCATTGCGGATCAATAAAAATACGTTGTATTATTTGACAAAATTGTATGCTTCTATTGCCTATCTAATTTGAGGTTAAACATACACCCATGTAATAATACGTAAGTCAAGTTAGTTAAGTTAAGAAGAGCATACTTCCCAGCTCGATTTTTCCTCCTCATTACAATCTACAGGCATTTAAAACCAATGTGCATCGGTACCTCTTCTCTCTCTCTCTTCCTCTATACCTTCGGCCCGTGCTGTGACTTGATCCGGTCACTTAAGGGTACTCGCAACCCCTTTTACACGCGTCAATTATAAAAAAAAATTCAAACCTCGGTCGTGTTTTTAAAAGTAGTCTATAACTCATAGCTTAGGTGAGAACCACATTACGCGAACTATTTGAGGCAAATATGACCTCTTTATAAAGCTCCTGTCAACTATTTGACTAAGCATTGTTTGTTATTTCATATTTTTCAAAGAAATTGAGTCTTTAGAATTTTTTTTATAAAAATATTGACATTGTTCGGAGTTTATTTATTCTATGCTTGATTTACATTTCAAAATAAAAATGTGAAAACTGGCCTCTGAATGAAAGTACGAAAGTATATGCAAACAATAAAAACTGGACAATCAACAAAAAGTAATTGACAGGGCAAAAGTAAAATGTTGTTAATACTCGGCAAATCTTCCTCCTTTTTCTAGAATTGCTGTCATTTCGAATTCGTTTTTCTCTAACACAAACTAAACACAAATTTAATTGATTTTATTACCACCCTGTAATATTTCTGTGGGTTTGTGTGCTTCGAGTATAAAAAAAATTGCGGCATGCTTATAACGGCAAAACACTCGTCTGCTCGTCTATTGAATTGAGTCTTTAATTCCTCCCAAAACACCAAAAGAAAGGTTTGTTTTCAAATTTTCAAATGGCCTCAAGACACCTTTATACATAACAAGGTGTTTTTTTAATTAGTCTTTTAGTAGTCCAGACATTCTGAATTTTATGTTACAATCCCACTCTTTGATACATGACAAATTAAATACCGATCAAAGGCGGAAACAATAATAAAAAATGGCCTAATCGTCTTCTTCGTCCTATAAACTAGTTCTTAATTTTCGTTTATCGGAAGAAAGATTTTTATTGCACAGCAACAGAAAGAACCCGGAAATCTTCGAACATGCAACCTTCAACCAGATGTTTATGACACATACACGAGTGTTTCCTATCTCTCAATCTGAAGACACCAAGCAGAACTTATTGAATCAACAGCCTGCCGTCGAAGTTAATCCTTTGCTCGAGTGCTCCTTCAAAACAAAGCCAACAAACTTCTGCAGCCACACCACGTACTTGCCAAGCTTCTCACATAACTCAAGCCGAAGAAAAAAAGCTCAAACTCGGCTTACAATCCGCATCTCTGTTTGGCTTTTATTCAAGTCAACAATCAGTTAAAATGCGAATGCGCCGTGAATGGTAAATTCAATTCCACAAACCGAATAATCGACCAAAAAAATAAAAATAAAAAAAAAAGAATAAACCTCAAAAAAGAACCATAAAAGGTTCTGTATGAAGTGGAGGCACAGAGGACCAGACAAAAAACACAGAGAAAAGAGATAAAAAGAACGACGTAAATACCAAAGCAAGGCTAACAGGTGAATGTCTTATTAGTATTGCGGGGAGCACCGTCCAGCCTGTAGTCAGAACACAATACTGGACAATCGCAGACGTCGTGGGTCACAACCGGGGATTCTCTGAGTTTCTTTCGGCCCCAGTCAGATTGACACACAACGGTGCAAATGTGACAGACGTTCATTCAGCGCCAAGAGATCAATGACATTTGACGTTGCCACGACACGGTGACAAGACGCGGCACCCACTGAAAGGATCGGTAAATCAAACAAATAAACTTGGGATGCGCACGTAATTTGGCGTGCGTATGCAAATGGAGGGATAGTCTTTGGTTTGGCACTTCGAACAACGGTTTATTGCAATATTTTGAATTTGTTCTTCGTTATGAGGTGACCGAGCAAGAGGAAGGCGTGGTCGCTGTGTATTCTTTTGAATTTGTTCCGTCCATATTTGAGTAAATAATGTAAAATGCAAGCATTGGAGAATTAGAAGCGATTAAAAGACGTGAACAAGCATTTTCTGTGTGACGTAAGAGTTCTGGGAAATGGCCAGCGAGTCTAAACTTACATTTTTGAAAAAGCGAGGTGTCTTTTATGTGAGGTAAAATTATGGCGGCTGTCAGTGCAACAAATTGAAGCCCGCATTTAGGAAATTCTGACTGAAAACGAAGGCACGTAGACGACTCATGCGATTTCCAAAAAGTGCAGTTTCTGCTTCATGCGGTAACGTTTTTGCCTTAAAATCAATTCATGCAAAACTTTCGTACAATAAAATGCATTGAGCAACAGGCATTCGGATATCCAAGCAAGCTTTGTAATCCTTTCACTTTTAATTTGCGACATTCCGAAGAGTATTCGTAAGTCGTGTATATGTCAAGGTCCCGACTTTGCGGTCTGTGTTTCACAACTCACAGGAAAACATGTCGGCAATCACGATCTTTACAAAAACACGATTTTCAGACATTTGTTACCAGCCCTCGCACGTAATTTCGAATGTTTTCTTATTCGTTTTTGAAACTGCTCAAAAGTTTTGACGACATTTCACATAAACTCAGTTTAAATTAAGTGCTCGCTTCCAGTACTCATGGAGATAACTCAGTTACCGCAGTCCAATGTCCAACTACACGCGGAACCAATTTAACAACCCAGTTCCAGTTTCAGTTACGCAAGACAAAGCCACGAAAGAATGCCAGACTGACGCGACGTCCCAAGGCACATATCCCACGAGACGAGTAGACCGACTTCTTGCCAAGAAAAGAAAAACCCCGAGCAGAAAACAGCACACGCGACTGAGATAATTATCTAGCACCGAAACCATACAATAGGGTCAACAGTTATGTGCCTGACACACAACCAGATCCCACATACATTAGCATGGCTACCCTCACGATACCTGATGCTATTTCTATGCCACTCAAGTGTGAGCACGAGTTCCACGAATTGAATCCGACGATGTCACATATCAAGCTGGAACTGCTTTGTGGTTTGGTTTTGTTTTTCTCTCCCACTCTCAGCCAGTCGCTCCGCCTGCACTTGACCAGTCTCCAGTGGTGGCTGGCTATCAATGCGGAATTAAAAATTAGATAATCCGGCACACAGCGCACAGCGCAATCAGTGAAGAAAAACAAAACTACCCAAGCAACGCCACCGCGCGACGCGCCGTATTGCAACATCAATCATAAAGCAGACCGTAGTCAAATGGGCTCTGCTCTGCTCCGTCACACAGACACGCTGTCGATACGAATTTGTTGTGCGATCCACTAAAGTATCTAATTACGCAGATTTTGCTGTTTTTTGTTTTCATTCCCAAGTCGTAATAGCCAACTTCAGCCGATGAATATCGATCGATCCGCACGCGGATGGTCAGACTTTCATTTTCACGGGCTTTCAGTTGCAGGCTGACTTACACTACACCACGACTAGACGGTTGCTTATTGCCACACAAATCACCAATTGGTGATTGATGAGAGTTTTCAGCGTCGCGCTGTGAGTGTGTGCGCGTCCAAGTGCACGAAAGAAAAAGATTATTTATGCACGATATGCGCTTAGATCTGCCTGCAAAGCCTTCACTGAACGCTTTACTCAGCTCTTCTTTTATTTTTTGGCAACACCACGTTTAACTGAAAGTGTTTTGTGGCAGCTCCACGGGGGCATTGGTGATTCTGGGCAGGCACCATGGAGCGAAGTGAATTTGCCAAGTCTCAGCTTAAGTTACAAATGGCGAATTATCCGAAAGAGAGCGCTAATATTACTTAATGTCGAGTAGATGTCTGGGGAAACACCAGCGCCGGGGGTCCGATGTTTCTCTGGAAGTTTCCGCTGAAATGCCATTATGTCGGGCGCAGTTTATTGCGGTTTCATGTTGTTGAAAAAAAATTGCTGTAAATGAGCAGAAAAACGCGTAGAAAAGTTGAATTTCTTTCAGGAAATTAGCGCATAAAACTGCATGATTCTTGAAGTTTTGCCTATGTTCAGTTTTCTGCTAGTTAGCTGCATCGCACTGTTTGAACATCCTTAATGTTCGAACTTATCGACGACGTTTTGCTTTCAAAGTTAAAGTTGAAGAAAGGGGTCTTAGATAGTGTTGGACAACCTTATTAATAAAAAATCGCTTTGGGCAAAACGTGTTCAGTTAGTAAAGATATGCTTGCTAAATATCCGCCATTTGTTAGCTGACAGATAAAAATCTTGTAGAAGTGAATATAAGCAGCAATCTCTTAAAAGTGGTAAACTGAAACCGATGTATTAAAAATTACTTTTGCCATTTTTTCGGGGGGGACCCTAGAGAAATCTAACAGTTTTTCCATTTCTTATGTTATTGCTTTCGTGCTGCCTTACCGACACGTGAATGAGCTTGTCCACAAGAGCCACACCGCTTTCCAATGCAAATATACCTTAAAAGAAACTAAATAGTAAAAATAATTGGCCCTATACAAATAATCTTAGTATTTTAAATCACACTGTTCAAGACCACTTGCACGTTTCAAAACGCAATTTCCCGGATATTGGATGTTTTAACACGCGTATTGCGCTCGCTAGTAAACAAAACATTTTAGAATTTAAAGGGTAACAACTAGTATTTGTTATAATTATCTATTCTTATCCATCTGCTTAAAATAGTAATTTATTTTGAGTACGAACTATTTGGGCTCTGCAGAAGAAAATTTAAAATTTTAAATGAGTGACATTTAATTTCTTAACATAATGGGTGTTTTTCTTAGAGAAATAGAAAAATGGTATTTAACGAAATAAAAAAAATAACGCATTTTTAATTGCCAAAACATTAACTTTATGCGAAAAATGATCTTCTGTTTTTGTATTTTAAATATGATTTCTGCCATATGACAGACACAGCTGACTTGGAATTCATCTGAGGATCGAATTTTCGATGACTTTTTTTAACATTTGTGTTTAAATATTGTGAATAACGCAACAAATGCTATCATTCAAGTTAAACGGGCTTATCGGCGTAGACAAGCGACTTCTCATATCCTCTTAGGGAGTTAGTTAGTTAGTTAGTTAGAGCCAAGGGGAGTTAAATCACACGATTTAGAGGGACACGGTCTGTAAAGTAAAACATTTCAATCAACACACGTTTCCTTCAAAAAACCAATTGTGGCACGAACGGTGTGATACTCGTATGTTACGTTCTCAATTGGAATTAACAGGTGCCATAATTGCCTGTAAATTCTAGTAAAGGTACAGACCAATTATTTCACCAATCCATTATTATTATTGTATGGCGGGACAGTTCACAGGAGGACCAGGGACTAGCTTGTGCGCGTAATGTTCTCGTACTGTGCGGGCTACTGTTGTCTTACGAGTAGAAGGGACCTACAGTTTCTTGCCAACTCCGAACGGCGAAGTTTGAGAAGCTTTCTTAGACAAGAGGTGGTGACGTGAAAAATTCGAGGTGTTAAGCTGAGAACCGAACCTAGACCTTCGGCGTTTGAACGTCTCATTCTGCCCACTACTCCACGGTGACCACTTCACCAATCGATAGAGCACAAAAAATAGTCAGTTTTTGTGTACGTGACAGTGTTACAACATACATATTTATTGATGATGACCATCATTGACGTATCCATTCAACCGTAAAGTGAGTTTTATCAAAATGGAAAAAGTGCATTTTGAACAGACCCATGATTTTAAAATGTTAAAATTTGAACAAATTATGAGTGTTGTTCAGATGAATATTCATGTTGAAATGCCCAAGCATGCTTAAAACAAATCATTTTACGGTTGACAAAATACCTGGCAGTTAAAAAAAAATGTGTTGCCAGCTTAAAGTTATATACCTCTAAAATAACCCTCGTTATTATTATTTTCTTCAGAACCCTTGATGATGGCCTAAGAATTTGCATTAAAAAACATGTTCGCATAGATTACTAACCGGTGCGTTGTTATGGCAGAAAAACAAATTGTTTTTGTGGTTTTGACGTTTTTTTGGTTCAATTTGAGGGGCAGCTCTGTTGCCGATTTGCTTTCCATATGACCTTCCATTTCTTGAATGTAAAAGGTGTAATCCACGTTGCCTTGTAGATTCTATAAATAAAAGGCCTATACATCGGTGGCAGATAGAAAGGTTTTTTTTCCTTTTTTTCGGATCAAGTTTGCCGGGCGAGGTCCAGTCTATTGACTTATTTCTGGCCATCGATGTGAAATATTGTTGCATTCTTAACAACACAAAAATTCTTTCGACTTCGCTTCCATGAGTAGGTTTTTTCTCCTCATGGAAGAACAAATACACATACAACAAATGTATTTGCCGAAGAAGTAAGGCCTTGTTCCCTTGTTAACTGTTGCGCCATCTAATATATAATAATAATAATAATTATGTGGTGCGACAGTCCTTAGGGGACCAGGGCCTAGCTTACTCATCCACTACTCGTCTTGTGCGCGCTACTGTTCTTTCACAAGTAGAAGGGACCTACAGTTTTTTGTCGACTTCGAACAGCGAAGTTCTCAAACTTCTTTCTTAGACAGTATTACTCTTTGAGTGTTGTCAGCAGCTCGAAAGAGGTGCTGCCGTAAAAAAATCGAGGGGTTCAGCCGGGAAGCGAACCTGGACCTTCGGCATGTGAGCATCGCACACTACCCACTACGCCACGCGACCACATCCAATATATAAGTTAAACCAAATTTATGTGCAGTACCGAAAACCTTCAAAACTCTTCCTGAATGCGACTTTAACGTCACAAGACATTTTAAGATTGCCTCTGCTGGTTTCCATAGCTAAAAATGGACGCCTCTATGTGCTAGCCAAAAACCTTCATTCAACTCCTACCCTAAAAAAGGCGACTGCGTTGAACCAAAACGCCCAATATACTGTTATCAATTTGCTCACGAACCGACTGAATCGATTCTTTAAAAGTAAACCGTTCTATACCTACAGTTGCTCCCGACCAAGTCTCAACTGATATTTGAAGCTTCCTAATTGGCTTCAAATGCATTTGAAGTGATGCAGCACTTAATACTTAAATTGTGTAATGCAGAACCTGTTTATTAGGTGTTCACTAAGTAATTTCGTTTTTTAAGTGAAATTTAAGTACGATTTTTTTTGTTGTGTATGAAATTTTTTACTCTCCATTCTGGCCCAATACCTTTTTGCCATCTTTCGGGCAAGTGATTGATTCTACGCTCGTCAAATGTTTGAAATCTGTTCCAAGTTGTTTTCGACATCATGATTTAAGGTGAAGGTTTTGCCATCCAAAAACTAGTGCAAAGACCAGAACAAGTAATCGTCCGAATGTGCCAAGTTTGAAGAATACGGTGGGTGCATTCAAGCTTCAAAAGCTTTTTTTGTGAAGCTTCGCATTTTTCTGGTACAACATTGCACCTTTTCGATTCCATTCTTCTGTTTAAGTGCATCACTTAACATTTCACATCTCACATTTCAGAATTAATCGTGATGTTAGCCGACAAAATCTTAAAATCAAGAATTCCCCTAAAGCCCCACCAAACAAAGAATATCAGCCTTCGAAGTAGATGGCAATGCGCTTAACATTGCTGTAAAGAACCCACTTTTCGTGGCCGGTTCCAGTCAGTCCTAGGCAAAAGCCAATGCTTAATTGAATTTTGGAATTAGTGTCATGACCATGGCGAATTCACCTGCCACCAATCGTTCGTGTTTGTGGGAATGAGTCCAATCGGCAACACACAAACTGCTACATCACCGTCAAGTATGCCCAAGATTTAGCAAAAACTGCCAAGTACAACATGGGCTAAAAGTGAATTCATCAAAAAACAGCATCAACAATCCCATACCGGCTCCAAATGAATTCTGCCTCAGATCGATGACTCCAGCTGTGGATTCTTGTCTCTGGAAAAGTACCAAATCGAATCCATATTCATGGTCCGTTCTAATCAGGCATAGATGCCATTCAAGGCTAAACTAATTAACTTCTCTTTCCCTCATCCTCTCGTCAAAGTTTCGTCCGATTCATTAGCCAATTATAGAAACACTCTCACCTCGATGCTAGGCAATGACATTTCGACTCTCCTTTGCGAATCGCTTTCAAGTGAAGGACTCGCTAGGGGGGACATATAAAAAATATTAAAAACAGCAAATAACCATAAAAATCGAATTAAATACCAAAATGAAGAAGATTCAAATGCTAATGTCCGTGGGATTGGCGAACACTTAACCTTTCGCTGGTCAAAGTTAAGCTTCTCTTACGGCATCGAATCAGGTGTATGCGATGCGTTGGCGACGTTACGCAAATTCGAAAATTAACGGTAATGCAATAAAATCGAATGAATTGCAGCTGTCAAGCACAAAAAAACAATTCTTAGTTGTGTGACAACCGACTGTCGCCGCGCAATCATGAAACCAAGAACCTTGATCTTTGTCATTTGTGAAACAGATGAGAGATACCGTTTGTTCTTTGCGATCCCGCGAATGCAAATGATTGACTATGAGGTTAAGATTGTGATGTGGTGGTGCTGATAGATGGATGGAATGGTTTTAAACAAATTCATTAGAGAAAGCGAAGCAATTAAACATCTTTCGAGATACTTCGTTGTTTCCAGCGCACACACTTTTATTGCACAAGGCGTTGCGTAACTGATGGTGATGCTCGCAGCAACTTCTGTGGTTTTTAGGATCTGCATTAGTTTTAGTGTACCACCATTTCCGTTTTAAATTTAAATTATTTAAAGTAACGGGTTAAGTGTGGTCCGCAACTGGTTACATTATAAAGAGCATTTTAGTTGACAATTAGCCAGAAATAGTCTGACGTTGTGACTTTTACTGAATCTGTGCTACAAACAAACGTTACTTTTCGAGTCTTATCATTTATTTTTCCGTTTGATTAGAAAGAAACTCTTTTTAACTCATTCTTTGAAGCGCATCAATGATTAAGAGTTTGTCGAATCTTCAACTGGTTCATCCACCTACGTTTACTTCAAATCCTCATGCCAAAAACTTTCGTCAATTCTGAGTATTGCTTGGAGCTACAGTCCCGGAAGCACTTAAACCTCAACCAAATTGCCTGGTACGAGGACGTCCTTTGTTCTTGTTTAAGTGCGACATTCTTTCCGGAGTTTGGATTCACTTTTTAGAAAAGGAAAAAGTTTTCTCAAGGATCATTTATCCGCCTTCGAGCTAAACTTTTCGCTTTACTTTTCCTCAGAGCTGATTATAGTTTTCTCGTGGACTTCAACCAGCCAAGCAGGATTTCCTTTCCCCGTACGCTCCACGACAGAAACAGATTTTAGAGTGACTTGTATAGACACTCTCAAGCATTCGCCGTCTCGCAGCTGGTGTCCAACCTCGAAGATTCTCGTTTTTAACGATTCAACTTTCGTTTTCACTTCTTGACCGAAGCCAGTTATGCGGCCTAACCTCGATTTGTCATCGTCACCTTGACGCATCAAAATGTCAACTGACTTGAAGCCAACCAAGTTGCTTCATCAATAAGAGCACTTCTCGCGAAGAGAATGGAGGCAAATAACTTTTGTTTTCGACAACACAATAGGTACCAAAAACAACTTTACATATCGACTTACTTTCATTTCGCGACCTTCACAAATCGCGAGCGGGTGCACCTTCAAACCTGTCGAGCTATCTCCTGGTGCGAACCGCCTTCCTGGTCGCAATGGTGGTGTTCTATGTCACACCCATTTATGTGCGCTGTAGAACCGAATTGCAAACCTAATCAGCGGTGGCAACAGATTCATTCGTCAACCTCTAATAGATAGTTCAAACAACCGGAAAGCTTTGACTACTCGTGTAGCAGCGCAAACACAGGCACTGGTCTGTCTGTCCCCACAGAGGGGCCAGTCGACGGCCCAAATGTTGAAAGGTATTGAATCTCGTTTTCGCTTAGATCCACGAACACACAGTCAACCGCGTCGAATCAGAACCAACCGTCCTTCGAATGTAGGTAACGAGTTTCATGTTGGCGATGGCGGCAGCGAGACATTGCTCAACCATAAGCCGCGCTGATGCTGTATCTCGCAGCAATAGGACGCGTTTCACAAGAGAACCGCGCACAAAACCACTTTAAGCGGAGAGAGCACAAATTGGTGGCGGTGTTAGATAATTGGTCCAGATACACACTGAGCGCACACATGTGCTCCCGCTCTCAGTTGTACCGCTGATGAAATGGAAAATGTGTTAAGTTAATTAAATCTCGCGTTGGCCTGATTAAGAGACGGTCTACGGCACGCGGTGTACCAGTGTACCTGTCCGCATCGGTGTCTTCCTTTTCGAAAGTCGCTCTCAACACCGGTTTGGCTGCAAGCGAGTGTGTTCCGTTTTCTTTTTATCGCGTCAAGGATCTGCCTGGGCTTGTTTTCATCTGCGGCAAAGTACGAAAAAGTTATGTCACCCTTGAGATATTTTCGCTTTCTTTTGATAGGCAGCCTATGGTGTTGCTGTTACGTAAGCAAAGCCACTAAATCGATTGCCGTGAGTGTGCTTCGCCGCCTGTGAATGAATGAAGATGAGGCCAAGCATAAGCCGTTTGCATTGTACGAGTACCTTGGGTTGATGTTGCTATTAGCCTGGTTATTGAATGGATTCATTTTATTGATTTCTTTGCTGCAACTGAGAAACGGAAATTTCTATAACTCAAAATAATGTCATTCACTGGTCAATTTTCAGCGTCTTATCGGTGGTGTTGGAAAGTGGAAATGCATTGTAAATGAAGAGGGAAAGTGGCGTAGTTAATCACAACCTTCACGAATTTATTGCATGCAAGGAATGTTTAGGTACCACACATTTCATTCGATGACGTAAAAGTCCTCAAGGTACCGGTGCTTTCTTCAGCTTCTTTTTGAGTAGCTTATAATCCTTTCACCCATGGTTTGACGACGAGTGCAGGCAAGCCTACGCAGCTAAACAAGACGCCTATAAGGCGACGCTGCATTGAACAACGAGGACTGGTCATGAGCTCTACGAACAGAGAAGAAGGGAAAAGCACCGGCTTCTCAGAAGAAAAAAAGTAGCATGAGAAGCGCGCAGGAATAAAGTCCGAAAGTTTTACCGAAAGGTAAAACAGCTATCCGGAGGATACAAGGTTCGGACCAAGGCCTGCCGTGACCAAAACGGACAACTCGTAGTAGAGTCGCAGTCTGTGCTGAGAATCTGGAAGGATCATTTCTGCAGACTCCTTAACGGCGATGGCGGCCCAAATACCGCTGTTAGGCAGAATGTTCCACTCAATTTGGACGATAATAGACAAGTATTTCGTCCCCCCGACTTAGACGAATTGAAGATAGCAATATCAAAGCTGAAGTCGAACAAAACTGCTGGAGCGGATAGACTGTCCGCAGAACAATTTAAAGCAGCTGGTTGGGCGCATGCACCAGATCATCTGTAAGATATGGTCAGAGGAAAGCATGCCCGATGAATGGAATCTCAGCGTCGTTTGCCCGGTTCACAAAAAAGGAGACCCCTTTGACTGCGCCAACTACCGAGGGATAGGTCTCTTGAACATCGCATACAAGATCCTCTCTGCCGTATTGTGTGAGCGTCTGAAGCCGTTTGTCCATGACCTGATAGGTCCCTATCAGTGTGGTTTCAGGCAAGGGAAGTCCACAATAGACCAAATCTTCACATTACGGCAGATCCTGGAAAAGACCCAAGAAATGCAATTTGACACTCACCACCTATTCGTCGATTTCAAGGCTGCATATGACAGTGTGCATAGAGACGAGCTGTACAGTGCCATGTCTAGTTTTGGCATTCCTATCAAACTCGTTAGATTGTGTAGGATGACGATGGAGAACTCTCGCTGCTCCGTCAAGGTCGGTAGCGAACTCACCGAGACCTTCGATGTCAAAAAAGGTTTTAGACAAGTCGATGCACTGTCATGTGACTTCTTTAACATCATCTTTGAGAAGATCGTGCGAAACTCACAAGTCAACACCAGAGGCACGATCTTCCAGAAGTCAGTTCAATTGCTAGCTTACGCTGACGACATTGACGTGATTGGATGAACACAGTGAGCCGCCAATGAGGCGTTTGCTGGTATTGAAGTGGAAGCGGCGAAAATGGGTCTGGCGGTAAATGAGGGCAAAACTAAGTACATGCTCTCATCAAGGAAGGACACAAAACATCGACGTCTCGGCCTGAGCATCACACGAGGCAGCAGAAACTTCGAGGTAGTTAAGGACTTCGTCTACCTCGGCTTCGCGGTAAACAGGGACAACAGCATCAGTACCGAAATCAAACACAGAATCACTCTTGCCAATCGCTGTTTCTTTGGGCTCAAGAGGCAATTGAGTAATCTCGAAGGACTAAGCTCGCTTTATATAACAGCTTGATCATCCCCGTCCTACTTTATGGCGCAGAATCTTGGACGTTAGCAAAGGCGGATGAGGAAGCCCTTAGTCTCTTCGAGAGAAGAGTTTTGCGTACGATTTTTGGTCCTGTTTGCGTTGATGGCATCTGGAGGAGAAGATTTAATGAGGAACTCTATGGGCTGTACAACGGCTTGCGCCTGGTTAAGCGTCTACGGATACAACGCTTAAGATGGCTAGGCCATGGACACCACTGCTCCGGCCCGAAAAGTCTTCGAATCTAAACCATTGGGACAACGCAACAGAGGACGGCCTAGGCTAAGATGCTGCACACCAGTGGAGAAGGACCTCAACCAACTTGTAGTGCGCAACTGAAGGCAGCTAGCGAAAGATCTGGCTGGAGAGGCATGTTGGTTGAGGCCCAGTTCCACCCGGACTGTAGCGCCACAAGAAGAAGAAGAAGAAGTATAATCCTTTCACTAATTGAGAGGAACCACAAGCAATGCAGTTTGAGACACGGTTGTCTTGATCCTTTGCTTGTCCGTGGTCAGAAACTCAACAAGGATTAAGGCCTAAAATGCATGAAGGACATATGCGTATCGAAGCAGTCCTTGAATCTAGTAAACAACTATCGGGGAAAGTACATTTGTACATCCAGGATTGCAAGCACTCCGTATAGAACGCGCTAAATGCAATCGCCAGCCATGCTTATAAATAATAGCATTAATTTGTTTCTTGATTTGAAGACATGAAAGAAATCGGCACATCAGTCAATAACACCCGGGACTAACCAACAAAAACATATTTCTAGGCAAAATTAAACTTTATTCATCAGCAAAGTTTCCTGCATGAGTAAAACAATCAGTCCAATGCGACTCTAACATTCCAAAACGATTTATCTTTGGCCTCAAAATAGGCTTCAATTTCGGCGGTCATCTCTTCATTCGAGCCATATTTTTTTCCGGTGAGCATTTTTTTGAGGCCTTAAAAAACGTAAATGTCGCTAGGAGCCAGATCTGGAGAATACGGTGGGTGCGGAAGCCATTTAAAGACCAATTCGTGCAATGTAGCCAACGACTTGTGACACGGTGCATTGTCTTCGTGGAAGAGAAAATTTTTTTCTTCTTCGTATGAGACCGTGTTTTTGCAAGTACTTGCTTCAAATTCACCAATAATACTACGTAGTATTCGCTGTTGATCCTTTTGCCGTTCTCAAGATAGGCAATGAATAATATTCCCTGCGCATCCCAAAATAACACAAATTCCGTGTCCATACCAGAAAAAAGTATCCCGTAACTTTGTTAGCCGACCATAGTGCATTTGGATGCTGTGGGCGTGGTTCACTGCTGTCCACTCCGCCAACTGCCGATTTGACTCTGAAGTTAAGTGTCATGTTTCATCCATTGTGATATACCAACGCAACAAATCCTATTTATTTTGGCGAAATAGCTCCAAACAGGTCTCAGAAACATCAATACGCTGTTGTTTTGGTCCATTGTGAGCAAACGCGGCACCCATTCCGAAAACAGCTTTCTCATGGGCAAATGTTCAATTAGAAGAGTGTACACACTGCCTTCTGATATCTTTAAGGTGTCAGCTATCTCACGCGACTCCACTTTGCGGTTTTCCAAAACTAGTTCGTGTACTTTTTGACGTTTTCACCTCAATGGGCCTGTAATCACCTCAATGGGCCTTCCGGAGCATTCAGCATCGTTGGGGTCTGTACGGCCACGTTTGAAGTCAGCATACCACCGACAAATAGCTGTCTATGATGGAGAAGAGTCTCTGCGTAGTGGTTAGAGTGCGACGCTCACACGTAGAAGATCTTGGTTCGATTCCCGACTGAACACCTCGATTTTTTCACGGCACCACCTCTTTCGAGCTGTTGACAACACACAAAGGGTTGCAGCACCAGCTTTCTCACGGACAAATATTCATGCAAAATAGTGTACACACTGCCTTCTGACATCTTTAAGGTGTCAGCTATCACACACAATTTCACTTTGAGGCTTTCCAAAACGATTTTGAGTACTTTTTTTACGTTTTCAGGTGTAACCACTTCAATTGGCCTTCAAGACCGTTCAGCATTGTTGATGTTTGTACTGGCACGTTTAAAGTCAGCATACCATTCTCAAATAGTTGTTTTTGATGGGGAAGAGTCCCTGTAACACTTTTCAAGCCATTGCCGAATTGGCACAGTATTTTTTTTGCATCAAATAGCATTCTTTAACCAACACATGAAATTCTGTATTTAAAAATAATAATAATTGTATGGCGCGACAGTCCACAGTCAAAAAACTGGGCCTAGCTTGTTCATCAACTACTCATGTAGCGCGCGCGCTATTGTTTTCTCATAAGTAGAGTAAGTCCGCCGTGGCGTAGCCCAGGTTCGATTTCCGGCTGAACACCTCGAATTGTTTACGGCACCACCTCTTTCGAGCTGCTGACAACGCTCTTTCGAGCTGCTGACAAAGCTTCGAAAATTGTGTACTTTCCATCTTTTTAAAATACACAAAAGTAGCATGAAGCACTGTAACTTGTAACCCAACAATCAGATTGTCATGGACATGTTTGTATTTCCTTAAAATAATATGGATTTTTTGTTAATGGCGTCCTCTTTATGTCAGTCTCGGGACTTGTTGAGTGATTTGTTTTTCTTCTTGTTTGTGTGGGGCTTCAGTTCGGGATGGACACGGGCCTCAACCCGCATGCCAAATCCAGCCACCACGATCTCTCGTCAGTTGCTTCCAGTTGCTCTCTCCAAGTTGGTTGAGGTCCTCTTTCATTTTTGTGCACCATTTCATTTAAGACCGTTCTCTATTGCGTTTTTGGATTGCCTCGGGTGTCCATACGCTCCACATGGCTTAGTCATCTTAAATATTCCATCCGAAGATCAATGTCCAAGCGTATTCCGCCGTGCAGCCCATACAGTTCGTCGTTGAACATTCTCCTCTAAATGCCATCAAAGCAAAGAATACTTAAAATCGCAGGCAGAACTTTTTTCTCGAAACGACTAAAAAAAACGTCCAAGCTTCCGCACCGTAAAGCAGGACTGGGATAATCGAGCTTCTACAAGTCAAGCTTATACATAGCCGTCTTTCCAGGGAGTGCTCTATTATTCAACTGCCTCTTGTGCGCAAAGAAACAAAGATTGGCAAGGGTGATTCTGCCTTTGATTTCGGAGCTAATGTTTTTGCCCCCATTTACCCCGGAGCCCAGGTAGACGAAATCTTTGACTACTTTCAAGTTTCCGCTGCCAAATGTGCAACTTTGTCTAAAAGGCCAAAGGTTGTGTGTCTTTCATAGCTTGACAGCTGCATTGAATAGCTTGACAGCTGCATTGAATAGAATTACACATTTTCTTTAAATTCAGTTTGAGTAAGCGGCTAAGTCAATTTCGTTAGAACTTAAAATAACCAGTCGACTCATATTGAAATATAAACAGATTGTTCAAAATGTTACGTTTAAAAAATTTCCAACAAATAAATCTGCTTGTATACGTATTTGTTGCCACAAACTTTATATTCCTTGGTGTCTGCCTCTACGTAAATCATCTCGTTTTGAATAGCATTTTGGTTTGTATTTTTAGCATTCAAAAATCACAGTTGGAGTCCCTCGAAGGCGCATAAGTCAAGCCATAAGCCAACAACACAATGGCATAAGCAAATCCAGAGCAATGTTAATTTATTCTGCTCGTGATGGATGTTCTGCATTGTAAACAAAAATTGCATTCTTCCCACCTCTTAACATGCTCATGCCTCACTGGATGTTCCTTTATTGCTGTTTATCACAGTCCCAACCAACGCGATGGCCATTGCAGTGGGATGCGCAAGTTCCTAGAATAACATTGAAACCCTTTTAATTCACTTCATCTCACCTGCATGTCGGTGGACCTGCGTGCATTCAATTTAGTTGGCCACTCTCCTGCCAGCAGCATCGAGTTGTCAGTTTGTTATCTATTTTTAGCCAGTCTTATACTGTAGTCAGTACCCTTTCAGCAGCGCATCGTGCGCCCCTCCAAGCCGATGCGACGACATGCTGGCTGCTGTTGAGATATTCATTCAAATATGTTCACGCTTTCGATTTCTTTGAAATGGAGAGAACTCCTCTGTGTTCGCTTTGTATTCCAAAAAGAAGTAAGGCATTAATTAAAAAGACAAGATTTAGTGATGGGGCACACGCGCGTGTTGTTTAAAGATGTTCGTGCTTGTCTCCGATTGAGGGTGACGATGCGGTGCGGGAATGCTGTAGTTCTGCAGGATATAAGCATCTAGTCTGAATAGCCTGGTCACGACACAGTCATTGGATAGTATTTTATTGACAAAGCATTCCAGACACGGATTTTGTGTTCCTTTGTCACGACAGTGGCGAACAATTTGTATCCACATGCCAGATGGACGAACTTTCAAAGCCTAATTCGATCCATTACTACATTATTCATATATTTCCAAAGGACCATGTGTCCAAAGAGGAAGATACATTTAAAAATCCCTCTTTACATTGCCGACAATTTGATGCTCTTAACTTTTACCTAAGTCACCCAAATACACTTCACGCAACTCAATTGTGAAGCAACATTACACACTTGACATCCATGTCAGACTTCCGTATTCAAACCGTCAGTATGTCAAATTCGTTTACCTCTTAATCCCCATTGCACCGAAATGCCATTTTGACACATATCCATGGTAGACACATCAAAAAGTAAAAGTAATAAACATAGAGAAGAAAACAAGATGTTGAACTGGCTGTCGAGTTAATTGCCCTCAATTTCTTGGAACACCTTACCCGGCAACACACTTTGCGTGGCAGTAGCCAAAAGCCGCTTCTATCTTCGCCGTATCTCGCTTGTCAGTGATTTTCTCTAGAAAGTAAAAGCATTTTGAATTTTCTCAATGAACGTCATGCATCTTTGTATGAATTAGTGCGGCATGCCTCTACTAACGCATAGTCTGAGCTAATGACCGAAACCGAAAATAAAAGTCGACACAATGACGTTGCACCCAGGTTGCCCCCTCTGGCTCCAACTGCACACCTTTCAATTATCTAGCGTCTAACTCGTGCATTGTATGCCCCTTTCTTTCATTTTAATCTATTCTACGTTTTCTTGTTAATAATTTTTGGTTTTCTCTGTTTTCTTTCAGTTATTCTCCTTGCTGCCAGAAGATGAGAAGAGCCAAAAGATGGCTTCTGGTTTTTGCTGGTAAGTGTAGCTCTGTTTGTAGAAAATTGTACATGCCACTCATCAAGGAATTGATCTTGATTTATTATTTTTAAAATGTTGTGAAATTGGTGATATTTGGAATTTGGTGGATTTTGTTTTCGACAAAGATTGGCATTACAGGTTTTGTAGAAGGCAATCCATGCAGCACATTTGACAGTTTCCTTAGACTTGAAATGTCATGCACTTTTATTCTCCAATTAGTTGCTTTCTTAATCAGTTCAAAGAATTGTGAGCAAACTGAAGTTAAATTGGAAAACATGAGAAAACATATTTGGGGACAAATTTATTTGACGCTTTTTCAAAAGATGGCGCTACCTGCAGGTTATGGCTGGTCTTCGAAGCGATTCCTTATTCATTGGATAGGTCTGACATTTGTCAGTTATAATAATAATAATAATTGTTGGCGCGACACTGCACAGGGGAACCAGAGCCTAGCTTGCTCATCAAATACTCCTGTTGTGCGAGTTACTGTTCTCTCACGAGTAGAAGGGACCTACAGTTTTTTGCCGACTCCGAACGACGAAGTTTGAGAAGCTTTCTTAGACAGTTACTACTCTTTGAGTGTAACTCGAAAGAGGTGGTGCCGTGAAAAATTCGATGTGTTCAGACGGGAATCGAACATAGACCCCTCAGCGTGTGAGCGTCGCACTCTACCCACTACGCCCCGGCGGCCACAGTATGTTATAATAAACAAATTTAAATTGAAAGAAAGAGTGGTCGCCGTGGCGTAGTAGGTAGAGTGCGACGCTTACACGTCGAAGGGTCTAGGTTCGACTCCCAGTTCAACACCAATTTTTTCTAATATTTCGAGGCACTACCTCTTTCGAGCTGCTGACAACACTCAAAGAGTAATAACTGCCTAAGAAAGCTTCTGAAATTTCGCCGTTCGGAGTCGGAAGAAAACTGTAGGTCCCTTCTACTCGTGAGAGAACAGTAGCGTGCACAACACGAGTAGTTGATGAGCAAGCTAGGCCCTGGTCTCCCTTTGGACTGTAGCGCTAACAATTATTATTAAATTAAAAGATGTTGAAAAGCGATTTTCACCTTGGAACTGCTTCTTGAAAGAAATCAAAAGTAAGGATTTTTGTCCCGGATCGTGATTGGAGATGAAAAGTGGACATATAGGGATAACCCCAAGAAGAAAAGAACAACTATGCAAAGCCTGGTGAACCTACCCCATTATTGTCTACATTGACGTCAAAGAAAAAAATCCACGGTTTAAATGTTATGTTCTGCATATATTGGGACTAGACGGTGGTATGAGCTGCTTAAAACAGCGAAAATATTGATGGAAAACATTATTGACTACAACTAATGCGTTTTAGAAGTGCATTGCGTGAAAAACGGGCAAAAACGATTGAAGGACATAACAAGGTGATTTTGCAAGATGAAAACGCATGGCTTTAGTGGTCAAAAGCTACCTGGATACGCTCAAATGAGAAGTCTTAGCCCACTTGCTGTGTTCTCCAGACTTTGGTGATCCAACTACAACCTTTTTTGTCGGATTCAGAACGACTTTGGGACCAATCGGTTCAAGTCTTTTGAAGATGTCGAAGAATAGCTAAATGATTGGAACGGTGCCAGGGAGAATTCATTTTTCAAGGATGGTATTCGAAAATGTGGCTGCCGTGGCGTATTGGGTAGACTGTGACAGTCACACGCAGAAGATCCAGGTTCGATTCCCGGCTGAACACCTCGAATTTTTTTACAAAAGCACCTCTTTCGAACTGCTGATAATACTCAAAGAGTATTAACTGTCTTCGAAAAGGCTTCTCAAACTTCGCCGTTTGGAGTCAGCAAAGAACTGTAGGTCCCTTCTAGTCGTGAGAGAACAGAAGCGCGCACAACACAAATAGTTGATGAACAAACTAGAGCCTGGTCCCCCTGTGGACTGCCACGCCATCCAATTATTAATTATTATTATTCGAAAATGACCAGAGAGAAGGGAAAAAGGAGTCGCTTCCGATGGACAAAACTTTGAGTGACATATTTTTGCATGTTTTCATAAAAAAATTGGACTCAAAGAAGCGCACCAACTTAATTTCAACTCCCAATACGTAGACTTAGTTACCTATTAGTTACTTAACTTAACGTAACACTAAGTTACCTATTAGTAACTAAGTTACCTTTAGGGAATACTTCATGATAATCTACACAAAGTGATCATTTTTTTTTTTTTTTTTTTTTGATTTCTCTATTATTGACTTCCATTCTTTACTTTTTGTTATTATTAATGCGAACTCTATCAGATTGATTGTAGTTTTTAAAAATCTTGTTCACTTTAAAGTCATTTGCGGTAATTGCCTTCGTTTTAAACAACTTATAGAAATTTAATAACAAGCCTAATTTAATATTTTTCGACATAAAGAATGGTTTGTTGGAAAATTGAAAAATGGAATATGGAAAAGTTAATACTTTTCGACATAAATTACGGTTTGTTGCTCCAGAAGAACATCAATATTAATGAAATGATTTATCTAAAAAGCTGTAGAGCGCAATTTGCACAAATGGCTGTTGCCTCAAAAGTTTCCAAGGCATTCCAACAGAGTCACTGTTTCTTTGTGAATCATGGTTTGGTTCGAGTCTGAGAAAACGACGTTAAGTAAAGTAACATTTGATTCCAACAAAACGGTGTAACGTGCTCATCCCAACATTTGTCACTTCAACGACAACATAAGACAGTAAAAAAAAACAACCTATGAAGTATAATACTTTATAATAATAATAATTGTTGGTGCGACAGTCCACAGGGGGACTAGGGCCTAGCTTCCCCATTACCTACTCGTGTTGTGCGCGCTACTGTTCTCTCACTAGTAAAAGGGACCTACAGTTTGTTGCCTACTCCGAACCGCGAAATTTGAGAACCTTTCTTAGACAGCTATTAAGCTTTGAGTGTTATCAGCAGCTCGAAAGAGGTGGCGCCGTGAAAAATTCGAGGTGCTCAGCCGGGAATCGAACCTAGACCCTTCGGCGTGTGAGCGTCGCACTCTACCCACTACGCCACGGCGGCCACGAAGTATAATAGTTAAGTGACTTTATATGGAAACCATATTTTGACACATTGGCCCACGCTTTTCTTTTCAAAATTACTGGACTTCCCTTTCTTATTTATTTTTAAGGGGAATCAAAATCAAATCGTTGAAATCACTTAACAGTCTTTTCCATTTTGTGGGACATACAGGGATCCGTAGAAAAGGTTTTCAATCCAAGATTATCGAAATATCATTTTGCCTCTACACGCCTGAACAAAGACCTATTAAATTTGACGGCGAAATCACTGACATTCAAAAGTCTTGGCGTACCCATTCGCCTTCGTTTCTGTTGACTGAGAAATGTTAATTGACATTTCAGTCGATTGACGCCCAACGAATCTTTGAAATGTCAAAGATCCAAGCGATATCAGCCAATACAAAAATTATGTATAGTAAATTAACCGAACCAGTTATTCGGAGTGCTCGAACATTTTCGTCATCGTCTTTAAAGTGCAAAAGCAAACTCTGAACAAGCAAGTGACAGTGTCGCAGTGAATTTAGCGCTAATTTCCTCCACTTATTCATTCGCCCGATTAATTAATTTTTTTCTAATTTTGATTTCAGCTCTTTTGGGACTAATGTCACATGCGAACGCCTTGAGACCGGCATCGTTTCTATTCGGTAAATCGGCGACAACGTCATCATCCACAAGCACAACTACGTCCACGACTACCACCGAACTCCCAGAGACGACAGCGGCCGTCGTAGAAGAAGCAGAGGCGAAGGTCAGTATAAATAATTCGCGCAAGTCATTTGGTGTTTCATTACGCCTCGCTTTATGAATCTTGACAAGACTTAAATGTCAACCAGTGCAACAGGTACCATTAGTGTTTGTCGCACCCGATGACATACGCATACGCACACATTGTCAGAACAACACGACTGGCAACCACACCTCGAGATTTATTGCTTTTAACCAAACAAACGTTCACACTTGACTGTGTTGTCCCACTTACACAGAAACCCCCATATGGTCCACTCACCGTTACTTAATACGAATTACGAGCAATAATCGTTGCTGTACTGAGCAATACCGATTGTGCCAATCCAGTACCTACGAGTATACCGGACCTACGTGGGCAAAGACGTCTGCGGTGACGGCGACGGCCATGCAAATGCTTGTGTATACCTGGAAGCCTCAGTGGGGTTTGGATATGTACTGTAAGCAAGAAGGTCACCCGGCGCGTTCACTGTAGGCGAACAGTGGTGGCAAGTGGGGTCGATTTCGTGTAGGGCACGGATTGTTGAATGAAGGTTTTTTTCTGCGTTGGAAGTGGATGATAAACTTTGGCTTTTTTCTGACTTCCGATAGATGAACTCACAAGCGCTATTGTTCTGGAAGGTCTATTTGGCTGCAGGTTCATTTCAATCACTTTGAAGGCCTTGTAGGTGAAATGTAGTGCTGGGAATTTGTACTTCCGCAGAAGCTAGTGGGCGGATGGATAAACAGAACGCATTAGTTTGGTGCCGCTTCCTCGCATAACCAATGTTTATGAACAATTCCAAAGCCCAATAAACAATAAAATCAGCACTAATTAAGAGTTTATTTAAATTAGACTTTATTCAATGAGTAGGAAGTATTTTGTTTAATCTTTTTAACTCAAAAAATAATTTATTCTTAAATCACTCTTCGATTTTACGGGTAGTCTTTAACTCATACGAGGGTTGCCTTTTATTTTTCGGGATTAGAGAACAAAAACAAATGTTAATCATCGAAAATAGCTTTATTGCTTTTCAAAATATTCCCCTATACACTTTTGCATGCGTTTGAACCAATTGTCGAACCACTTTTGGCACTCTGATTGAGGTATCTCTTAAACATGCATTCTGAACGCATCAACGCTTCTTCAGGTGTCGAAAAACGTAGACCTCTCCTTTTATTTTTTACGAACGGGAATAAAAAGAAGTCATTCGGTGCCAAGTCAGGACTATACGGCGGATGACTCATCAAATCGATGTTTTTAATGCTCAAAAATGCAGTTGTTTGAGTTGATATGTGAGAGCTCCCATTGGCGTAATAAAGAGTGATTCGTCTTCGGTTGGTTTTCCTGATTTCTTGCAAGACAACTGGAAAACTGAAATGCAAAAATGGTTTTGATTCAAAAACAAAAAGCATCTACTCCTGTTCGTAACAAGCTCAAGGGCCATTTGTTTAATGCCTTGCAGTGATTTTCCATCGTTCTGTGGGTATCAAAAAACGCGCCTACGATCTGGTTACTTTGTTTCCAATGCAACAGTTGAAAATTTCGCATCAGAAATACTTTTACTGACGCTTAGTTTGTTGCAGCAAACGTCACTTTGAAGACATCACGTATCATTCCATAAGTCCCGGGAGAAATAGGGATAGTGGCGCAAACAAAAATTATTAGTTTAACTTTTTTTTTGTTGGTGGCGCCCCCTATGTGTCTTAAGACGTAGTGAGTGATGTATTAGTACACACCGCTTAGTAAAATGTACAAAATGTAAGTGTAGGAGACTAATAACCTTCCTATAAACTCTGGACATGATAACTGTCCAGATTACCGTCCAATTACTTAAAATCCCTCTCTCTTTTACTGTTAAGAATAACACTTTATGTGCTTGGTCTATAATTCAATCCCTTAAATTTGTGTTTTTTTTCCTGTGAGGACTAAAAGGACTTACATTACGAGGGTTGCCTTATATATTTCGGAATTAGAGAACAAAAATAAATATTAATCATCAAAAACAGCTTTATTATTTTTCAAAATATTCCCCATTAAGATCTATACACTTTTGCATGCGTTTGAACCAATTGTCGAAGCACTTTTGCCACTCTGATTGAGGTATCATGCATTCTGAACGCATCAACCGCTTCTTCAGATGTCAAAAAACATTGACCTCTCATTTTATTTTTTAAGTACGGCAATAAAAAGAAGGCTTTCGGTGCTAAGCTTGGGCTATACGGCGGATGACTCATCAAATTGATGTTTTGGGTGCTCAAAACTGCAATTGTTTGAACCGAAGTGTGAGAGCTCGCATTGTTATGGTAAAGAGTGATCCGTTCTCGGCGGTTGGCTTTCTTGATTTCTTGGAAGACAACTGGAAAACAAATGGTTGTGTAGCACTCAGAATTGACTGTTCTGCTTCGTTCTAGTGGAGCGGTTGCGACATGTCCAGTTTTTCCGAAAAAAACAGGCGACCATTTCCTTGGAAGTGCTTCGTGCGCTAGTAACTTTTGTTGGATTTAGCTCAATTTGAAATACCCGTACAGTCGACGGCTGTTTACTTTCGAAATCATACGCGTAAATCCACGATTCATCACCTGTCACGATGTCATAGACATGTTTCAAGGCACCGCGATCGTATTTTTGCAGCATTTCTTTCGACCAAGCGACACGAGCCTTATGTAGTACGCAACGGTAACCCAAAAAACAAAAAAATAGTCATCAAAACCTCCGCCTGGGCTTTGGATGATTGAAATTTGGTTTCGATGTCATAACCCATGATTCGTCACCAGTTATGACCTACTTAGGCACATCTGGATCGTTATTTAACAATTCCTGAGCGATTCTCATGCGACATTTTTTTGGCAATTTAGAAACGATCTTCACTGTCATATGCTTCAAACTCAAAACTTCCAAAAAAATTGTATGGCGTGGGCCAATCTTCGACGCGGTACCCGTCTAACTTTTATCTCCCTCAGATACAAAATAAAAATAAATATGCTTTATAGATGTAACTGTAACTTATGTTAGAAAAGAGTGTACCAACGTAACAAACTAAAAAAAAATGATAATCAAATAAACGTATCCCGCGAAATTCGATTTTTTTAACAGACTTTAAAATATTGATTTTTTTTTATAGCTATAACTAAAAATGTTGGTGGCCGTCGTGGTGTATTGGGTAGAGTGCGACGCTCCCACGCCGAAGGTCTAGTTTCGATTCCCAGCCCAACACGAGTTTTTCGAATTTTTCACGGCACCACCTCTTTCGAGCTGCTGACAACACTCAAAGAGTAATAACTGTCTAAGAAAGCTCCTCAAATTTCTCCGTTCGGAGTCGGCAAAAAAACTGTAGGTTCCTTCTACTCATGAAAGAACAGTAGCAGGCCCATTACGAGTAGTTGATGAGCAAGCTAGGCCTTGGTCCCCCTGTGGACTGTCGCGACAACAATTATTATTTTTAACTAAAAATGGTATGATACCGTTACCGATAAAATTACACAAAGTGAGATTTTTTTAAAATTAAAGTACAATAAAAGCATTTGCATACAAGTTGTTTGCAACTGTGAGCTGTATTAAGAAAAGCTGTGTTGCTAATATTTCCCCTAATGAAATGACGAACACAACGTTTGAAAAGCAGTCAAGTTAGTTTGAAATGCTCATAAGAGGGGTTCTCCTAATTTTGATTATGCCAAACAAACGATGACCTTAGCATATTCTGCTAAGCAAAATTAACTTCCTTTTTTTGCGAAAAGTTGATGGAAAAGTTTTCGCTTCAAACTTCCTCAAAGTGACATAACACACCATTAACTTTTTAGCGACCAAACAAGTCATCGATCCTCTAATTTGTACACCAATTAGAAGTCACACCTCTAATTTTAGATTTCTTAATTGTTTGTTATAGCCAAATGCAACCGCAAAACCTCAGAAGAAACTCACCGGAATCCCGCAAATCGACTACGTGTGGGATCCCAACCTGCCGCGTGAATTGAGGGGGTAAGTTGACTTAGGTCGCTGAAATTGTTTTGATTAATTTTTCTACGTTTCCTTTCAGGTACAACCTTTCGTCATATCCATTCTTCAGCTCAGTCCCACCGCCGGAGGAGATCGCATTCCAGTGCGACGGACTCCACGATGGATTCTATGCGTCAATCGAATACAAATGTCAGGTAGGCAGTGTTGCGTGTTCGACGTATGCCATAAGAAATAAAACATCCCAAGGATGAATCGCTGCAAAACAATGCACAATGGTGCGTGGGGTGTTCCCATCACATTTCATCTTTTTCTCCGCCAATTAACTAAAGCCTAATCTGTGGGCATTTGAGGTTAAGTGCGACCTTGTCCAACAACATTCCCATTTGCATGGGAAGGTATTAATTTTGATCAGAGAAACGACCGGCTTAAGGTTTATCGTGAATTAAGTCTTGACAAGGTGTTAACAACTTATTCTGGAGGTCGTTGCTGGGAAGTGTGGGAATGATTTCCGTTTTGACATTCTAATAAATCTAATAAATCGTATAAAATTGTATAAAGTTGACCCTGGATTCTCTAGAGGTCGAGACTTTGTCTTGTACGAACTCTACATTCAAGTCAAAATGACTTCCAATCCAAATTTTAATTGAGTACTATGAAGAGATTGATACGTTCATTGGATTATGTTCCTAAGTATCACAAGTCCAATTGCTTATTAAAAATATTATACCCTGCTTCTATGGAGCCCTCAGTCCTCTGAGACCCCCTTTTGCCAAGTCCACACCACAGGAGTATAGCTCTCTACTTTTAAAAACCCTCGTCCCTACAACACATACCTCATAAACTCTTCATTCCAGGTCTATCATCATTGTGTTTATGGAATCCGCCACGACTTCCTTTGCGCCAACTTCACAGCATTCGATCAGAGGACGTTCATCTGTCACTTCGTCTCCGATGTGGACTGCAAGAACTCCGAAAAATTCTGGAACAGGTAAGCGTCGTTAAAATCCGCACACAATGGGCATAACAATCCTTAACACTACCACAGAAATGACAATCTCTACATGGCGACAACAACCACGACAACTACCACAACGACGACGCCTGCTCCTAGCACAGTCGAACCCAGACTCAGACCCAATCGGCGACCACTGAGGCGCCGTCGCCCAACAGATTACTACTACGACGACGACTATGATGTTGACTACTATGAGGAGGATCGTCGTGTAAACAGGCGCCGTAAGCAAAGGCCACGCGGCCGTCGCCCAGCTGACTACGATGAAGACTATGAGGACAAACGGGCATACAGCGATGAGGAGCCAAGGTAGGTCCCGGTGTTTGCCTCACAATTTGACAAGTACTGAGTCACATTTTTCTAGGTCCGAAAAGCGGCCAAAGAATCGTGATCGATTCCGGGACTCCGTCGAGGAAGACTACGTCGATGACCGTCGTATGAGACCCAGGACGCGGCCAAAGGCTGGAATCGTGGGAAGACAGGGTGACGTTATAGAACGGCGCAAGCTAGCAAACGGCCGGAAGGGACTAACAGATCGTCAGTCAAGCCTTGACGAAAGGCGCAGCTTGAGTGATGATCGCGGTGACAGACCCAGGAACAGGCTGGATGACGGAGCAGATTTCTCAGAACGGCGGCCAATAGCAGGTGGCAGACGCCGCCATAATGGTGATCGACGACCTGTCCCCGTTGACGAAGACTTGGACAGACCGAGTCGTCGCCCGGTCGAAGTAGATTCCGAGGCTGAGGAGGAAAAGCTCATCGAACCAAAGCCAGAAAAAGAACTTGTTCGCCCGTCAACCTCGGCCGCTGGCGGAAGTGCGATAGCTTCGATCTTTGACCGACCACGTGTCCCCCCTAGGATCGCAAGACCAGTACCGATAAGCGAGAAGAGAAAGTATTCGTACCCAGGACAGAAAACAACCACCTCAACCACTGCGAGTCCACTGAGCGACGAATACTACTACGACGATGAGTACGATGAGTTAAGTCCCGCTAAGGATGCCCCTGAATCCGTCGACACAGCAGATGAGAAAGATCCACCTCGTCGCAAGATCCAGGATGATCTGAACTCCCGACGTACCGATGATCTTCCCCTGCGAAGGACACATAGCCAAACAAGGCGAGGCAGCGACGAATACCTAAGAAAACCTGGAAGGCCCTTCCAAAGGAAGGCAGCAGATTCAGTTCGTAAGCCAGTTGATGACTACGATTCGGCCCCGCTGAGCAACGAATCGGACGATAAAGTTCCCGCAAGAAAACGTCCGTACCTCGGTCGCGAAAAGATTGTGGATGACGTCCTCCCCCTCACTGATGATCAGGAGGAGAAGATTCCCATAAGGAAGCGCCCTAATTCTGGACGTGTAAAGCCTCTTGATAGCGCTCTACAGCCTGCCGATGACTTAGAAGAAAAGATACCACAGCGGAAACGTCCATATGCTGATGCTGTGGACTCAGAGGACACCCGTGAACACAGACACCGCGGAAGGGACTCACATCGCAGACCGCTCAAAAAGGAGGACCCGATTGCAGATGACGCTCGGGACCAGCGTCTCACTGTTAGTCGCCGCCGGCCGCAGGCTCAGGAGAAACCATTGACTCAGCCTGAGCCAGTGGATCCTGTTGATGAACCTGAAACTTACGACGAGAAGGCCGACTACAACGTGGACGAGACTGCCCCAGAAAAGTCACCCGAAGACGAAAAACCGCAGCGAGAAGGGCGCCCCGTTGTGCGAGTTGTGAAGCGGCCCTTCTTGCCCTCCCGCGGTGGCAGCCCCTATCTGGCCAGAGGACTGCAGCCAGTGGGAGCCGCAATCAAGCAGTCCACCACAGAAAGCACCCCCATTGACATGGGCTCCACAATTTCTGGAGTTCGCCTCTTGGAGCACGGTGCCCCAATCCTCCGAGACAATCCAGACAGTGGTGACACAGTGAGCACAAGGAAGGGTCCCAGAACGACTTTACCACCGCAAGTCGAGTATCCCAAGGCCACTCTCGACGAATTGTATGAAAACGATTATGACGTCACGCTAAACGATGCTCTTAATCCCACTATAAAGCCCCTCTCTTCCAGCAACCGCAACTACTTAGGTCCATTCAACAAGTACGAACGTGGCGGATACTCGGCAGCAGGCAGCAATAACTACAACAACGGCGGCGACTCCTACTACTCGTCCACAGACGTCCGAAGACGTACCCTCCCGGCACCGCGAAACACAAGGCAAGAGTTCCGTGGCGCCTCCAGGATAGCGCAGCACTTCTACGAGGACTTCGACTACTAAAGTGGACAGAGACCCGCCTACCACCGCGCCGAATTGCCTCTGATCCTCCACTTCAGGGGGATACGCTCCGCACCGCTGTCATCTCCATTTTAGGATTCAACCGTCGAGACCAAGATTCAAATTTTGCAATAACTTTAGGAATACAACAAACAATCGAATAAATTGTAAATATATATTGAGTATGTGAGAAACAACTACCGAGGGCGCTGACGTAAGTTTTTCTTCTTGTCGCAAAAACGAGCTTAGCAAAGAAGGAAAATGAATAAATACTCAAGAGTCGTGATAGTGAAAGGCAGACTTCCTGCCTTTGTTTTAATTTTTAATGAACCATTTCCTCCTTCTTATGTCTCTTTTTCTTTTTGTTTAACGGAATTGTAAATTATTAAATAGTCTTGTTTATTTTCTACGTCTACACTCTTAAACAAAAGAAAAACGTGTTTTTGTTTATTTTTTTTTTTTTGCAAAATTTTTACGTACGCTTAAGGATAAGAATAGTGCATGTATATGTTTATCTATTTATGTCGCCGATAAGACTTGATAAATAACTTTAAATCGAATAAAGATTTGTAAAGAAAATTATTTTAAGACAATTACTAATAGTGGTCATTTTCGGTGTGAATTGTTTGCACAGTTTGAGAGCTACTTTTCATATTATGGAAAATTTAAAAGATTCTATTGAAAACTGTGTGTATATTTTTGAAATACACAAAATCACGCGATCTGGGCATTGAGAAGTCTTGTGATTTTGTGTGTGTCACAGAGGTTTGTCACATAGATGTTTTTCTTGACAACAAAGACAATTTTTAGGCCCGTGAAGCCCATTACCAAGAAATCGCAACTATGATCTTGGTAAGTGTCAAAAAACGTGTTGAATACATTATCCAAAAAAAATAGATACAAGCTTAAAGGAAAGAAGATGGCGCTACGAAGTTTCGCACGAAGAAGTAAGTAGGCAACCATTTCACAAGAGGGAAGTAAGCGAATTGTGACAAAAGTGGAGCATAGTTGAGTTGGGTCTTTCTGCAATTCACTGTTGAGTCCGAAACAAAAGAGGCTTTCATTTGTGTTCATTCGTAGTTGAATAGTTTGAATAAAAATCTCTCTTGGAGAGAGTTACTTTGCCGAAACTTGTGAAACGACTTTTTGTAGATATTCGCAGAATTAAATGAATCAGATATATGAAATATATGCCATCAGATATATGAAATGTCAGGGGTTTTTTATTTTCATTTTGACAGTCATCTGCTGCCCATAGATTTTTCTTCGGCAGAAATATGAAGGGGGTGGAATTACTTTACTCTCACATACGCTCTCTCTTCTACGAAGAAATCGGCAAACGTAGACATTCGTAGCAATTCAGAGCAATTGGAACAGACCTAATAGGTCATTTTCAATTGATTTGTATACAGAAATTCGTAGTTGAGTAGTTAGGGTAAAACTCTCTTGTAGAGAGTAACTCTACCGGAAATTGTTGAACGACTTTTCGTAGAAATTCGTAAACAGCTATTAGACACATGAAATGTCAGAGGTTTTTTTATTTTCGATTTGACAGCCATCTGCTGCCGAGCTGCTGCCCGCAGTTTTTTCTTCGGCAGAAATTCGTAGGGGGGAGAAATATTTTGCTCTCTCATGAGCTCTCTCTTCTGCGAAAAAATCAACAAATGGAACGTCTTTTGGTAGGTTTTCTGCGAATTTCGTAGACGGCTTTGTACTGGGCAACAGTCATGCGGCAACGCTGTCTTCACTTCAAGAATTCGAGCACCTAGCTGTACATATTGACACGTTTAGGCCAAAATTTCTCAATGACACAAAATGAATTAACAGAAACTAGTAAGACGTGGGGACAATCGACTCTCTCGTTCTCTGTCTTTGAAAACCATTTAGCATTGTTTTTTTTATAACCGATCCGTCCATATTCTTAGGTCTGTTCCAATTGATACGTGGACAGAAATTCGTAGTTGAGTAGTTTGGGTAAAAATCTCTCTTGCAGAGAGTAACTCTGCCAAAACTTGTGAAACGACTTTTCGTAGAAATTCGTAAACAGCTATCGGATGTTTGAAATTTCAGAGGTTTTTTTGTTTTCACTTTGACAGCCATCTGCTGTCGTTCTGCTGCCCACAGATTTTTCTTCGACAGAAATTCGTTGAGATGGGAAATATTTTGCTCCTTCGTGAGTCTCTCTTCTACGAAAAAATCAGCTAATGGAACGCTTTTTAGCCGTTTTTCGGGCAAATTCGTAGACATTCGTAGCAATTCAGAGCAATTGGAACGGACCTCTTAAAAATTAAGCTTATAAGCAGAAATAATTTGTAAATAACTGTCAAACTTATAATGGCCACGGGGAAATCAGCTGTTCATTCAGCCTTTCGGTCGACAATCTCCTTCCTTATTTGTCACTGCTTTTTTCATCTATTACCAGCAAGTCCCTAATTTGACATTATCCTTATTATGGGAGCTGAATTCAAACTATGAGTGATTGGATAGATACTTCCTCCAATAATTTCCTATCGCAAAGCAGAAACCAATACGGAAGGAGATAGTCAACTGAACAGCTGATCAAACAGCTGATTTCCCCTTTGTCAATCGATCGTTTGACTGTTATTTACGTGTTTTAGTAGACATAACCTCAAATTCTGAAAGTTATTTACGTATCATCGAACATTGTCTCACTTTACTCACACATGTTTACGTTTTGATTTATATGCCCTCTCCTTCTAACAATGGGAAGAGTGAGGAGATCCACCGTATAGACAGTTCACACGTATTCTCATTTGAAAACAAACATAATCATTTTTGTATGTCAGCTGTTCAGGAGGGGAAATGTAATAAAAACGCTGTCAAAATAAATTCATGGGCGGGTGACTAGGGAGTTGACTGTTTCCCTTCCTGGGAAATATGGTCTCTGCCGCAAAGCACCTAAACCAGCAAATAATTTTAGGTGTGTTCCAATTGATACGTGGATAGAAATTCGTAGTCTGTTACCTACATAATCTCAGAGTATTGGCCGTGTTCCGAAAAACTTGGCTTGTGAAATCAGTTTAACACTTCACAAATATATGTAGAACTTAAAATTAACTTAAAGAGCAATGTCATGGACACCTTTTGGATTTTATTAAGATAATTCTTTTTCACTGTTCATTCTATAACATTGCCTTACATTCATTTTCTTATGTTAATATAAAACACTTAAATTAAGCACACATTATTTTGTTAGACATCATAAACGGCAACACAGCTCCTGCCGTTGTTTTTTGTTTCCTATTCCACTCGTTCCTCTCATATGCCAACGAATATATTTTGACATGAGCAAAACAAATGGTTGTTATCTCCAAGTGTCAAATTCCTACACAGAGACAAAAGATTTATCCCAGATGATCAAGTTCCTTCGTTCTACAAATTGCTATCATTTTTTTCGCATTAAGTAAATTCTGTCGGTCTTCAAAGTCGTTTGTGGTCAAAGTGTAGTACTCGGTTTTAAACTTTTAACTCAGTGATTTGCAAAATAATAACATTTTATAGAGGAACCTGCAAACCGAGAGAAGAGAAAAATGTTCAATGGTTAGGAATAGACGTAGTTATTTTCTGTTCGTTTCTTTTTTGCATGGAAGTGAACATATTTTGCGCATGAATATGTGAACCGTATATACAAAGATTGCACTTGGTTCAGTTTCCTTGTTTTCCATTTTTGCTGAGGATGTTTTTTTTTTTTAAAGTAGAGCACTCATCTTCCTTTCATCGATTCTCAACCATATGTATTTTGGTTTAGTTGTGATGTAGCGGTGCATTGTTATCACTTAAATTCGTTGCATAATTTCAAAACAAAAGCATAAATGCTGAATACTAAAGAGACTAGTTGCGCCTGATGACTAAGACCCGCATGCTCCAATACACACGTAGAAATGGTCAACTTCATTTCTGTCTAAAATCTTTGTTTGTTTCTCATTTGCGATTATAAAATATTTAGCTGTTTGCATGCAATGAGAAGAAAACTATTTTTCACTAATCGCCTGGAGCAGTGTTCATCGGCATTTATTCTAGAATGTTCATCCATTGTGTAGACCTTTGTACATGAATCACAAGACAATTTCATAAATCATTAATTCATCAAGACAAACAACTGTACGACGATCAACTGACAAACGAAAACCCCAAAGTAGAAAAGGCAGGATGGATTGGCTGGGCCTGGGTGCAATAGCTTCTGGCTACGGTACAGTTTCATGCAATTTCACTTCTCTACTTCAGTTTTCCATGTGCTTCTTATTCATTTACTTGATTTTGATGAACTTATTCGTATTCTAATCTGTTTACTTTGTGTGCAGTTTTTCAACGGCTTCTCGGTGTTGATAATCCACCGAATAAGGTGCTCGAAATAAAAAGCGAATCATTGGGAACACTTCAAGTCGTTTTGCGCGATGAATCGATGGTTCTCTTCGAACCACCAGCGAATCAATTTGATAAGAAAAATGTCTACTGGGAAATTGTCTTGCAGCGTTCTTGCAATGATTCAAACACTACGTCATTTAGCTTATACAGGGCATCCAGCCGTCAAGAGGCCGAGGATAGATTCAACGCTTTCGTGCACCGACTCCCAGTCTACGTCAGCATTGTAAAAGAGGTGAGTGCAAGAAAGCAAAACTTTAAAATTTGCATTAACTGTCTTTCTATTTGCAGCATTACAATGTGAATGGACTGCAAAAAGTGTGCGACGCACTGGCGGAAAATCCGTCATGGTCTCTAGCTCACCTAGTGGCTTTCTCCAATCTGCCCGAGTATGTAAGCAACCCGAAAGTGCTGGAATTCATTGATTACGCAGAACACGAACACTACATGTCGCCATTTCAGGTTAGTACAAAACAAAGTATGCAAAATTGTTCTGTTGCTGTTCCAGCCCATGTGCATGAAATCACATCATGATAACCGGGTGATCAATGGTAAATTGATTAGACTTTGATCTACAGTGGCGTTCTGCATCGTTCCGTGTTGCTGAATATCATTAGACTTTTCGCTAATGACTTCTGAGATAATTATTATCTGAATCACTACAAAGAAATTGCTTTCTACTTTTAGTTACTCGCGCGGGACATAAGTGCGTAAAGAGGTTTTGATGTGTCTGTCGGTTATTCGAACGCCTATGGGGGCAAAGGTGTTTCCTGTGCAAATAATAGACGGAAGGAATGTCGGCAAGAACAAAAAATGCAAACAGTTCTTATCAAATGTTCGTTTTAAATATAACACAAGAAACTGAAGTTATGCGTTATGGAAACTCTACAATGCTGAATGTAGTCTTCTTTGATTTGAAGCAATAGCTTTCTGAGGAATCCCAGAAATCTTCTTACTGTTTATCGTTATCGCCGTTCCACTCTAACTGTGTGGGACGTAAGATATTATGCGAAATCCTGTAAAAAGTTTCATTTTAGCACGACAAGCCGGAATTTCCACTACATAGTTCTAACGTTCTGGCATGTAGCTTATTTTTCAATAAATAAAATAGGAACAGATTAACTCTGAGCCTCAATAAGTCAAATACAGGTAACCCTCCTACAACGCGGTTAATTGGTTCCTGAAAAACTCCGCGTTGTAGGAAACTTTTTTTTCCTCCATTTTTCCTTTTCTTATACAATATCACGCAAGTAACATGTTAAAGCTTTCTCAGCCGAATTAATTATATTAGACCTTTCATCGAATAAAAAAACACATATACACAAGTAATTTTTGATAATTGTGTGTTTATAGAATAGTTTATAGAATATGTATTTAAAAAATGCTTAAAAATCGAGTTGTAGGATTCGCGTTATAGGAAACATTCCGCAATTCGCAAACCGCGTTGTAGCCAAATCGCGCTATAGAAGTACCGCGTTATAGGAGGGTTACCTGTACTATATCTTGTCTGGGTGCAGGCTGTTACCTTCCGTTGGGAACACCAGATTGACTAAGTTCCTGCTTAACTTGTGTGTACTTTTTCAATGAAAACTGTTCAAAATACTTTTCAGATTTCGTCTATCGACAAGCCCTACAAAGTGTCTCTACTGGGCGCATGATATTGAACACCCATTGATTGTTCCTCTGTGGGATACTATTTTATTCCCAATAACTCTTCTGTGCAACCTGATTTGCTGATCTCTACTTTCATTGAATACAATCTTTTTAAACATACTATCCTTGCCATTGGGAAGCAGGATTTTGTTTTTGGACATCTAATTACCAAACTCTTTCTTAAACCCTCCACGTAGTCAAACTCATCTATTTTCTTTTTTTTTTCAGTTGGCGGTTAAAATGGGAAACCTTGAAATGGTGAAGACGCTCACACCGTTTTGCAACATCGATCACTTGGACAACAGTGGCAATTCAGTGTTTCATTATGCAGCTAGTACAACTAAAGAAATAATAAACGTGAGGAACCACCTCTCCTTTAGCTACCCAATCTAAAAATGAACAAATCAATGTTTCTGTTCTAGGTACTCGCCGAAAAGAGTACAACTAATTTAAATCACTGTAACACCGATGGCTACACTCCCCTCCACCTTGCGTGCCTATCCGACAAGCCGGATTGTGTAAAAGCGCTTCTGCTGGCCGGAGCAGACGTAAATCTTCCAGCGAAGAACATTAGCAAAATCTACAAAACTTCCACGCCAAGTTCAGTAGCGGAGTTTCTAAAGGTGAATGCAAACAAATTGTACACCCAAGACATGAAATACGGCGGCACGCCCTTGCACTGGTGTTCGTCTCGTGAAACTCTGCAGGCCCTGATTAACGAGGGATGCGATGTGAATGTGCATAACTTCGACGGGCGCACCGCACTTCATATTATGGTAAGCCGCTGCGTTGCGAAGTCTTCGAATACATTGTAAACTATCGATTTCATCAGGTTGCGAGGAACCGATTTGAATGTGTCGTCACTTTGCTTGCGCACGATGCTGAAATCGACGTCCGCGACAGGGACGGCAGCACCCCACTTCACATTGCCATTGAGAAAAAACTTGTTCCAATTGTGCAGTGCTTGGTTGTGTTTGGATGCGATATCAACCTGAAGAACAAAGATGGTGAGTAGGAGATACCGATATTATAGTGCATCCACCAACGGTTTTTGTTCAATAGGTTTCACTCCTCGTCACATGGTTGGCAAAGAAGCGAACGGAAGCAAGGACGACGAAATCCTTTACATTCTGCATTCGGTTGGTGCAAAAAGGTAGAGCTTTGAATTTGTTTCCATTTTTAGAACATTAACACGCTTTTTTTCTCGATCTTTCAGATGCCCGGAATCGTGCAAGAACTGCGCACCAGGTTGTAGCGCAAAAGGGACATACAACGGTATCCCTCCAGAGGCTCCAGAATCCGTTGAACAACGCGAGCATATCGAAAACATGCTTGCATCGACCAGTCGCCAGGCATACGGTTACTTTACATCAGGCAACGGTCGCAATTCCATTCCAGCCAAACCCATAGAGTAAGAATTTTGTTGATAATTGCCCCTGGATCTACTTTACCTAATTTTTCTTTATAGGCCACCCGTTGTCGTCGACACAGAGAAGGAGCAGAAAGGACAGAGCGTCATGGACACATTGCTGGCAATGTTTACGACAAAGGTCAAAGCTGAATCGCCGGCAAAATCTGGTTGGTGCTCAAGAATGCCGGTAACGAATTGACATAACCTCGGCCTCCTGTCTTTTAGGATCCCCTACAGGTAGCGTCGAGGGCGAGCAAATTGGTGACGCATCCATGGCAAGTCCAAACTCATCTCCAACACAGGCAACGGTCAATGAACCATACAAAGGCGAGAAACCGTACGGCCGCGGACGCCTTTTGTCACTTGACGGCGGGGGCATTCGTGGCCTGGTGCTAGTTCAAATGCTGCTGGAAATAGAAAAGATCTCTCAAACACCGATTATCCACTTGTTCGACTGGATTGCGGGCACCAGTACGGGAGGAATTCTGGCCCTCGGCCTTGGCTGCGGTAAAACAATGAGGCAATGCATGGGCCTCTATTTGCGCATGAAGGAGCAGTGCTTTGTCGGCTCACGCCCGTATCCTAGTGAGTTATTCGAGGCGATCTTAAAGGAGAATCTCGGCGAATACACTGTTATGACGGATATTAAGCACCCTAAGATTATGGTCACTGGAGTGATGGCAGATCGTAAACCTGTGGATTTGCATCTGTTTAGGAACTACACCAGTGCAAGTGATATTTTGGGAATTGTGACGCCTATAAGTAAACGAAGGAGTATTTATTTGATTACTTTTAGTTTATTGTGCGTTCTTTTACAGACAATCGTCGCATTCCGCCGCCAGCTCCTGAGGCGCAGCTAGTTTGGAGAGCTGCACGAGCAACTGGCGCAGCTCCGTCGTACTTTAGGTAAGCACATACCGATATCTCCAAAACCAAATAACCACAATGACCATCTTCTCAGGGCATTCGGGCGTTTCTTAGACGGAGGGCTGATCGCAAACAACCCGACGTTGGACGCCATGACTGAGATCCATGAATACAACATGGCACTGAAAAGCGTCGGCAGAGAGGCAGAAGCTATACCGGTAAACTCTTGTGACATACACGCGTATTCAGTGCATGACCGTGCGGTTTTCAGGTTTCCGTCGTGGTTTCTTTGGGTACAGGATTGATTCCAGTGACTGAACTAAAGGACATCGATGTTTTCCGCCCCGAGGGTATTATGGACACATTCAAACTGGCCTACGGCATCTCAACCATTGGTAAGTTTCATTCATTCATGGCAGGCTAAACGTACTGCAACTTCTCGTCTGTAGGTAATCTTCTTGTTGATCAAGCAACAGCTTCAGATGGTAGGGTGGTGGACAGAGCACGTGCCTGGTGCAGCACAATAGGAGTTCCTTACTACAGGTAAGCTCATTTTACACTTTTGCTGAATAAGTTCACTCATTTCTGTCGTCGGCATTCAGATTCAATCCCCAACTGTCGGAAGACATCAATATGGACGAGAAGAGCGACCAGAAGCTGATCAACATGTTGTGGCACGCGAAAGCTTACATTCACCAAAATCGCAACAAGGTCATCGAAATGATAAATTTAGTAAAATAGCGCATAGGAAAGTTTTAGATCGTCTCGCGTCAAGATCAGCGGAATCAGAATTTTTTCTAAGGGCCACCTCGATCTGAAACTTCACCCGTTTTGGCCATACACTATAAATTTGTTTTATCCAAGTCATCGATCCCCGTCCTCTCTCATTTCTCGAATTGCACCGCACTCGACCAATGTCACAATCATGACAATATTTATAGAAATGGTAGGTAGACAATTATAAGCAAATTACTTTTCACCCGCATCACCTAAGAGTAGCTCAGGCGCCTGCGGACAGAATCCTGATACTGACTGACACGGTCGAACTTTCTCATATCTATTCTTACATACAAGTATCTCTTTATCGTAAACGTGTGATAAGTGTTTTCTATGTGCGTTGAGTGTCGCCGCGGTCAATTGTCTACCCCCGGACGGCTAGGCCTTCTTGCTGAAGTCACATTCCGAATGTTTTTCATATTTTTACTGCAACGATTTGGCTTTTAGAGTTTTATTTATTTTTTTTTTTATAAATCGTCACTGAATTGCCGGAAAACAGCTGCTCAATCTGGGGGTTGATTGACGGCGGCTCGCTCAACTTATTTGGAAATTAAGAAAAAAATAGTTTTTCTATGGAATAGGTCCAAGTCGAGTCTTAAGTGTGTGAATTCGAAATAAAATTGTAAGCAGTGGCATACGTATTATGTATGTGGCTATTTAATAAATGTTTATGAAATGTATGCATTCGACTTTTGTTGTATTTCTTATTACTGGAATGGGAAGTTTCGCCAATATGTTGTCGTTAACGGCAAATAATGTTCCAACCGACCGGGGAGAGGGGATATCAACGGATTAATTAAGAGACTACACGCTTCTACATAGTTACAAGTGAATATAAATACAATTCAACAAGAGTACGCGTTTCAGTGGCGTTCATTAGGGTCGCGAATGCAGGTGGTAGGCTCATTTTGGAGGGTGTAACTCTAAAAGGCTAAACATCTCGAATTTTTCACGGCACTACCTCTTTCGAGCTGCTGACAGTACTGAAAGAGTAGTACTGTCTAAGAAAAAGCTTCTCAAACTTCGCCGTTCGGAGTCGGCAAAAAACTGTAGGCCCCCTCTACTGAGAGAATAGTAGCGCGCACACGAGTAATTGATGAGCAAGCTGGGCCCTGGTCCCTTTGTGGAATGTCGCGCCACACCAAAGCCTCCTCGACATGCACATAATAAAGGTAAGCGACCGATTTTCGACACATTAGGAGTAAAATGATAAGGAGACATATACATGTCTGTAACGTTCACATGTGTCCCGAGTCAAACTGACTCCTCTTCTGGTTTGTATTTATCCATTTATTTAAAAGAATCAAGGATTAACAAATATAAATACCTATGTGCTAAACACAGAGTCTCCGGAGTATCCGTTCAGTCTTCAATAACACACAAGATGTTGATGCCGCTCTTACCCAAGTTCACCCCTTCAAGCAGACCCTCATTGTTTTGTTTCATGTAGATGAGGAACTGAATTATCACATAAAACAAATTGTTCCGGTCATAAACACAATTGTGGATTTCTTTGTCACTGATGAAATTAAACTTGGGATTTAACAGATTCGAGCAAAGGATTGCGCAACGAGACTTGTTGGTCACGTTCGTTATTGTCTCTTTGGCGGATTTCTTATCGCCGATGATCACGTAGCGATTAAAAAACGGCCGTCCTCCAGGCTGAGGTAATGGCATAAGCTGGCTATCCAAATATGTGCAAAACATATGGAAAAGGATCTAGAACGAGAGCCACTTATAGTTGCAATGAGTGTTGGAAAGCGATTTGAACTTACTGCAGAGTCTGTGGGCAAATGCTCGTCCCATCGTTGACCTTGATGCGAGGAGCCGCAATTCCAACGGTAGTCAGCGATGCACGTACCTTTTGACAGATCTAAACAGAAGAGCAGTTTGAAGATTGGAATTTTTTTTCAAAAAAAGAAAAAAAAAATACCCTTAATTCTTTGGACAACATATTCTTGGTTGGTGGACATTTCAAGGAAGGGTACAATAAGCGGAAGCATTGGCACGTACTGAGCGACGAACTGTTGATTCTCTACTGTCTTTTTCAAGCGTTCCAAACCAACACTCCCGATCTGCATATCGGAGAAGCCACGGGTTTTGAAAGCATTGTCAATGTTCTTGATCTCGCTCTCAAGCCGGTTAAGGATTGTAATTGATAACCACTAAAAGTAAGTCATGTGAGCTCATTTTTAGGTGAAAAGACTTTATGCTTACCCTCCGCAAGTTCGCGACATACTGGGACAATTTCTCCGAAGATATTTTCTTGATGAGATCTGAGTTTCCGTCAATGTCACTTATGCCTTCTTCCTTGCTGGATTGTTTGTTTTGCGATGATGGAGCTGTAAGGAAACAATCACGTCACATTGCGGCTATATGCAAACTTTCACTTACCTGTTGACGGCGACAACTGATAAAGAGACGTCTTGAGAAGATTTGCCGCATTGTTGCAATAATTCCAGAAAGAATTCATAGATCCTGGATTGCAAGCAACGCTAACATCATGCGTTTCTGCAATGTTGTATTCCTTTTGCTTTGAGACCTCTCTAAATTGGACAACATTAAATTAAGCAAACGAAATTTATTAACCACAACAAGTAATTGACAAGAATTGTGTGCACCTCAAGTAGTGCTGCAAGCCCTTTTCGTCGGTTATGATCTCGTCTCGGGCGTACTTCATGTACGGAGACATGAACGATGCGTTGCTACTGAGTTTGCTTGTATTTAGAGACGAGTTGTTTTGAATTGACGAGTTCCATGAAACATTATGTCCTGGGCTTAAACTTGTTCGTGGAGGAGTTGTACGGCTGTAGCTCCAATTGGGTGAACGTGCTGAAAAGAAAGACGGTAAATTTTCAATCATGAAAAATCACATAAGTCATACATTCATTAAATGATGAATGCCAGCTGAGAATTGTTGAGTTTAACGGCGCCGAAGATGTGTCCTCCTTGGGTGGAATTGGCTTTGTTGCCATAACAAAAGAAGTGTCTGCAAGCTAGAGCTATAAGGTATGAAGGCAGAATTTGTAAATTTATATTTACCATTTTCATCGAAACCTAAAAGATTTTTTTGTTCCTTTGTCCCTTTAACTGGTTCCTTACCGAGCATGTAAAGCATATATTTAACAAAGTAACACACAACACTTAGCGTTAGAATGCCAGCAGCAGCATACTCAAGATAGTACCACTTCGACACAGCAAATGGACATTTGTTAGCGATGTCAAAGAGAACTATCGCAAGGAGAATTATATTGATAGAGCCCCAAATCAGGCACTCCTTGGCACGTTTTGCACGAAGATGCAGGTCAAGACTCTGAACAACAACTTGGTTTGGTTTTAATGGCGTGCTGTAAAAGCAAACAATGATAAGGGTGACGTTTATTTTTGTTTTTTTATTTTATCAACTGAAATCTTACCAAAAGTTTTGACTGCATTGCATTTTTATTTATAAATGGTAAAATGAAGAAGAACGAAACTAATTCACTAAACATATGCAAGGAAATTTGCAAGGTGCAATATACCGCCTTTTAAATTTTGTCAACTATCTGAATGCTTCCCGATTAGTAATGCCAAATTGACTTTTCTTGTTTGGAGCAGTTGTTTAAGGAATTTTAAGAAAACTTAATACATTATTGTTATTATATGGGGTTTACGTTTGTGCAATATTTAAGAAAATTAAAAACAAACGTGAATAAAATTTGGCAAACTCATATCGGCGGCAGTTTCAAACTGGATTTGATGTGGACGATATTGTGGATTCCATTTTCAAAAATTAGAACATCTTTACTGCTGTAACTATGAAACTTTTCATTCGAATACCACTTGAAGTGTTTTACATATTCGATGACTTTCCATTGCATGACATCATCATCGCTGATGTAAGGTGAAATAAATTCTCATGAGATTCGCAATCTCTATCACATGAACACACCCGCATATATTTTCTGCCAGCTGTCATTGAGCAAGCATGATATGTGTCAAATTGCACAGGAGGATGTAAAAAAAAAAGTACAATAAGCCAGCGACGAATAAAGGGCGAGTGTCGGTTTTGTAGTTGTGTAAAGGATTTTTTGTAAACTTTTTTTTTTCCACAAAGAAATGCCACAAAGTTCTTTCTAAACCAATCTTAAATACCAGTTGCTAGTTATATTATGTTACACACAGTTCTAATACAATACGCAATTCATTCACCAAACCTTAGGCAAGTCCAGAACATTACTGAATTTTATTACACCTTTCTTTTCTGAATATGAATCAGTTACATAGCATTTTAGTGTTTATTTGCACCTTCCTGTGTGCAGAGCAACACTAAAAAGTGATTATTCTATCACACAGTGCGACCTCTAGTCACCCTCGCAAACCATTAAAAAAAGAATGAAATAGTTAACTAAGGGTGATAGAATCACAATACACCAAAACGCAGATGAAATCATCGCGTGCACCCCTCTTCATAATAATAAATCTGTATTCATTTCGTTACAGAAGCCAGTGAGAGCGAAAAAGTGCAAATTCAACAAGAAATTTATTATTGGTTTGCGGCACAAAGAAGCACGAGGCCAGAAGAATGCAAGGTTCTCCAGATGCAAAGAAGCCCTGCAAGGGTATTTTAAAAACCTCCAGCAGTTTCGATCGGCATTCAGGGTCAGGAGCGAGGTACACAACATTGCGTGCTTTGTTTGTTTGATTGTTGGATTTTTCTTTCTTTTCAGTTATCGCAAGAGTGCTAAATTCGACGAACTAAATGTATTACAAACCTATCATCCACCGGACAAAGATTATGGTCACATGAAAATCGAGGAGCCAAAAACTCCATACAACTACGTCGAGACAGATCCGGAGCACACAGATCAGCTGGATGCTGAACTTTTGGCCGAAAAGTGAGTCAGACTGATTGTTCTGTGTCATATGCCGAATAATGTGTTTTTGTTTTTGTTTATTTATTTATTTTCTTTATTCTCAGATTGAGATTGGCTGCGAGTGGTGGCCGGATGTACTCCTTTGATGATGACGATGAAGACTCGTCGGACGATGGGGGCGAAGAGACTGAGGAACAAAAGGGTGAGTATCTGACTAACTTTATTTATATTTTATTTACTTGCTTTCACTCTCGCGCCTAACGTATTTAATGGCGTTACCGCTTGTCTTTGAATAATCACAACTGGCTTTGGTGTCATGACATTTCGACCAAAAATACTTCAGTCAGGCGTGTGAGTGTGAAAGATGTCGTTTCATTTTTCTATGCCAGTCGGTTGCTTTGCTAATGTAGTGTGCTGCTACAGGTTGACGTTCTGCCATCCTATACAGTGTTTGGTGCTTATTCTAAATTTAGCATGTTCAAAGAATTCTTTCACACATGACTTGAACGGGACTTCCATCGATTTTCGTGCAACCGCTTAGGTGGGTCTTTGTACTGGTTATTCACAAGCACCAGCTAATGATTGGGTGTTGGGTAACTCTGCATACACTGCAGATTAGACTGTGCTTAGCCTTCTGAAATGGATTTATTGGCGAATCAGTTTGTTTACCCAGAAAATGAGTGGGTGGGTGGTTTATAAACAACTTTTTTTTATATCATTTCTTTTGTATCGTTTGTGTTGAGTTGGAGAGTGAGCGAAGTTGAAACTTGTTTGTTTCAATCTGTGACAAAATATGCAGTTACATTTTGCTGACGAACTGATTGGATACAATATACATTCATCAATCCTTCCTGTGGTCCCGGTCTTAATAACAGAGTAACTCAAGCTCTGCCAACGTCCTCAGCGGTAATTTTCCGTTGAAATTAATAAAGGTAGACGCAGTTAATAAATTTTTTTCAAGTGATTAGAGTGGTGCGAAGTCTGTCGTAAGACTTCGATCCCATTTCAGGCAGAGGTTTATAAAATAAATAAATATTTGTCATAAAATTCAGTCTCAATTAAAAGAGCAGCAAGAAATACCGGTTATTGGCGGTAGACTAAAGTGATATTGTCTGTGGAATTAATAAAATGCCTGAGTCGGAATTTAAAGCGAAAAATCTTCCTCTCGAAAATCATTTAATCAACACAAAAGATACATTTTTCTTTAAAGATTCCTTGCCTTAATGTGACAGTATGAAAATTAAATATTGACAGCACTATACGTGGACAGCTAAAGTCAAAGCACATACACGCAGAAAGGAGAAAACACCTCGGCTGGAAGGCTGAGGCTTTCAATTATGTGACCGTCGATAATTTTATTAGTGGCCAAGTTACAGTTTAAGTTCAGATGAGAGCAGCATTTAAAATCGATATTCTCTGCTTTTCATCATCTCCTCTGTGGCACTGTGAGATGGGCAGAAATGAGATACCAGTTTAATGTTACTCACTGTTGTATACGGAAGCAAGCTCCAGGATAAAGAACCACAGCCGTCAAGTCATTAAATAATATTTTCTACTAAAGGGCATACATTCCCAATAGTGACACAGTTGTCTTTATTTTGTTAACAACAGTATAAGCTTTAAATGTTGCCAAGTTTCGCAAGAAGTTAACTTTTTGCAAACCGATAGCCAATTCCGCTCATGATTTATTTGCTGTTAGGCATATGGAGTAAAAATTTTGCGTCATTTGTAATTTTTTCACTTCGATAGGCATGTGACCAATTAATTCTCTTGCCTTAGACTGCTTATCTGAGTTTCCATTGAATATTCGTCTTCATCGGACAACGTTCTAATCTCTTCTGTCTTTTGCACACATATATTAAAAGCACACAGCAAATTGCAAGAGCAAAGTGTTGTATCGCTGCTGGTCAACATTATTTTAAGATAACAAAGTGTCATTCGTTCTGTTGATAAGCGCTCACTCCTTATCAATAATAAACTCTTTTCCAATTTCTCTGAATTGCTACGAATACCTACGAAATTCACCGAAAACCCACCAAAAGGCGTTCCATTTGCTGATTTTTTCGTAGAAGAGAGAGCTCATGAGAGAACAAAATATTCCCCTCCCTACGATCTGCCGAAGAAAAATCTGTGGGCAGCAGATGACTGTCAAAGGGAAAATAAAGAATCCTCTTAAATTTCATATATCTGATAGCTGTTTTACAAGTTGTTTCACAAGTTTCGGCAGAGTTACTCTCTCCAAGAGAGATCTTTACCCAAACTACTCAGCTACCAATTTCTGTACAAAAATTAATTTGAACATGCCTAATGATTGTCTGTCCTACTCTGAGCTTTGTGAACTGATGACATATGCGAAATGTACAACACTTCTTTTTTATACTTTTTCAGCTCGAAGACTTGAATTTGAGAAGCGTCGAAAAGCTCACTATAACGAATTCGAAGCAGTTCGGTTGGCTCGTAAGTTAATAGAAGAGGAGGATGACGATGACGATGAGGACGAAGACAATGAGTTAGCAAAACAACAAAGTCAACTGAGTAGTGCCACAAGAAATCCTTCCACAAGCTACAAAGAAATGGACGTCGACATACAGGAAGATGCTCAGAATACCTCGCCGTCATCCGAGCACTAGCTTACAATCCAACACTATGCTGCAATGGACTTCATATATATTTTATTTATATCTCACTAAATTAAAAGTAGAAGAAACATACATATATACAGCAGATATTTTTAAATACCATTTTTATTTAAAAAAAAAAACTTAAAATTAAACAAAAAAAGAGAAAAATGAAACAACAAGTAAATTAACTAAGTAACCGGAGAATCTTCTCGAACAGGAAGCTGTGTTAGGGAACAGGACCAGGGACAGGGATCTCGTAGTTTCTTAGTCGTTAATTGAAACAAAAGCGCAGCAGAAAAAGCAGCTACTCCTGTTATAATTAGGTTCGAAGTAAAAAAGTGCCACGATTGAGCTTAAAGCGTTTAAGAATTCAGAACTAGATGACTTGACGTGTTTTTTGTTTCGGTTAAATAGGCCAATTCGTTTCATTTCTTTCTAATAATCCGAAAAAACTCAATCGAATACACAAATCGAGCAAGAGGTTGATTAAACTAAATAAGGAAAACCGAACAGTTTCTAGTAGCCCCCTGTTTACAGGGGCTTACATATCACATTTCGGTTACTTTATTCAAACTCCAATAGTTCGGAATTGTATTTTTGCTCACTTAGTGCTTGTAAAGAATGAATAAACTTACGTGTCATAGTTAAGAAGGTATGAATTGTTTTTCACTTTTATTTTTTCACAGTCAAACACTTTAAAAACGTTCTTCCAAATCACATAGTAGAGAAATTGAATTGAAACATTTTGATTTGAAATAGTTGCTGCACTTCAGAAATGTAGATGTAGAACGATTGTATTTAAACATTAACCATATAATATAACAATAGGGTTGTTTAATTTAAGGTTCAGCTAATATTAATGAAAAGAAAACTAATTAAATATGCAAGTAGTTCTGTTCATGCATATGTTCATGTCTACGTGCAAGTTCAATTATTGATAGTTCACTTCTTTATGTACAGACGAAGAAGAATAATATTGTAATTTCGTGTCAAACTAACAACAACAACAAGCAGAATTCAATCAAAAGCATTCAGACATTTCATATGAATATATTTCAAACGCTCTTTTGATTGCGTAGATTCATTTTGAGAAAAAAGAAAGTTGATTTTTTTGAAATTGTTTAATAATTTTTTATGCCTCTGATACAGTTACAATTTGTCTTTACATAAAGGTTGAATAAGTAAAATGTTTTAAAAGAATTATTAAAATTTGTTTTTGAATTTATGAATCTGAAAAACAAAATTCATTTGGAATCCATCAATCAAAATTGTTTAAAAAGAAGAATGCGATAGAGGTGTTTACAAATTTGGATTTTTGTACTTTAATACAACATGTATTGATTCTTCTTCTTCTGGTGGCGCTACAGTCCGGGGTGGACCTGGGCCTCAACCAACAGCCCTTTCCAGTCAGCACGATCTTTCGCTAGCTGCCTCCAGTTGCACACTCCAAGATAGTTGAGGTCTTTCTTCACTTGTGTGCGCTACTTTAGCCTAAGCCGTCCTCTGTTGCGTTGTCCGTCCCAATGGCTCAAAATCGAAAACATTTCGTTGCAGAGTAAGCATTGATTGACTGGTTTGTTTAATCAAAGAAGCCAACGACCAATGGAGCCCCTGAGCCAGAATTAGAATAGGCATAATTCTTTGAAAGCTCAGGGTGCTTTCAATTATTCAAACCAAATTCTTTTTCCTTTCCTTCTCTGATTAGGAAGCTCGAACTGAGAAATATATTCTATTCTCGATGCTATCGTCAAGCTTATGTAGCCGATGATACTTTGCTGTCCTCACTGCATTAACATCTGGTTGCTTACGATTCACTTCGCAAAAGATTTTTGCCCTCCATTAACCTTCCACGCCGAAGGAGCCAGGGTTATATGGCTTGGTACACGGTTTTCAAATCACAGTTTTTTTTTAAATTTCTACTTTTGCATTTTGGCAAACATGGTGAAAGCCTTTTTAAAGTTGCAAATTACACTTTTTCCAAAAAAGTATATTGTAGACACTACAGTATCCGGTATATACGACCGAGTGGGATGTAAGCCCACTCGTCCCAAATTAATCTTATGGAAGATAACTCGGAAAGTTTTTGTTCGCAACGACTCTCGATTTAAAACCATTCGCAGAGAAATACATCGCAATTAGAGAAACTTCTCTGATTTCCTGATGATCCCTAAGGAACTTTTTTCTTGGTATTGCCTGTACATGCATTAAAAGCAAGCCGTTTCGATTTAAACACATGTATTGGATGGTTTCAAGTCTGATATTCACCATATTACTGCTGGTGTTCCCCAGGGCTCCGTTTTGTCTCGGACACTCTTCCACATTTTTATAACCGATCTCCTGTCTGTCACTTCTAACCCAATTCACTTCTTCCCTGATGACAGTACCCTCAGCTTTTCATATTCGTTCCTCGGGTCTCGTCCCTCCTCTTCGGCCATTGACTTAGAACGGAAGCTTATGTTAAGCTCATTTAATTCCGAATTTGACAGCATGATTGATGGAGATAAAAGGAATAGAGTTGAATTTAATGCTTTTAGACTCAGTGCTACTCAGTGTGGCCGCCGTGGCGTAGTGGGTAGAGTGCGACGCTCACACACCGAAGGGTCTAGGTTCGATTCCCAGCTCAACACCAATTTTTCGAATATTTCACGGCACCACATCTTTCGAGCTGCTGACAAAATAGTCAAAGAGTAATAACTGTCTAATAATAATATAATAACTTCTCAAATTTCGCCGTTCGGAGTCGGCAAAAAACTGTAGGTCCCTTCTACTCGTGAGAGAACAGTAGCGCGCACAACACGAGTAGTTGATGAGCAAGCTAGGCCCTGGTCCCCCTCTGGACTGTAGCGCCAACAATTATTATTATTAGACTCAGTGATGTCTCCTGTCACTCGATAAGCGATCTCAAAACAACCTGCCATTATCTATGAATGGACCCTGCATTGCTGAAACTGAACGACTTTCCATTCTCGGTACATCAACTCAACAATTAATTGGAACGATTAAATATTCGAGATCGTCACAAATGCCGCGAAATGTCTAGGTTTCTTAAAGCGATGTAAGAAATATTTCGCCTCTGTTGACCTGGCAACAATATATAAGGTGTACATCCGCTCAAATCTTAAGTACGGTGCTCCCAAGACCTCTATTCACATACTAGATAGAAGAAAGCTTGGGTCCGATGCTCTCAAGACCTTTCTGCACCTACAAGATAAAGTCCAACAGCGAGCGATAAAACTTATTGGTGATAACAATGCTGTGAAGTCAATCGACTCGGTTGAACATCGACGAAATGTTGCGTCTCTATCACTATTTTATCGCTATTTAAACAAAAAATGCTCTAACGCTGCATTCCTACCCTTTAAGAATTCACACGCAATACCGGCCTGGCTAGGAATGCTCACCGGTTCACCCTTAAGCCTACCTTCGGTCGTACATTTAAGTTTAGAGACTCGTCCTTCAGCCGCACCTTACGAATATGAAATGCTATTCCCAGCGAAATTTTTCCCCCATTACAATCCACAGGCATTTAAACCCAATGTGCATGTCCTTTCCTTCTCGTCCTCTTTACCTTCGGCCCGTGCTGTGACTTAATTCCAGTTATTTAAGAGTAGAAACACTCCCTTTAGTGCGCGCCAATTATAAAAAAAAGATGACATAAAACCCCACAGTGAGACCGGGACCTTGGATCAACAACAACAGGCCGCGTGTCGTTCTTTCACAGTAATCGGAGATGAACCGACGGGGCGCATGCATCAGCTTATCTGTAAGATATTGCCGTCTGCCCGGTTCACAAGAAAGAGGAATATTTCGCCTGCGCTAACTATAAAGGGACTGGTCTTCTTAACATAGCGTACCCGATTCTCTTTGCTTTGTGTGAACGTATAAAGCTTTCAAGAATCTGGTAGGTTTTTATCAGTACGGTTTCCGGTTAGGTCCGGCCTCAATCAAGTGTTTATACTAAAGCAAATTTTAGAAAAGACCCAGGTGATGCACATACCATAGACACACTTCACCAACTCGTAGATTTCAAGGTTGCCTATGACTGTTTGCCTAGGGACGAGCTATTCAGCGTTATGTCTAGTTTGGACACTCCTGTTAAATAAGTCAGAATGCGCAGCATAACGATGGGGAACATTCGCTGCTCTATCAATGTGAGTATTGTATTCATTAAGTTTCAGACGACACGACATGATGTTGTGGGACTCTTACAAGATGGTAATAGTAATTGTTGGCGCTACAGTCCAAAGGGGGACCAGGGCCTAGCTTGCTCATCAACTACTCGTGTCGTGCGCGCTACTGTTCTCTCACGAGTAGAAGGGACCTACAGTTTTTTGCCGACTCCGAACGGCGAAATTTGAGAAGCTTTCTTAGACAGTTATTATTTTATGAGTGTTGTCAGCAGCTCGAAAGAGGTGGTGCCGTGAAATATTCGAAAAATTGGTGTTGAGCTGGGAATCGAACCTAGACCCTTCGGCGTGTGAGCGTCGCACTCTACCCACTACGCCACGGCGGCACTTTACAAGATGGTACAAAAAGCAAATATCAACAAAAGCGGCCAGATCTTTCGAAAGTTTGTTCAACTACTTAGCTACGCAGATGAACGGAAGATGATCAGATTATCACAGCGAGCAGTCAATGAAACGTTTGCTAGCATTGAAGCAGAAACAACTTGAATGGTTAAGCCGTATATGAGGGGAAAAACAAAGTACAGAAGGATGCATAAAATCAATGTCTCAGACAGAGCATCAAAATGGTCAGCAGAAGTTATGAGGCAATGAAGGACTTCGTCTACATCGGCTCTGGAGTCAACATAGGCAGTTACTCCCGTACGGACCTTTGGCAATCACTGTCCCTTTGAGCTCAAGGGGGAATTCAGTTATGGGGCCATCCATCAAAACACCAAACTGACTTATACGATATAACACTTAGCTCATCCCCCATCTGTTCTATGGCGGAAAGAATTCGACTCCATTGAAAACGAATTAAGAAGCCTTTGGTCGTTTTGAAAGAAAAGTTTGTTATGCGGTCTTTGAACTGTATGCGTTAATGGCGTCTGGAGGAGAAGATACAAGCACGAACTAACGAGCTGTACGATCCTAACTTGAATCGAAGATGCTTACTGCGGTTATACGCCGAGGAACCACTGGAACAACGTGATAGGTGCACAAACGGAGGTATGCTAATATGTTAACTTTTCAACATTTGACAATCTTAAATCTTTCTTGTTTATAGAAAAATACTTGGCTTTCTTTAAATCTTTCGTGCCACTGGTAAACAAAAGCTTTTCGTGTGTAGTAATATTCTAAAATTACAAAAATACCGTTTTCAAAATATAACAACAAAAACAAGATGCCAACTCTTTCAAAATTTGATTTAAGTTTAAAAATTTCTAAATATTGAAGTAAACATGAATTGTACTTTAGAACACAACTTTTACAAATATCAATGAAGTTTGAAGATTTCAGGTAATATTTTTGTTACGGAACATGAGAGAAGCAACTGAAGAAACTGGATCCTTTCGGACTGCAGCGCCTTCTAAATTTTTATTTTGATTGAGAGATGTGGAATCCTAAACAGAAACATTAAAACCTGAATCCTATGATGAAGAGCAGGGGTCAATAAGGGAAGGAGACCCACAACTTCCCCGTCCGCCGCCCTTGGATTCAATTTGACAGTGTTTTTTTTTAACATTTACCTTTCTTGAACAGCTGCTTCACAGACAGAGTTTTGAGTTTTTTTGTATTATTAAATTCGGGTCAGAAAGCAATAAGGGTTACTGATTCGGGTATTGAAACGCGTCTACAGAATTTGGATTTAACATTTTATACGTGACATACGAGGGGCCTTCAATATATTCTCGGTATCGGAGTGAAGCTGTGATTATATATACATAAATTGACTTATTTATCAAGTAAAACTATTATTTTAGTGCATTCCTATAAAATTAAATATAAATGTGATTATTGATTTGCGTTTTATCTCTAGTTAAACAGAATCATAATGGCAACTGAGACGTTGATGATGAAAATGGAGCATTGCGCTGTAATTAAATTTCATACTTACCAAGGAAAAAGTCAAAAAAATATTCACGAAGAGATGGTGGCTGTTTACCAGGGTTCCGCACCTTCATTATCAGCTGTGCAAAAGTGGTCTAGTGAGTTCAAGAGAGGCAGAGAGAGCATTGAAGACGACGCCCGCTTTGGCGCCTCGGCTTCTGCTTGTACGGGAGCAAGAATTAAAGAAGTCGAAAAACTTGTTCTTGAGGATGCCCGAATAAAGGTGAAAATGATGACAGAGATCACTTACACGAGGATACCCTGGGGAATATCCAAATACCAACACCGACGAGGAATCTCACTAATACGGAAATCGACGCTGCTATCGATGGATTGGAGGACACAATCAAGAACGCTTTATAACAACAGAAGCGACAAAGAACAAATAGGGACAGGTACAGCCATTTATCAGTTCATATCCAAAATCTCTGCCACCATAGGCAGAGATTGAGGAAACGTTTGCAGCGAATCTACCGAAGGGAATTGAACACTGTAAAAGGCGAATACCAGACCGTTCTCCAGATACATTCAAAAAAATTAACGAGATCATCGGAAAAGGAAAGAAAATACGACCAATCATAAAGACAAGCGGAGGAGATGCGATCACCTTAGAGGAGAAAGCAGAAGCTTTCGCATTTCACTTCGAGAGCAGTTTCAAGCCTAAGCCTCCGGAAGATCAGAACTTCATGGCAGAAGTGAGAGACTATGTCAGCAGTATCGAACACCCACGTGCACCTACAGTTAGTTTCAGCGAAAACAACCCAACTGATAACCCGACCAACAACACCAGAAGAGATCGAGGAAATCATCCATGGAAGTTCGGCAAAGAAATCGGCCTAACCGGACAAAATTTCCAACTTTGTCCTTAAGCGGATGCCACACATCGTGATGATAGCCCTGACTATCATCATCAACAATTGCATCAACAACTGTTACTTCCCAAGCACATGGACATGCCACTTTCCAGTTGAAGTTGAAAGTAGACGCTTACAACGTGACAGGATACAGACCCATATCGCTGCTAAGCAATATGAGCAAAATCCTGGAGAGGTTGTTAATAATAATAATTGTTGGCGCTACAGTCCGATGGGGGACCAGGGCCTAGCTTGCTCATCAACTGCTCGTGTTGTGCGCGCTACTGTTCTCTCACGAGTAGAAGGGACCTACAGTTTTTTGCGACTCCGAACGGCGAATTTTTGAGAAGCTTTCTTAGACAGTTATTACTCTTTGAGTGTTGTCAGCAGCGGTTGTTAGTCAGGAGAGTTGTTAGTGCAGAAAATTAAGCATGGAGTTAAATGTTATCCCAGACATCCAATTTGGATTCCGGGAAAAACACTCAACTTTGCATTCGTTGATAAAGTTTCATCACGATGAACAATTAGCAAGTTACCGTGGCGGGCTTGAACAATCACCAAGTCACCGTGGCATGCTTCTTGGATATTGAGAAGGCCTTCGACACGGTTTGGATAGAAGGGCTTATTTTCAAACTCAAATTAATGAGATTTCGCTCTAACCTCATCGCGGTGATCGATAGTTTTCTTTACGCCAGGAGATTGTATGTAGAAATGGAAAAAAGTAAATCAAGAGCAGGAACAGGAACATCCAGGCAGGCGTTGCACAGGGATCGCGACTGGGACCTATACTGTTTAACTTCTATACCGCAGACCAATCGGCATTATCGCCATCTGTTAACTGTTACCCGTTCGCGGACGACTCGTTAATATACTCAACATCGTCATCACCGCAGATAGCAGCGCGGCGGATCGAACAACAAACACAACAAGAACAAGAAGCTCTACTTCTAATATCAAAAGTGGGGCATCCGGATCAACACTAACAAATCGGTCCTCATGTGTCTGAGCATCAAGGTAGTGCTACCCAATGGGACAGCACTAACGACAACGGACAAGGCGAAGTATCTTGGAGTGAACTTCACTGGGAGGTTCAAGTTCAATCCTCATTCTAAAGTGACCCTTCAAAAGACCAGTTTCGCTTTCCATCGCATCTACCCATTGATGCGACGTGAGAACGAACTTGTTGAGAAGTCGAAGCTATTACTGTACAAACAGCTCATACTACTCAGCGTATGGCTTCTCTGTATGGTATAGCATATCCAAGACCACCATGGAGAAACTACCGATCTTCGAAAGGAAGACACTACGAATCTGCATCGCCCTCACTTTTGACAAGGACCGGATGAAACATTATAGCAAGAAGAAGGTCTACGGAAAATTGCGCATTATCCCCCTGCAACAGTTCTTGGTGCGACTTTCCAAGAAGCAGCTATGCGAAACTGGAACCCATCCAAACCCAATCGTCAGGAACTTAAGGAGCCCAGTCCCTGAACAAAGATTTCTCAATGCACATAACATGCTAAACGAAGAGATTTCCTCCCTGGACATCTTCTGCATGCGAGCCGTATCACTTCTTCTCCAGCAGTGATACAACCTACCATCGAGGCTGAGCCTGGACACAAACCACTATGACCCTGAAAGGAAATAAGAGTCCATGCAGTGGCATTAAAAAGGAACAGACCCCCCGAAGAAGTTTATAGTCACTCCGTCTGCCGGGAAGGTCATGGCCATAGTTTTAAGGAAATCTTGCTAATTGAGTACAAAAAAAAGGTGAAACCATCAACGCCACATCCTACGCTTCAACCTTGCATAATTTGCGGGAGGAAATTAAAGAGGAAAGACGGGGTAAACGCGCAGCGGGTGTGTTGCTTCTTCACGACAACGCTCCTGTTCACACGGCGCGAGTTTCCAAAGCTGCTGCGCAAGATTGTGGTTTAGGAGAAATCCAACACCCATCCTATATTCCAGACCTTGCCCCTTCTGATTATTTCCTGTTTCCGGAATTGAAAATCTTCGTGGAAAAAGATTTTCGGGTGATGAAGAACTCAAGTCGGCAATAAATGGGTACTTTGCAGAGAAAGAGGAAATTTATTTTTTCGAGGGTTTAAAAAAGTTTCCTTAAGATGTACAAATGCATTGATGTTATGAGACATTATATTGAAAAATAAAAACAATTTAAATTGAATTCGCATTCATATCGACACCGAGAATATATTGAACGCCCCCCGTATTTTACATAAATGGTTAAGCTGCGTTCCCGTATGGTTTTGAGATTTTGCTTCTCTCCGAGCGAGTTTTGCCCCCACTCGTTAACAAAGGATATATTTCATAATTTACTGCAGGAAGTGCTGGAACAGATCAAGAAACAGACGAATCACGATCAAGGAATAATCGCCTTGTATCACATCGAAGTAATTCAAGAAATTATCGCAAATAAAACAGTCAACACAGCTTACAACTTCACATTTATTACAATAAAGAACAACAGAAATTCGTTACAATCATGTTATTTTGAGGACTTAGATGACTTAATCCTTAAGTTATTTATGCATATACCTGTATTTGCATGAGATTTTTTCATTTCTTTTGTTTTCATTAGATTTCGTGATGTTTTGCTTGTATTTTGAATTAAACTCAAAATGGCACAAAGCTGCTTTATCGTCTTTACGTATGTACGTATTGTCTCTCTCTCAACTGTGTTTTTAATATATTTCTATTTCTATATAAAAAGTGTACAAATTTTTTTTGGTTTCTCTCACTTTGTCTGCTTTTTTTTTGTTTTTCTTTCCCTCCGATCTCTTGCGCACCCAAGGTGTGTCGGTTTGTGTGTGCTCTTAAGCATTCTTAACCGTCAAATTATTTATTAACACACAGGATCTTAAAAACCAACGATGTTAAGCACCTCAAGCCGAAGAAATCATTGTTCAGAACTACTTTCGCTAAATCGTTTATATTTTAAGGTTAATAATAATCAATTACAAGTAGAAAGCTTTTTTCATGTTATTTGTTTTCTCTTACTTTCATATTTTATCTTGTCGTTTCGAGTTCAAAAAAAAACTAAACAAAAAATAAATAAAAATAATAATTCATTCGAAATCGATGTTTAATGTTACGAACATCTTTATTGAGTCATCCTCTTTTCAAACGGTGTCTTCAACTAGGTTTTTGTTCGTTGTATTGGTGCTAATTAAGATTGTTTGTTTTTCAAAAAGGTCGCATTCATCAATAAGAATATTCGCTTTCTCTTGTTTTGAATTTTTCAAAATTGTGAGTTTTTCTTTTTTCTTTGCTTTACCACAGTTGGTTAATTCGATTTAAAGCTCGTTATGTGATGAGTTATTCGTTTGGTTTTTATTTTTCTACATCAAATAAGACTAAATATTTATAACTTTTTTTTTGAGATTTTTTTTTCTTTATCTTCATGCAACAACAAAATTATATTCAAACATATTAGTAGAGAACACAAGAAGAATATTATAATGGGTTATGGCTGAACAAATAAATATAAGAATAAATTATTTAACAATGTTCTATAGTTCATTAAGTTGCACACTTAGTTTTTGAATGCTCTTGTTTAAATGTCAATGGATTGAGGGCTGTGACGTTTGATGGGGTCCATGGGAACGAGTCGGGGGTATTTATCTAAAGGACATCAATGGATGCGCTTGCTTTGCTGTAGATGTTCTTACTGTTTATAGAATTACCGTGATGAGAAGCGGATTCATCGAGATCCTCGTAGAACAATAACTTTATCATTTGCTTATCCCAAGGCGAGCCCCTTGTCCCCACGAAGCATCTGTCACAATCCTCAGCAGAGTCATTTTTTATTCAATTTCATATGTCCTAACTTATTATAGCTTACTGAAGAAAAAAGAGTAATTATCGAAAGTGTTAGTGGGTTAGAGTTGTTTTTTTTTGTGTTTTTTTTATTTTCTATGCATTTTGTGGTTAGTGTTATTTTTTCGTTTGGTTTTGTTAGATATACAGGTAGTGTATCATAATCGTCCTAAATCGTTGTCCGTTTTTCTTTCTTAATAGGTGCCATAAATGTGTTGAGTGCCCGGTGGAACCTTGTAGCTCGGATAGTGATGGCTGAGAGCATTTTTAGCGAAGAATTGTGTGTAGTCCTGTGGGAGAAAGATTATAATTTGGTTTTAATTGTGTGTAAGGCTGCTCACCTTGTTGACACGTCTTGGTCTGCACACTGGTCCCTGAGCTATTCTGCGCCGCTCTTCATTTTCAACTGCTGCTTGCTCCTTGTATTCTGGTGGTGGCCACTTCAGATCTCCACGCATGTTTGAGCCTCCTGAAAGCAAATATGTTTTGTATCAATTCAAATAAAAAAGTTCTATTCGAGGTAAATTTATTTATGTGTGTCATTGGAATTCTACTGGAGTTTTATTTGTCGTTTTGGCAAGTTCTATAATGACTCATTGTTTAGTAAAGAAACGAGTGGGCTGTCATATCATGAACTTCCGATTTGTAATCATTGCTACCAAAAGGCTTCCTGGTCAATCCTTAAAACTACGCTGAAGGTATGATGGTTAAATTTGTGGTTTGTGTAAAATTTGTTTTATATTTAATTTGTGTCACAATGAGATTTACAATGTCAAAAAGGATTTTAAGGTAAGGGGACGCACTGTCACATGATTATTATAGCAGAATCCTTGAGAAGAAAAGCAATAAGATCATGGCTATTGCGAAGTCTGCTCGGCTTCTGGATAATGCGAATGATGTTGAGGTGGTTGGAAGAACATCGTCTTAATGGCATTAAAACAAAAGCAACCATAATTGGGTCTGCAGTAAACGAGGACAAAATCACAAAAGGAGGCCTAACGACGACCTCTCGAACAGAGGTTCATAAATGGCTGCAGAAACTTTAAGGACTTCGTATCATATTCTTTGCATTTAGTTATGTCACCGTGGCCGGCATGACGTGGGAAAAATGCAACTTTCACATTATAAAGGTCTCAGGCTCTATTTCCGGATTGAACACCTGGCATTTTCCACTGTTCCATGCCTTTCGATCCTTCGACAACACTCAAGGAGTAACAATTATCCACGAAAATGCTTTTCAAATCTCGCTGTTCGGAATCAGCAAAAAAATTAAAGGTCCCTTCCACTCGTGAGGGAACAGTACCATGTACAACATAAGTAGTTGCTGGGAAACCCTTGCGTACTTTGGCGCCATATAAGAGTGTTGCCTTTTATATTACGGAATAAGAGAACAAAGCCAAATATTAATCATCGAAAATATCTTTATTGTTTTTCAAAATATTCCCCATTAAAACTTATACACTTTTGCATGCGTTTGAACCAATTGTCGAAGCACTTTTGCCGCTCTGATTGTTCTCAAAAACAGGCATTCTGAACGCATCAACTGCTTCTTCAGGTGCCGAGAAACTTTGACCTTTTTTTTGACCTCTCATTTTATTTTTTACATACGGGAATAAAAGGAAGTCATTCGGTGCCAAGTCGGGACTATACGGCGGATGACTCATCAAATCGATGTTTTGAGTGCTCAAAAATGCAGTTGTTTGAGTCGATGTGTGAGAGCTCGCATTGTTGTGGTAAAGAGTGATCCGTTCTCGGCGGTTGGCTTTCTTGATTTCTTGGAAGACAACTGGCAAACAAATAGTTGTGTATCACTCAGAATTGTCTGTTCTGCGTTGTTCTAGTGGAACGGTTGCGACGTGTCCAGTTTTTCCGAAAAAACAGGCGACCATTTGCTTGGAAGTGCTTCGTGCACGAACAACTTTTGCTGGAGAAGAACCCCTCATCCACTTAAAAAAAAAACATTTGATCCTTCAAAAGTAAGCACTTTCACTCAATTCCCTTTTGTTACCAAAGTTTGCTTTGTCCAGATGGATTCTTTGCCAGATTTCAGTTCTGATGTTTTTTTATAAATATATTACCAAGGTTGTCTTTTATATTTCGGGATTGGGTAACCCTAGTGTAACGATCTGGTAACTGCTAGATCTATCGCAAAGTTTGATATTTTTGAGGTTATATGTACTCAGAAAGTTTTGACATACGAGCGCTACTTGTGTTGTTTACAGTGACTTAAAAGATTCATCTCGCCCAAAAAATGTAATTAAATCGTGTAAATTTTCTTGCGATTTCTTTTTTACAACTTTCTACGTGGATTAACTCAACAACAGTGCATCGATGAACTTAATTAAATTTTTGGCGATGAAGCTCCATCAAGCACCAGTGTTTATCGATGGTATAGTGAATTCAACCGAGGTCGTAGTTCACTCCAACACGCATTTCGTGAAATGAGTTGTTGTTCCGGAAACCATTGATGCTGTGCGCCAACTGATATTGAAAGATCGTCATGTGACCTATCATGAGGTTGAGACAACCTTAGGCATTAGTGGGACCAGCATACATTCAATATTGCATGAAAATTTAACCGTCAAAAAACTTTGTTCGCGTTTTTCAAAGTGACCCAAATCGAACAAAAGTTGTTCGCGCACGAAGCACTTCCAAGCAAATGGTCGCCTGTTCTTTCGGAAAAACTGGACATAACCATGCCGCAATCATGCCACTAGAACAACGCAGAATTGTCAATTCTGAGTGGCACACAACCATTTGTTTGCCAGTTGTCTTCCATGAAATTAGGAAAACCAACCACCGAGACCCAAGAAATCCAAATTGACACTCACCACCTATTCGTCGATTTCAAGGCTGCATATGACAGTGTGCATAGAGACGAGCTATACAGTGCCATGTCTAGTTTTGGCATTCCTACCAAACTCGTCAGATTGTGTAGGATGACGATGGAGAACTCTCGCTGCTCCGTCAAGGTCGGTACGGTTTTTAGACAAGGCGACGCACTGTCATGTGACTTCTTTAACATCATCCTCGAGAAGATCGTGCGTAACTCACAAGTCAACACCAGAGGCACGATATTCCAGAAGTCAGTTCAATTGTTAGCTTACGCTGATGACATTTACGTGATTGGACGAACACAGCGAGCCGTCAATGAGGCGTTTGCTGGCATTGAAGCGGAAGCGGCTACAATGGGTCTAGTGGTAAATGAGGGCAAAACGAAGTACATGCTGTCATCAAGGAAGGACACACAACATCGACGTCTCGGACGGAGCGTCACACTAGGCAGCAGAAACTTCGAGGTAGTTAAGGACTTCATCTACCCCGGCTCCGCGGTAAACAGGGACAACAACATCAGTACCGAAATCAAACGCAGAATCACTCTTGCCAATCGCTGTTTCTTTGGGCTCATGAGGCAATTGAGTAATAAAGCCCTCTCTCGAAGGACTAAGCTCGCTTTATATAACAGCTTGATCATCCCCGTCCTACTATATGGCGCAGAATCTTGGACGGTAGCAAAGGCGGATGAGGAAGCCCTTAGTCTTTTCGAGAGAAAAGTTTTGCGTGCGATTTTTGGTCCTGTTTGCGTTGATGGCATCTGGAGGAGAAGATTTAATGACGAACTCTATAGGCTGTACAGCGACATGCGCCTGGTCAAGCGTCTACGGATACAACGCTTAAGATGGCTAGGCCATGTAAAGCGTATGGACATCACTGCTCCGGCCCGAAAAGTCTTTGAACCCGAGCCATTGGGACAACGCAACAGAGGACGACCTAGACTAAAGTGGCGCACACAAGTGGAGAAGGACCTCAGCCAACTTGGAGTGCGCAACTGGAGACAGCTGGCGAAAGATCGCGCTGGCTGGAGAGGCATGTTGGTTGAGGCCCAGGTCCACCCCGGACTGTAGCGCCGCAAGAAGAAGAAGAAGAACCACCGAAGACGATCACCCTTTATCACGTCAATGCGAGCTCTCACACATCGGCTCAAACAACTGCATTTTTGAGCACTCAAAACATCGATTTGATGAGTCATCCGCCGTCTAGTTCCGACTTGGCACCGAATAACTTCTGTTTATTCCCGAACGTCAACGTAGGTCAACGTTTTTCGACACCTGAAGAAGCGGTTGATGCGTTCAGAATGCAGGCTTTGGAGATACCTCAATCAGAGTGGCAAAAGTGCTTCAACAATTGACTCAAACGCATGCAAAAGTGTATAGATCTTAATGGGGAATATTTTAGAAAACAATACAGATATGTTCGATGATTAATATTTGGTTTTGTTCTCTAATCCCGAAATATATAAGGCAACCCTCGTAATGTAAGTCCTTTTGGTCCTCACAGGAAAAACCAAAAATTTAAGGGATTGAATTATAGAACAAGCACATAAAGTGTTATTCTTAACAGTAAAAGAGAGAGGGATTTTAAGTAATTTGGCGGTAATCTGGACAGTTATCATGTCCAGAGTTGATAGGAAGGTTATTGGTCTCCTATACTTCCATTTTGTACATTTTACTAAGCGGTGTGTACTAATACATCACTCAATACGTCTTAAGACACATAGGGGGCGCCACCAACAAAAAAAAAAGTTAAATTAATAATTTTTGTTAGCGGCGCCCCCTATTTATTTAGGGACTTATGGAATAATACGTGATGTCTTCAAAGTGACGTTTGCTGCAACAAACTCAGCGACAATAAAAGTATTTCTGATGCGAAATTTTCAACTGCTGCCTTGGAAACAAAGTAACCAGAACGTTGGCGCGTTTGTTGATACCCACTGAACGATGGAAAATCACTGCAAGGCATTAAACAAATGGCCCTTGAGCTTGTTAGGAACAGGAGTAGATGCTTTTTTGTTTTTGAATCAAAACCGCAGGATGGTAAGGTAACTTATATATCTACTGTTTAGGCACAAATCCTTTAATGTTCAACAGAGCAAAGTAGATACAATTTTGTTACCTAAACTTTGATGTGCCGCCGTGGTGTAGTGGATGGAGTGCGACGCTCACACGCCGAAGATTTAGGTTTGATTCCCGGTTTAACACCTCGAATTTTACACGGCACCACTTCCATCGAGCTGCTGACAACACTCAAAGAGTAATGACTGTCTAAGAAAAAGCTGCTCAATCTTCGCCCTTCGGGGTCGGTAAAAAACTGCAGGTCCCTTCTACTCGTGAGAGAACAGTAGTGCTCACAACACGATTATTTGACGAGCAAGCTAGGTCCTGGTCCCTGTGTGGATTGTTGCGCTACCCGTTGATGTCCCAAGGAAAAAATTCCTTTAACAGAATTCAGCACTTACTTTAGAGACATTCTTTGCTATACAGATTTTTCCACGGCTTGGATGTAAATTCCTTACAAAAACTTTGAGTTATTGAAAACGGTTTAGACGGACTTTTAGTGTAAAACCTGTCTGCAGAAACTGTAGGAGCCACTAGAGACATGAAAGAGCGAGGGATTCTGCTTACCACTTCTTTTGACTTGCACAAGAAAGGGGAAGCCATCTTGCTAAGTACGTAAGCCTGTGTAAAGCTTGTTCTTAGTTGTGAAATGAATGGTCCCTACTTCTTTTTGGTTCACGGTAACTAAGACTGATGGGCGCTCAAAAACTTGACTTCGTCAGAGTCGGTGGCGTATGAGTAATATTTTCCCCTCCTTAAATATTTGCAGCTACTCCCTTTGAAGCCTACATACGTCCCACATTTCATTCAAGGCCAACCTTATGCAAAAGAATTTCATAGCAAAACGGATAACATTGAGCACTTACCTCCAAATCTAGCGGCGGCCGGTTGAGATGTATACACCGGTGCTGGCTGCTGAGTGATTGGGGCCTCCTTGCGAAGGGTTATTATGCCAGGACTGTCACCGCGGTACTGTTGCTGTTGCAATTGTTGTTGTGGTTGTTGGTGTTGTTGTTGATATTGTTGCTGGGGCTCGGGCTGTGAATAGTAATTATATTGGTTGTCAATTGGAGCAGATTGCTGAGTATATTGCTGCGGTTGGGGTCGCTGATGCGACTGATAGTACTGCTGTGGTGCAGCAGCAGCAGCTGGAGCAATAGGAGCAGGAGCAGCAACTGGTTGCTGTTGCGGATGTCCGTAATAGGATGGTTGACGATCGTAATTCTGAATTTGATTCACTTGTGGTGTAGATGGTGCCCCATAAAGGTTCTACATGATGCATGTTTGTGTGTGTGTGTACAGTATGTGTGGGTGTGTGTGTGTTTGGGAATGGGTGCATATGCGGATGAGGATGGACATTGTATGATGGTCGTGCAAGGGGTTGACGGTGGTTGGTTGCAGGTGTCGTTGATGATGGATATAGACGAAACAGAACAAAGATATAAACAGATTTGCTTAGTTAGTCTAACGGAAAAAAATTTGATTTCGGATTCAGAAAACTCATTTTCACGAGAGGATTAGTACTGGTCTGGGTTAGAGAAGTCAAACGAGCGTCGCGCAGCGTTTTTTAGCCGTTAGTTGAGCATTTAAGGAATGGTTAGGGAATACACATCCCCTCTGAGGGGGAGTTGACGATAAGATTGAGGTAAGAGCGTCTACGGTTAGAAGCAACTCGTGGGAAGGCTGTCTTCCCGTCGTATAGCAAAGCTGCATTGATTATTTGTTTTTGGTTTGCTTGTTTTTTGACTCTCATTGTCTCTGCGTTTTGGCGCTAGTAAATCTCCAGAAACACTTTTGTGCAGAATAGCTTGCACTTTGGCGGCGATACCTGCTGGGGTTGCTGGAGTCCTCCATATGTGGGCGGCTCAGAGGTAAACGGCGGCTGAGGGCTCTGGCTTGCCGGCGGCTGTTGGTAGTTCTGAACGTAGCCAGTACGCGTGGGCACTGGTGAGGCTACGTGACCCCAACGACAACGGGGTGGCTCATCGAGTTGCCGATTGCCTCCCTGTTGTGAATAATCAGATGGGGGCTGATATTGTTGTTGTTGTTGCTGTGGCTGATATTGCTGTTGGTATTGTTGTTGTTGAGACTGTGGCTCTGGGGAGGGAGGTGGTTGGTACAGCTGTTGTTGTTGCTGTGACGAGGATTGACGGGGATATTGGTACTGTGGTTGGGGTGGTTGGGGTCTTGGTGTATTGTTAACTGACTGAGCGATACCACCCGCAAAGGACACCGTAGAACTGGGTTTGCCAGCTGCTGTCGGTGGCTGGGAGGCTCGCTGCTGCAAATAGTATGGTTCCGGTATATTATGTTGCTGTGATGATGGTTGGTCCTGTTGCTGATTTGGATATGAAGATTGATAATTCGGTTGAGACTGAATGTAATGACCACCCTGTGAAATATGGGGAAAATGATTTTTTTTTTCGATTTGTATCGATTTTGATTGTTTCTGGTGACACTGTGACAAACTGACAGGCGAGAGGTTGACACCACAGTTAAGCAGGATTATATGAATAGTCTGTCTTTGTTTGTGGTTTATATAGCAATTGTTTGTGTTTTCGATTCCCTGCACATTACCGGTGGTTTTCAGTGCTTTTAAAGACGTTTCAGACGATGAATGTTGTCTTGAGAGTCGCAGAGGGTCAAGTTAGGGGTTTATTTGAACAAAGCCATGTTATGGATTGTGTGGGAAAATAGAATTCTGATTTTTGACTTTGTACAGTTTCCAAAATTTTGTCGAAATGGGTTCTTAGCGTTAGGAGCGAAAGCTTATACTTACATTCATATGTACAGACCACAATATTTTACAGAAATTCCCATTCGTTTGTCCAGACTACATAATGTGCGGATTTTGAATAGGAACGGGGCGACTTTTGTTTTAAAGGCGCTTGTCAAGTGTAACTACATTAAGAGGGTCACATACAGAGGCAGGATCTGATTGGGTAGGGGAACAAATGGTGATGTATATTTTTGATAAATTTTTTTTTCAGACTTTTAAATTCTTCAGACTTTCAAACTTTTTTCGAAACATATTATGTCCTTTTGGAGATTCTGTAAAGGCAGCATTTCTGGGGGTTTTGAACGTCTTGCGTGCATTTGAGTGCAGACTGCATAAAAATGGTTGTTGTCTTAAGTTCAGTGTAGGAACAGGACGTTGAGTGGAATTTTAAAAAGAACCGCAGTAGGTTTCAGTTTTTTGTCAAGAATCTAGTTCAGATCGGCTGAAGGAGAACGAACATATCCTCCTGGGACCCAATTCAGTTAGATAGGTAAAACAATTGCAGGAGTGCGCGAGCAAAAATGAGATTCCGAAGTGCTTAGGAAGTTTTAGGGATTACTCACAAGAAATTGTGCAACCTGGGTAAGTTGATATATTTTTTTCATCGTCGTGTAGAGTATGGAGATAAATGACGTCATTAAAAAAAAAAATAAATTTTGTTTGAATGCTGATGTGCTGGCTAATAATTTGAAAGTTCCAAAATAACCATCACTAACATTATTGTTCTGCGTGCGATTTTAGGTCCTTTTTGCGTTGATTTCATTTTGAGGAGAAAATTAAATGACGAACTCTATGGGCTGTACAGCGACATGAGCCTGGTCAAGCGTATTCGAATACAACACTTAAGACGGCTAGGCCATGTAGAGCGTATGGACACCACTGCTTTGGCCCGAAAAGTCTTCGAATCTGAAACATTGGGACACCGCAACAGAGGACGGCCTAGGCTAAGATAGTGCACACAAGCGGAGAAGGACCTCAATTAACTTTGAGTGCGGAATTGGAGGCGGCTGGCAAATGATCGTTTTGGCGGGAGAGAAGACATGTCGGTTGAGGTCCAGGTCAACCCCGGACTGTAGCACCACAAGACAAAGAAGTAAAACATTATCGACACGAAAAAAAACACCATTTGGAAATGTAAAGCATTTGGATTTGGGGAAGGTAATTGCTTTTCCAAGAAGTACATATTTGTCTACCTAACGGATTCGTAAGATTGACACAATTTGTGGTCCCGGTCTGGCGGAAATTTTCGTGCACCTAACGATAGATCACTCAGATCATAGAAAAGATGTCAGGGGTGGATACATTTTCAGTGTTGAAAACAGAACTCAGTTTTAAGCAACAGAGACAAGTTGCATCCGAATTTTCTTTCATTCAGATGAATTAAGTAACTATTACTGATGTAAGGTTTCAACCAAGCACTACTAAGGTTACAAAACAATCGACAAACGTAAAGCAAAGTGCATAGTGGATTATATCCAGATCGAAACTCTGTGTCAAGGACGTAAAAAAAATGCTTCCCAAGAATGTGACAGGGTGAAAGTTTATAATATAAAGGGTGATTTTTTAGCTATTATCTTATTGGCAACACTGGTTTAAACAGCTGATGCACGGTTTATGTTTTGTTTCACTGTCAAACATCTTCAGTTTGGTTTATAATTTAACCATGAATCGTCTTACAAACGAACACTGCTTGCAAATTATTGAATTTTATCATCAAAATGCGTGCTATGTTAAGAAAGTTCATCGCGCGCTTCTTCCACTTTATGGTCAAAAATGGACGAAGCTCATTTTTGGCTCAATGTGTACGTAAATAAGCAGAATTGTCGATTTTGGAGTGAATATCAGCCAGAAGCATTACAAGAGCTACCAATGCATCCAGAAAAAGTCACAGTTTGGTGCGGTTTATGGGCAGACGGCATCATTGGACCGTACTTCTTCAAAGATGATGCGCATGGTAACGTAACTGTGAATAGTGAGCACTACCGTTTCGAGCAAAAAAAAAGTTGGATATCATAACTTTTTTTTGCCCAAAATGCAAGAGCTTTACTTGCATGACATGTGGTTTCAACAAGACGGTGCTACATGCCGCACAGCACGCGCAACAATGGACTTATTGAGAGGCGAGTTCGGTGAACATTTTATTTCACGTTCGGGACCGGTCAATTGGCCGCCTAGATCGTGCGATTTAACGCGCAACAATGGACTTATTGAGAGGCGAGTTCGGTGAACATTTTATTTCACGTTCGGGACCGGTCAATTGGCCGCCTAGATGGTGCGGTTTGACGCGCAGCAATGGACTTATTGAGAGGTCAGTTTGGTGAACATTTTATTTCACGTTCGGGACCGGTCAATTGGCCGCCTAGATCGTGCGATTTAACGCCTTTAGACTATTTTTTGTGAAGCTATGTTAAAGCTCATGTCTATACAGACAATCCCGCTTGAATTGACGTATTGGAGGACAACATTGAACCATTTTTTCGTGAGATACCGGCTGAAATGTTGGAAAGAGTATGCCGAAATTGGACTAAGCGGATAGGCTATTTGAGGCGCAGTCAAGGTGAAGATTTGTATGAAATAATCTTCAAACTTTAATTTATATTGAACGTACTATCGACTCAAATACAGATTTCATGTATTTTTTTGAATTTTATTTGTTTTCTTTTTGAAAAACTTTCGTATAGCTTTTAAAAAATCACCCTTTAGTTATATAATAAAAGAGACTTTCGTTCGATAGGAAATGTTTTATTATGCACTTTAGTTTTACACTTGTAGGCTTCAGATTTAAGACTGACTTAGCTTAAACAATGTACTAGGAGTCGTATCGTGGCTCTCTGCAATCCTATCTTCGGGGAAAGATAGAGTTGGAGAGAGAGCGAGAAAGGAACCTCTCAACACAGATTTAGACGGGTGCATATTAGCTTACTTGGGATATGTTTACTTATGAAATAATATTGAAAATTTATTTAAATTATTCAACGGAGTGGTGAATTCAATTGTAAGACCGAAAACCTTTAAGTTTTTTTATAATTTCTTCTGGCAACATTGATTGAGTACTTATTTGTTAGTGAAAAAGCTTCCCAAATTTCGCTGCTCAGGATTGGCGAGAAACTAGAAGTCCTTTTCAATCGTGAGGCAGGCTAGTTGCTGACGAAACTATACCCAAGTTTGTTATTAAGTTTTATTTAATTTGAACTAGTGGGATTATAGTTTTATGTACATATTTAACCTGTTGAGAAGTTAGGCCGGTTTTAATATCATGTGGATTGGGATTCACTTTTAAATATGAAAATAGTGAGATCAACTCACAGGGCGGTGTGCTTATTTGACTTGGACAATATTTGATGTTTCAGTACTTTAAGTTTTACAAACTACAGGAGATATCTTACATCTGCTTTGGTTCTCATCAGTTAGAAAATAAATGGAAAAACGGTACAGCGTTTGGAAATCCTATATGCTTCCAACAATCTTTTCTTTATTTAGTGCTCGTCAAAAATAAGGTAAGATATAGCGTGGATAATAAGGATAATAATTGGATGGCGCGACAGTGCACAGGGCCTAGCTTGCTCATCAACTACTCATGTTGTGCGCACTTTTGTTCTCTCACGAGTAGAAGGAACCTACCGTTTTTCGCCGACTCCGAATGCTGAAGTGTGAGAAGCTTTTTCTAGGCAGTTATTACCCTTTTAGTGCTGTCATTAGCTCGAAAGAGTTGGTGCCGTGTACAATTCGGGGTGTTCAGCAAGGAATCGAACCCAGACCTTCGGCGTGTGAGTGTCGCACTCTACCTACTACGTCACGGCGACCACGGGTTTACACTAGACCATAAAAAATCTGCAACAACATTTTATTACAAAATGTACTTACTTTCATACAAATATGTTATAAGCATTGTAAAAAAAGTAAAAAACCAAAGTAAAAAAAAGCTGTGTAAAATGTATGGAATTACATGTTGCACAGGTGAACGCTGTGGCGTAGTGGGTCGAGTGCGCCATTCACACGCCGAAGGGTGTAGGTTCGATTCCCGGTTGAACACCTCTAATTTTTCACGGCACCACCTCTTTCCATCTACTGACAATACTCAAAGAGTAATAATTGTCTAAGAAAGCTTCTCAAACTTCGCCGTTCGGAGTCGGCCAAAAACTGTAGGTCCCTTCTACTCGTGAGAAAAGAGTGGTGCGCACAACATGAGTAGTTGATGAGCAAGCTAGGCCCTGGTCCCTCTGTGGACTGTCGCACAAGGGACTGTAGGTCGCACAAGGGACTGTAGGTCGCACAAGGGACAGTAGGTCGCACAAGGGACTGTAGGTCGCACAAGGGACTGTAGGTCCCTTCTACTCGTGAGAGAACAGTAGCGCGCACAACACGAGTAGTTGGTGAGCAAACTAGGCCCTGGTCCCTCTGTGGACTGTCGCACAAGGGACTGTAGGTCGCACAAGGGACTATAGGTCGCACAAGGGACTGTAGGTCGCACAAGGGACTGTAGGTCGCACAAGGGACAATAGGTCCCTTCTACTCGTGAGAGAACAGTAGCGCGCACAACACGAGTTGTTGATGAGCAAACTAGGTCACCCTGTGGAGTGTCGCACCAACAATTATTATCATTACATTTTCCACAAAGACTGCTGCTCAGACTGAATTATTGTTGTCAGTGTACATTAGTTGACAATAACCTTCTTTGTTGCCCCTTTAAAAAAGCTTGCATTTGTCTCAAATAAATAGCAGTTGCGGGAGGTTTTGACTGTTTTTTGTAATAGGAAAAAAGTGCAACTGAAGTTCATGGGAAGCTTGTATAAGTTGGTGGTGAACATGCTCCGACTGATAAATTATGCAGAAAGTGATTTCAACGCCTTAAAAGTGGTGATTTTTGCGTCGAAGACAAAGAGAGTCTTGGCCAGCCCAAAGAGCGTAGAGAATAGGAAACTTTACTGGATCAAGATCCGTGGCAAACACAAAGTCAACTCGCAGCATCGTTGGGAGTGTCTCAACAAAGAAATTCAGTTCGGTTATTCAAAAGCAAGAAAATTGGGTGGTAGAGTTAAAATCGAGAGTTTTCGAAAAACAACTTTTTTTTTTTTAACTCGGACTGCGTTTTGAAAGTGATCAAAAGGAAAAGATTTTCGCAACGGGTCGTTACTGGAGACGAAATGTGAAAAAACTACTATAACCCCAATAAGATGAAATAACATGTTATAATGCAAAACCTGGCGAACCAGTTCCACCTTTGTCGCAAAAGAAAAACATCCACAGTTCAACAGTCATGTGCACAGAACCAGCCGGGTGTGGTGTGTTATGAGCTGTTAAAACCAGGCGATATCCGTTTTGCTGTGTATTGCGTGAAAAACGACCAGAAACGGCCAAAAGACGTGACAAGGTGATTCGCAACAAGATAAGGCTTGACTCCACGTGGCTGCGGAGAACCGAAATGGAAAGTCTTACACCACCTGCTTAGTTCTTCAGACCTCGCTCTTCCGACCACTGGCTTTTTCGACAGATGCAAAACGATTTGCGGCGTTACCGGATAGCTTTCTTTGAAGTGAAGTGAAATGCAGTCCCATTAAATGAATACTTTTCTATGAAAATTTCATATCCCGCTTATTTCATATGTCCCACGTCAGCAGTTAGCGTGCAATTTAAATGTTCACAGAAATCTTGCACTCCACACAAATTCCAACAGAATAAAAAAAAACTGCGCATTCGCTGTTAATTTCAACCTGTCATGAGCATTTGTTTCTTGACTCTCCTTCCACTATAGAGCACTAAGCGCCATAAGTCGATGTGTGACTCACGAGCAATAGCAGTAAAGGTCTATTCGAGATATACATACGCCTGGCCTCGCAACCCTGTGTCACATGAAAGTGTGTGACTCCATCAGGCGCGCAATAAAGTGCCAGAAAGTAGCCAGCGCTATAAAATCGAACAAGTTGCTCGCAAGCCTCAATCGTAAAACATGTGCATTTAATTTAGAACAACTTCCTCCACACACGTACATCTCCACTAAGCAACTCTTGCCGACGACAAGCGAAACTAAGGCCTTAAAACCGCACACTCACACGAATACGCTCGACGGGCATATCAACCCCCACTTTGGTGAGATTGCATCGTAAAACCGCCTTCTAACGGTTATTGCAATCTTTTATGTAAAGAAAATTAAACAAAAATTTATACTTATCATGAACGAATGCAATCAACACATCCACTCTAATCCTTCCTTTGTACGTGTACAAAAGCCACCAAACCTACAAAAGGCTGGCAGCAGGCAGGCAGCAATTGAATTGCCCACACAGCCTCGTATTCACCCCAACCCCACCTCCGCCCGGGTTCTGTGGCATTAGAGGGTGCGGCATCTATGGTGGCGCAGAAAGTTGCCACAGGATAAAACAGTTTATGGCATGCCTTTGAAAATTATTACAGTTATTATGTTCATTATGATTACAGCTATCAGTGTCTGCGATTTTTATCGCTTGTTGGGCTGCTGCCACCGTTTTGAGCGCTCAATACCCGATGGAGCTGAACTCCCAAGCTCCCAGGACATGCAGTGGGCGCAGTGAGTCTCTCGCGGTTATGCTGTTGCCGTCGTTGCTGGCGTTGCCATCATTGTAGCCGGCGCAACTGCCAATGCCGTTTAATGCATTTTAATAAAGCTCCTTCAGAAAGACCCCCACTGCCGCTGTGACTCACCGCACGCTGCGTCCGTGGCTCCCTGGGTGATGTCGGGCGAAGTTGCTTCGTTTGTGTAACTTTTTTTATGGAAAATTATAAAAAATCAAATTTCCATTGTTATCATGAAGGTTTATGGGTCTACAAGTGTGTGTACAAGGGCTATGTGTGTAATGCTCTTGCTCCTATTTACTTTTCAGCATGTAACACGCGATTTTAATTTCGCGCGGTTTCTCCGTGCCGCCACCACGGCCTTTATGTTCTCAAGTAATAATTTCCTTTTATGATTCCCTCCATCAGCATTATAATCGACATGGCCGTCATCATCATCATCATTTGAACATAATCATTCCCATCGGTGCTGTCGCGGTTGCGGTGGAAGCAGCTGTGCCTTTGCCGCCACGGCACATATGCCCGTTCAAAACGGGCTCCCACTACCTCTCGCACGTCGACACAATAAAATGATCGCTGTTTTGTACACCGGAGCCTGGACAAGTTCATCAGTGTTTGAAGAGTGAAAGTCTGTTAAAAATTAAAACCCATTAACGGACACACTCGTTCGAATGGGACACCGAAAAGGGAACCACAAACAGCGCCCGACCGGTGTGATATATTTGACTTGGACAATATTCGACGTGTCACACTTTCAAAACGGAATAGCAAATGCCAAACGATGCTTTCATGACGGCCTCGGCCGGACTCGAGCTGAATTGGCCAGCGCGGACGATTGTGTTTGATTTTTGAATTATCGCAATCACAACAAGGACATTACGCGTTGTCGTGTAAAAGTTTCTGTTGAGTTTAGCGGTACGGTGTGGGCAGCGGAAAGCTGAGGTGTGTAATAGAGTGAACCGATGTGTCAAACATGGCTTATCAGTGCAATGGGCAAGTGGTTTTGTAAAATGCACTTTTCTGCATGTTGCGGATATTTCAGTTGACACTCTATCACTGATTCACGAGTTCCTGTGAAAAGTTGTGAATTTCACGTGAACGGCAGTTGTGTGCGGTTGGTGTTTTTGGGACACTATACATCCTGGGCGGATTGTGGCTGTTTACACGGTAAAATTAAATTTTATGAAGTTTGGCGTATCGGTGGAGCGATTTTTGGAAGTTTGTCATTTTAATTATTATCTGAGCTTAAGCTGTTTTGTGTTAACAAGGTCGTTGCATGTCCCTGCAGTGTTTGGTGGCTATGGGACTGGAAATAGATTTTCCCCTGAGAACTTTAAAAAATTAAAAGGTTCATAGTTTCATAGGAAATAAAATACATTCTCCTGCTGAGAGGTGGAAGCAAAGTGTTTCAGAAAAGGTATTTTTAGGTCTCGGAATATCTGTTGATGTGGCCGCCGTGGCGTAGTGGGTCGAGTGCGACACTCAGACACCTCAAATTTTTTACGCCACCACCTCTTCCGAGCTGCTGACAAAACTCAAAGAGTAACAACTGTCTACGACAATGTTTCTCAATCTTCGCCGTTCGGGGTTGGCAAAAAACTGCAAGTCCCTTCTACTCGCGAGAGAACAGAAGCGCGCACAACACGAGTAGTTGATGAGCGAGCTAGGTCCCCCTGTGGACTACAGCCCCATCCAATTATTATTAACATCTGTTGCTGCATTATATGAAATGAAACAGCTTCTGGCACTATACGTGGCTATAGGTTTTAGCAAACGAGAATTGTCAGTATAAAATGGCGGAACGCGAAGATAGAAACAAGTCCCGAAAATTCAAGTAAACGATAGCCTTGAATCAACACTGTCAATTGAAACCGCAGAAATCGGAGGATACAATGTGAATGGGTTGAATGAATTCTTCCAGAAGGAATGACAATAGACTGTAGACTGATACAGTGTCCAGAATGATTTTAAAAAAAATAATCTCCTTCTGACCACCCAAGAGCTGATTTATTCTGCTTCTTAAGGATGGTTGTACAAAAATAACAAACGCTCAGTAAAGTGGCCTTTACCACCTATGCATATACACATATCGAAGGCGGAAGTCCACAGGGGGACTAGGGTCTAGCTTGGTCGTCAACTACTTGTGTTTTGCGTGCTACTGTTCTCCTACGAGTAGAAGGGACCTACAGCTTTTTTGGCGACTCCGAACGGGAAAGTTTGAGCAGCTTTTTCCTAGGCAGTTATTAATCTTTGAGTGTTGTCCGTAGCTCGAAAGATGTGGTGCCGTAAAAAATTCGAGATGTTCAGCCGGGAATCGAACCTGGATCTTCGGCGTATGAGTGTCGCACTCTACTTACTATGTCACGGCGGGTATAAGTCTTAAACGATTTTTAGCGTGAGCCAAAGGAGTGACCGGGCTTAAGTCAGACCTCGGGCAAAAGGTATAAAGAAGGGAAGGAGACGAGGCACCGGAGCTCATTGATTTTGAATGCCTGTGGATTGTAATAAGGAGAAAGAGTAAGCTGGAAAGAATAATTGTTACGACTAAACAACGAGTCTGAAAACTTGACTGTGGTTCGTAGCTGGGCTAAAGAGTGAACAGATGAGCGTTCCCAGCATATGAATATTGCGACTTAATTCTTGGAAAAGAGGAATGCAGTTGTCTAATTAATATAATAATAATTGTTGGCGCGACAGTCCTCAGGGGACCAGGGCCCTTGCTTGCTCATCAACTACTCGTGTTGTGCGCGCTACTGTTCTCTCACGAGTAGAAGGGACCTACAGTTTTTTGCCGACTACGAACGGCGAAATTTGAGAAGCTTTCTTAGACAGTCACTATTTTTTGAGTGTTGTCAGCAGCTCGAAAGAGGTGGTGCTGTGAAAATTTGAAAATTTCGTGTTGAGCTGGAAATTGAACCTAGACGCTTCGGCGTGTGAGCGTCGCACTCTACCCACTACGGCACGGCGGCCACAGTTGTCTGGGAATATTTTGGCGAAATAGCACTGAATGAGTGATAAAGACGCAACAATACTTCAATGTTCTAGCGATTCTAGTGAGATTGCAATTGACTTTGCAGCATTGGTATTCCCAATAAGTTTGATGTTGAATTCTGTAGGAGTATAGAGGTCTAAGGAGCTCCAATCCAGATAGGAGTGTTACAAATAAGCTTTGAGCGAATACTTGTATGCGCCTTAAATTGTAACCATTTCTGGCATTGCTTTTTGGAACCTAGACATTTCGCAAGGGTTTTGGCCGTCACAAATATGTGATTGTTTCAACTAATTCTTGACGTACCAAGATTGCATGGCCATGCGGCCTGCGGTGGACATGGGACTGGATATAGATTTTCTTCTGAGAACTTTGAAAATTAAAAGATGCATACTTTTATAGGAAATATAATACCGAGATTGGAAAGTCGTTCGTTTTTAACAACAAAAGAGCCTTTCATAATGGTTGCTTATTTTGAGAAGGCTTGAGTGACAGTAGAGATCACTGAGAACCATTAAACTTCGCTCTACTTTTATTCCAATCGATTATGTTGTCAAGCTCAGAAGATGTTGCGAAAAATCTATGGCCGAGGGACAAGAGAAAGGGAAAGAATATGGAAACCGGAGAGTCCTGCCATCAGCGAAGAAGTGGATTAGATTAGAAGTGACAAACAAGACACCATTTATTGAATCTGGGGAACACCAGTATTAATTTGGTGAACATTAGACCTAAACACATTTAGTATGACTTGGATTGAAGGGTTTTTTCTTTAAGGTTTACTAATCTATTGAAGAATACCAGGTGTACCGGTATGAAATGAATTATTAATGGGAAAGTAAAAACATTTTATTCAATGTATTGGCCATTGTTTTCTGCCCATTCTGACCACCTTTCTGGCAAATAGTGAATACCACGCCAATAAAATTGTTCGTCTTTTAAAGCAAACCAATCAGACATCCAATTTTCGACCTCCTCGTAGGAATCAAAGTGCTGCTCAGCCAATGCGTGTCCCATCGATGAAAACAAATGGTAGTCGGAAGGAGACAAGTCCAGTGAATACGGCGGGTGGAGTAGCTGCTCCCAGCCAAGTGTTTTGATTGTATCCTGAACTGGTTTTGCTTTGTGTGCAATTGCATTGTCATGGAGCAAAATTACCTTGCCGTGTCTTCTGGCCCATTCTGATCGTTTCTCGTTCAATGCATGGTTCAAATTGATCATTTGTTGTCGGTAGCGATCAGTATTTACGGTTTCACCAGGTTTTAGGAGCTCATGGTACAGCACACCTTTCTGGTCCCACCAAACACACAGCATTGTCTTCTTGCCGAATCGATCTGGTTTTGCAGTCCATGTTGATGGTTGTCCCAGATTAATCCATTTTTTCCGTTTAGGATTCTTAAAATAAATCCATTTTTCATTGGCAGTAACAATCCGATGCAAAACCGATTTTCTTTCGTGTCTTTGAAGCGAAATTTCTCAAGTGTTTTTTTCGGTTTTCCATCTGTTTTTCATTCAATTCATGTGGCACCCATTTTCCACACTTTTGGATGTTTCCCATAGCTTTTAAACGATCAGAAATTGTTTGTTGTGCAACATTTAACATTGCTGCCATTTGCTTTTGACTCAAAGTGTCATCTCCATCCAATTTCTGGATGGAGATGAGATGATTTCAATTTCCAATTTCGGCGTCTTCAAACTTTTTTGGTGGTCTTCCACGTTTTGCTTTTCTCACATCAAAATCATTATTTCTGAACCTTGCTTCTGATAGAGTATGATCACCATATGCCTCGACAAGCATTCGATGGGACTCTGCAGCACTTTTCTTCAAATGAAAACAAAAAATTAATGCTTTCCGCAAATCATCACTTTCTGGTACAAAATTTAACATTTTTAACACGATGAAAAATATGGTGTTGTCTGTTCACTAACTTGATGTATATTAAATATTTTCAACAGATGTCATAGCCAACAAACAAAAAAAAAATAAGGGCTTGTTCACAACAAATGTTCCCTATCGAGACATTTGTATTTTGACGCCCACTTCATACCGGTGTACCGGTAGTTTCGTCGACATTTTGACAACAGAGCACGTCGCCAGACCCTGTCAAATGTCCTTGAAATATCAATCGCAACGATTTTATTTCCTCTTACATTGTGCTAAAATTTGTCCTCTTTTCGGTGAGATTTGACGTCAGACTACCTGTGGACCTGTTGTTAGGGATGCCGTTCTACTAGTCGTTTGGAAGGTCCCGGGATTCAAACTATTTCAGAAGCTGCGGGTTTATCAACGTTTTAATATTAAAAACTTAGCGCAACCGGTCGGTAGGAGGTTAGAAAATAAGTGCAATGGGTCGGTAAGAGGTGGCTCAGGAAAATATCCAGTGGTTTTGCCAGTGTAGAACCCCACCTCTTCAGATGAACGGGAGACTTACCATCCAGCCTTCGGATTTGTGCAAATTCAAATTTTTTGCTTTCTTACATAGAGGTAGTCTATCGTCGCCAGACCCTGTCAAATGTCCTTGAAATATCTATCGCAACGCAGCTAAACTCCGGGATTCAAACTATTTCAGAAGCTGCAGGTTTGTCAACGTTTTAATATTAAAAACTTAGCGCAACCGGTCGGTAGGAGGTTAGAAAATAACTGCAATGGGTCGGTAAGAGGTGGGTCAGGAAAATATCCAGTGGTTTTGCCAGTGTAGAACCCCACCTCTTCAGATGAACGGGAGACTTACCATCCAGCCTTCGGATTTGTGCAAATTCAAATTTTTTGCTTTCTTACATAGAGGTAGTCTAGGGTGAAATTCCAGCATATAACTACCCAACTCTAGTTAGTAAGCGGGCCAATGTGTATTTGTAAGGTTTAGGCTCAATTTCTTGAAGTATCATGACACTCCTATTCCAAAAACGCAAAACGCTTGTCGCAGAAGCTAGCCATGGTTCCTTAGAACTAAAGGTTATCTCTGTGTGTCCCTTTTTCATGATGCCCGTAAAAATGTCAGAGGCAGCTTTGCTTGCATTATTGATAGTGGCGTGTTGTTTCTAAAAGCCCTTTTGATGTTCAGAATGATATTCAACTTAAATTTCTAGTTAAAAGTACCTCGCCAGTGTGAAGGAAGCATATATTACAAGTTGTCGATAACAATTTGTCACAGGAAATCGAAAGATTATTCCAGGGGCCTCAAATGATTTACCGTCCTGCTCCATTTACCACATTAAATCATATGTCGATTGTTTGCTCGGCTTAAGCCGAAGTCAACAAAATTCACCAACCGTGAAGCCGCAGCCGAAACACGTTGGTCATCTATGTGCGTACGCACATGCATTTTCGGAAAACATAATAAACCATTAATTGCATTTCTGTGCAGTCTACTATACATTTTCGCATTTCCGATTCATTTGCTGGCAGTACTCCTCTAGGAGGGAAACCGGATATATGCATAGCCATGACAGTGTCCTGCTCTACAGCGGCATGTCTGACACGCAAGCCGTGAAGCTTATGGGAAATTTACAAATTTTTACAACGCGCGAATATGCACGTATGCGTATGAGTTGTGTTTATAATGAGGAGACACGAGGTGGCGGGAGTGCTGCTGCTCGTCATTTAACTTTATTTAATTCAACGTCGGGTCGCTTGTAAACATGGCGCTTCCTCATTTCGTTTATGGATGTGAATTAATTTTACTTAAAAGTTATGGCATGGTATTGTTTTATTTGTGTTGAAATTATCGCTTTTGTTGACTGTAGGGTGCTGTTGCATTGTGTTGAAAATGGAAAGTTTTTCGTTGGAAAATGTTGATTGAAGATTAATTTAATATACATAGTTCTGTTACTATTTTGTTTATTTTCCAATTTATCATCAGGCTGGAGCCTACACATACCCATAGTTTGTGGGCGTAAGTATTTCTGTTAAGGAAGGTGTTTTAAAAGAAGTTGCAAGGGGGAGTTTAATTTTTGCGGGTCCCTTGCACCTAAACATTAACAGAAATCTATGCGCTCACTGCCCTTTTATACTGAATGGATTCCAGTCATTTGGAACACATTTTTAAGGTTTCGTTTGTTAACACGAATGTACAAAAATTCAAAGTTTCTGTCTGTCTACTCGTAATCATTGCCACATTTTCTCTTTTTCCCTTTCACATATACATTTTTCGAAAATCGAATTTCACACACATTCCGTTAAACAATCACGTGATGAAGTTGTGTTATGTATACGTAGGTTACCTTTTATATTCCGGAATTGTGCAATCCTAGTGTTGCAATCTGGCAATTGTCAGCTCTATCGTAAAATTATATTTTTGAGGATTTAGAACGGTTTGACATACGAGCGCTACTAACAGTAACTTAAAAGATTAATCACGCCCAAAAAATGGAATTAAATCGTGAAAATTTTCGTGCGATTATTTTTTAAAACTTTCGACGTGGATTAACTCAAGAACAGTGCGTCGGTGAAATTAATTCAATTTTGGCGATGAAGCTCCTTTAGGGACCAATGTTTATCGATGGCTTGGTGAATTCAGCCGAGGTCGTAGTTCACTCCAAGACGAATTTCGGAAAGGTCGTCCAAGAATCAGTTGTTCTGGAAACCAATGATGCTGTGCGCCAACTGATATTGCAAGATCGTCATCTGATCGTATCGTAAGATTAAGACAACCTTAGATATTAGTGGGACCAGCATACATTCAATATTGCATGAAAATTTGGCCGTTAAAAACTTTTTTCGCGTTGGGGCCCACACAATTTTTCAATCGCTCAAAAAGAGGCTCGTGTCGATTGGTCGAAAGAAATGCTCCAAAAATACGATCGCGGTAATTTGAAACACGTCTATGACATCGCGACCGGAGGTGAATCATGGATTTATGCGTATGAGCCCGAAAGTAAACAGCAGTCGACTGTATGGGTGTTTCAAATTGAGCCAAATCCAACAAAAGTTGCTCACGCACGAAGCACATTTAAGCATATGGTCGCCTGGTTTTTCTGAAAAATTGGACACGTCGCAACCGTACCACTAGAACAAGGCAGAGCAGTCAATTCTGAGTGGTACACAACCATTTGTTTGCCAGTTGTCTTCCAAGAAATCCGGAAAACCAACCGCAGTCATCTGCTGTGCACCGATTTTTCGTCAGCAGAAATTCCTAGGGAGTGGAAATATTTTACTCTCGTAAAAATCGAAAATGAAACGGAAAAAATCAGCACATGGAACGCTTTCTGACAGTTTTTCGACGAATTTTGTTGGCATTCGAGGTATTTCAGAACAAGTGACAGACCTATTGACTCTTGCGCCAATCAGACTTAATTTTTCTTACTAATTTTGTCATTAATTCTTTTCCAGCTGCGCAAAGTTTACGATCCATCTTTTCTATTCCTTGAAGGACAGGTGCTCAATAAATCATTTCTGAGCTCAACGTTTTTCTACACTTGAAGAAGCGGTTGATGCATTTAGAATGCATGTTTTGGAGATACCTCAATCAGAGTGGCAAAAGTGCTTCGACAATTGGTTCAAACGCATGCAAAAGTGTATAGATCTTAATGGGGAATATTTTGAAAAATAATAAAGCTATTTTCGATGATTAATATTTATTTTTGTTCTCTAATTCCGAAATATAAAATGGAACCTTCGTATATCAGAACGTGCTTTAAGTTGTTCGAAGTTTCGGCGAATTCTACGTGGTTTCAAATTTAAAACGAAAGCTACGCAGTTTGGTAAATGATTGTTGGTGTTGCCACCAAGGCAGAAGTTTAAAAAAATGTCCTCGCAGCTTTTTTGCTTTTGTTGTATAAAACGGTGGCCAAGTATCCAGCCAAGTATCCGACTATTCTACCTTATCAGTAATTTAGAGAGAGAGGTCTTTTCAGCCAAAGTGTACCTTTTTTTTCTTGACTCCGGTCAAAGGATGTCGGTTGTCACTTTACTGTTGAGCGAGTAAATCGAACGCAGGTTCCGAAAACTTTTCATGATCTTGCTGAAATATGCGTTAAAATAAACAATTGACTGACGCAATGTTCTTCTTGTGTGATATTCACCAGCCGAAGGTCTAGGTTCGATTCCCGGCTGATCACCTCGAATTTTTCATGGCTTCACCTCTTTCAAGCTGCTGACAACACTCAAAGAGGAATGACTGTCTAAGAAAACATAAACTTTGCCATTCGGAGTGGGCAAAAAAAACTGTGGATCCTTCAGCTCGTGAGAGAACTGAACAGCGCGCACAACACGAGTAGTTGATGAGTCCCTGTAGCGCTACCCAATTATTATTAATAATATTCTTCTTAAAATAAGGAAAAGTCAGCGACTAAGATGGGATCTCCAGGGACAGATTGTGGAGTTACAGTGTCTGTCCCTTTCAGGCAGAGCTTCATTCAAACTTATTTATTATTTTATAAAGTATAGGTCCAACAGTGGCATAGATCCGGTGACAGAATTCCCGCTGAAGGCTTCATTTGCTGCCAACATCGACACGTCCCCAAGTAAGGTAAGGTACACCTTATGAGGACATTCATAAAGCTACTTTTCCCTCACATGTGTCATCAAGTTGCTGTTTTTCTTTAGAAAACCTGCGGTGTGCGGCATTTCCCTGGTATTGCTGCTGTGCTTTGGATAGCGTCTTGCATGACAAAAAAATCAACGTTTAGTGAGGATTACCAGAGAAAGTAACTGCAGTAGCGCTTGTGTTCCATGACACCACGGTTAATGAGATTATAGAACTTCAAATTCCTGCAAACCTTTTACTTTCTCATTCTAGCCAGCTCAGAACCAAACGAAAAATTCTATCGCAAACAGCTCTGCTATTGACACACCCGTTAGGCTACAACGAATCGAAAACTGTCAAAGTTTCCAAATTTTAGGGTATTCTGCGTACATCGCAACCCCTTGTCAAGCACAGCAATGCAACTTTTCCACTTTATAGTAACATCATTTAAATTTCATTTATATTCACGGAATGGCCCATTGCATGGGTAATCGAGGGGACACTGAGCCGCTACGCATCTTTCTTGACACGCGAAGCTGTTCGCCACAATTCAGTTCAACATTTTAATAAACGACATGATAGATAACTTTCTTTGTCCCTGGATGGAATAATTGAAATTGAATGTACGAGTAGGTAACCGTGTCATGTTTTACGTTGCATCTAGATGCACACAGCTTTTTCCGTCTGTCTGTTGTGCACGTCATTTAAGGACGTATGCAGGAATATGCGTGCGTGTAGCATGTATTCCGTGTGTCTTGGGTAATTCATGCGAGGGCAGGAGTTGATGACGTCAAAAAAGCGGACACAGCGCGGATTTATGCATGAAAAAGTGCAATTTTATTGCAAAAACGAAAATGATTCATATTAATTTTGTTGCATTTTTGATGTTTCCATTTTGTGCCCGACGGTCAGTCCGCCCCGCAGCACTGCTGATGGCAGTATCATCCCCTGTGTGCGTGTGGGAGGGTGTGGGGGAGTGTGTAATCCCTCGAAGTCCTTGCATGAATGTATGGATGCAGTGTGTTGAAGTTGATGTAGCCGGACAATTTTCTGGAATAACGTTTACCAATCTCGTTAAGTTAATTTAAAAGTACAACAACAGAGCGTTGTTTTTTGTTGGGTTGGGCTTTTGTTTTCTCCTTTCGTTTTTCACATTTGTGGCTTGTGGAAATGGCGCCCGACGGAAAGCCGGCTGCACATAGCTGATGCACTAAATTGAGTCTGGACTGACCGGGGATTGGGACTCTTTTGTGCTGAACCTTATTTATTTTTAATCCTTCAGGATGTATTGTATAATTTTTTGTTTTTGATTTCATATTCTCAGCGGTTTGTGGCACGTTTTGTTGTTAATTGACTGTGAAATAGTGCATGCGGACTGATTCACTGCAGGTGCAGCCTTCAATTATTGATAATTCCCCATTGTTCTCTCAATTGTGCAAATTGAATTCATAGATCGGATGGGCTGAAAAAATACTCCATGCATTTTTAATTTACTGGTACAAGCCGATATCATTGCGGAGATACATTTGCAGGCACTGTTTGCATTTCAGATGTGAGCTGCTGAAGGCCGAATTCGCGCGAAGCCGTTTCTTGAAGGTAGTTGAAAATAAATTCAAACTTCATTAGAGCGCAAGAATTGACGGGAAATAAATATTCGCCTTGTTTGCTTATCTAATCAAGAAACTGCTCGCAACCACAATGTGCTGACATAAAAAAGAAACGACCCTCAGTCAGGCTTTCGTTACAGACATAAAATGCAACTGAACGCTTCCAACACTCTGCACTCACCTGTCATGACCTCTAAATAGGCGAGCTTCCCGCTAACAAAATCGTAAAAATAAATCCAATAAAGCATATAATTAGTTCACAAATCACTCGGCACCGTTAAATCCGTCATAAACAACTTTACTACATCTCGGGCGAAACTATAACAGCAAGTCATATTTCCAACGAAACGCTCCCATTAATGCGAAAAAGTATCCCTCATTACGCAGCCAAATTGTTTCGAATCACTTAGCAGCGAATGCCTTGCAATGAGCTCCTCCTCCCGCCATCGTCTCAGCGAAATCAAAAGAAAATTGAACATTCCTCTGGCGGCCAATTATAAATAAAAATGTACTCATGTCTCGTATCACTTCATTCGCTTGAGCACCGTACATCTGATCTGGGGAGGAAAGCACTAGAAGAGCTGGTTTGCTGGTTTCGAGTTGAGAGAAAAACTCACGCAATTAATTTGATTGGCGAGACTCGCCGCGGATGGTGATGCTGGTGACGATGATGATGACCACATGTATCTACGTCGGCCAGAGGAGTCTCATGAAAAACTATCGCAATAAATTCAAAACACGGCTTGTAGTTTTTAATCCAATTCCGTGTCCCGTGTGCGAGAGATGAATTCGTGCCGGCTCTTATTTTGTAAGTGACGGCGGCCACAGAGCTGTAGTTTTGCGCAAAATGTTGCAATGTTTACATCAACGCATCGATTATTTGTTCAAATTTAAAAGATTCAGCACCTGTCGGGCTGGCATTCTGTTCACATGGCAAAGTGAATGGTAATGAGGACATCGCCACGTTCGCACGGAATAAGCGTTGTCACAAGGAGTGGTGTTGAGGGAAAATGCAAACAATTACGTGAATGCCGTTAACAGCTTGAAGGGAAAACGTTTTATAGAAAGGAACGGCTTTAATATATATTGGAGGTATGATTACTCGTATTATGGGGAGGAATGAAGAGGAAAAATCGTGTGCTTCGGACATTCCCTGTCGGCTGCTGTGGAGTTTGGAGAACCGATGCATGCTGCAGAGTCCAGAAACAAATTGTTGTGGAGCTTACTTGAGGAAGCTAAAACAAGGGATCAGTCGGGGTTACAGTGTGTCCGAACGGAAAGAACCTTCAACAGTGAATAAAATCATAGGCCGTTCAATGACATGGTGTGTATGTAAACTGTATAAACAGAATTTGATATTTCGTATGCATGTTTGTTTCGTTTTCGGTAAAAATGAGGGGGACTTGAGATTTTGGTGAATGCATTTTGTTTTAATTTGTAGATAAGTGGAGAAATACGAAATTATATTTCTGATTACTCCAAAATTTAAATTACGATTTGGGTGGACATGGCTCCTTTTTAAGCACGACTAACGTTTCCATGTGAATTCCGTCCCAATTTTAATCGTTCGCTCTCTAATCGTTTGACGAAATTGAAGACTACTGAGATTCTATCTCTTCTTCCGCCATTGATTACTAAAAACATGCAATTCCGAAATTCGATTCATATAGAAATGAAGGGTATATGACCATAACTATTTATTTTGCAGATAAACGAATCTTTTTTCATGCGACTTGAATATTCACCTGTATCTATAATAATATATCATTGTTGGTGCGTCAGTCCACAGGGGGACCACGGCCCAGCATCCTCATCAACTATTCCAGTTGTGCGCGCTACTGTTCTCTCACGAGTAGAAGGCACCTATAGTTTTTTGCCGACTCCGAAAGGTGAAGTTTGAGAAGCTTTCTTAGACAATTATTATTCTTTGAGTGTTGTTAGCAGCTCGAAAGAGGTGGTGCCGTGAAAAATTCGAGGTGTTCAGCCGGGAATCGAACCTAGACCCTTAGGCGTGTGAGTGTTGCACTCTACCCACTACGCTACGGCGGCCACTCACTTGTATCTATTCCCGTGTAAATAACTCGACAATTGTATGACAAGTTTCGAAGGGAAGCAGTGAAGATAACTTGGACAGTCTTTTCCAAACATAAGGTTGTCAAATATCTCCGCCTTTTTGTCTTTTGAATTTCCCGGCTACGTACAAAGCGCTACAGAGCTCGTATCTGGCAATACTATACATCATTCAAAACGCCTTGACATAACCTACAAAACAACAAAAAGGCTATGCATGATTAGTTTGGATATTGCGTTCAACAGCTATAGGCATGGAGTTCCCTAACGCCAAAATTCGCGCTATTTTAAAGTTTTCATTACAGTACAATGGTCCTATATGGGACTAAGTGCATTCATCAGACACATTAACCTACCTAAAGTTTTCCTTTGTTAAAGGCAAATCCGCTAGAGAAACGTTCCGTGCGATTAATGGTGTTTTAGGGGATGGTACTCCATCACTTCGAACCGCGGAGAAATGGTTTCGACTATTCTGAGCCGGTGAAAACGACACCATGGATGAGCCAGCCGGCGGAAGACCTGTGGCGACGAATACCGATCGAATCATGGAAATCATCGAGTTAGACCAGCATGTGACATCGCCCAGGAGATGGGAGTTAGTCCCCAAAACATTTTAAACCATCTGCAGAAGGCTGGATGCAAAAGAAAAAGCTTGATGTTTGGGTGGCGCATGATTTGACACAAAAAAACCTTCTGGACCGAATCAACGCCTGCGATATGCTGCTGAAACGTAACGAACTCGACCCATTTTTGAAGCCGATGGTGACTGGCGATGAAAAATGGATCACATACGACAATATCAAGTCAAAACGGTCGTGGTTGAAGGCCGGTGAATCGTCCCAAACAGAGGCCAAGCCGGGATTGACGGCCAGGAAGGTTTCGCTGTGTGTTTGGTGGGATTGAAAGGGAATCATCCACTATGAGCTGCTCCCATATGGCCAGACGCTGAGTTCTACCATCTACTGCGAATAACTGGACCGCTTGAAGCAGGCGATCGACCAGAAGCGTCCAGAATTGGCCAACAGGAAGGGTGTTGACAACACCAGACCACACACTTCGTTGATGCTTCGTCAGAAGCTACGGGAGCTCGGATGGGAGGTTTTATCGCATCCACCATATAGTCCGGACACAGCGCCAAGTGATTACCACCTGTTCCTGTCCATGGCGAACGCCCTTGGTGGTGTGAAGTTGAACTCAAAAGAGGCTTGTGAAAAGTGGCTGTCTGAGTTCTTCGCAAATTAGGAAAGGGGCTTCTACAAGGGGGGAATTATGAAGCTGCAGTCTAGATGGAAACAGATTATCGAACAAAATGGCGCATATTTGAACTAAATCCGACCACTGTTACACTTTTTATGAAGCATTGAATGAAGAGCAGAAAGGTGGAAAGAGATATTTGACAACCTTGTGCCTATGCCTTATACGTTAACCTTATATATGTATTTATATTTGAATATTCGCATAGCTAGGAGAAGCGAAAAAATCAACATTTCAAAAGGAGCCGCTTGCTTTCTTTTTCAAGTTCATAGAGATCATTGCCAATTGCTGTTTCTTTGGGCTCAAGAGTAAATTGAGGAGCAAAACCTTCTCTTGAAAGACTAAGCTTGATTTATATACTAGCTCGATTATACCAGTCCTTCTTTATGGCGCGGAAACCTGGAAGTTACTAAAAGCGGAAGAGAGACTAGTCTTTTCGAGATAAAAGTCTTGCGTGTTCTTTTTGGTCCTCTTTGCGTTGATTGCATCTGGGGGAGAATATTTAGCGACGAACTTAATGGACATGCGCCTGGTTAAGCGTCTCAAGATGGCTAGAGCGTATGAACACCAGTACTCCTGCTCGAAAAGTCTTCAAATCTGAACCACTAGGACAATGAAGCAGCAGACGGCCAAGACTAAGGTGGCGCACACGAGCGGAGACGGACCTCGACCAACTTGGGGAGCGCAACTGGAGGCAGCTAACGAGAGATCGTGCTTGCTGGAGAGTCATGTTGGTTGAGGCCCAGGTCGAGCCGGGACTGTAGCGCTTCTTCTTCTTCTTCATGTGGCACTACAGTCCGGAGTGGACCTGGGCCTCAACCAACATGACTCTCCAACAAGAACGACCAGATCGTAGACTGTAGCGCCACAACAAGAAAAAGAAGAGATCATTGTATGAAATCAAAATTTAGCTTATATGTTATAGAGCTGCTTGTAGCAGTTTATTTTCCTTTCCCCATAATTTGGAGTTGTATTAGGTTGTTTCTGTGGTCCCTGTGGTGTAGTGGGTAGAGTATGACACTCACACGCCGAGTGTGAGTGTGAGTACGATACTTCTCGGCGGAACACCTCGATTTTTTCACTGCACCACTTCTTTCGAGGTGCTGACAATACTTAGAGAATAATAACTCTCTGGAAAGCAGCTTCCCAAACTTCGCCGTTTGGAGTCGGCAAAAAACTGTAGGTCCTTTCTTCTCGTGAAAGAATAGTAGCGCGCACAACACAAGTAGTTGATGAGCAAGCTTGGCCCTGGCCCCCTGTGGATTCCGCCTTCGAGATGTGTGTGTGCATAGGTGGTAAAGGCCCCGTTACTGAGCGACATCCATTTATTAGTAGAATCATTGTTGGGTTGTTTCTGTGACCAACGCATTGCAGTGAGTCGTAAACTCGCTGAATTTTGTGGAAGTAACGCGGCTGTTTTTAATTATTTCGACTTTCGTGCCTGATCTGTATGACAGCAGAGAATTGGCTGGGGTGCGACACTGAAAATTCACTTCTTGGCTGAACAGCTTGCACTTTTTATTGCCCACTTCTTTCGAACTCCTGACAACACTCAAAGAGTAGAAAATGATAAAAAGGTTCTTAAAACTTTCCCGATCGATATCCGCAAACGACTGTAGATCCCATCGAACTAGGATCTTGTCTCCCTGTGGACGCCATGCAGTTTATATATTGTTTTATATATTGGTTTTATATATTGGACTGTTTTAGAGGTAATTGCGGATGCGTTCCATACACACCAGAGTGGGGACGCACTAAGAAAAAAACGGAGTCAAAATTGATTTTGCAAATTCTATTCAGATGATTTTTTCGCTCAGCGATGAGGCACGTCCTGGCCGTCCAAGTGAAGTTAATGATGATCAAATCCAAGCGTCAATCACGGAGAATTGTGATTTTAAAATTATTTTAACAGTCCAAAGTAACAATCAGTCGTCAAAGGTGGTTGGACTCGTATAAAGCTTGATATTCGGGTACAACATCGATTGAAAGAAATTTATTTAACAAGTCCCATCAACCTCTAGAAAGATTTTAATTTGATCCGTTTTTAAAGGTAATCATCACGGGTGATAAAAGGACGCTTGTTGACAGTTACCTCAATCGAAAATGTGATGAGCAAAGATGTCATACTGCAACTTTGTTTACTTGCCAAAAACTGAGTGAACATGGCTGCGAGCTTTTGATGCATCCATAGTTTAGTTACAAGCTTGCACCATTAGACTACCATTTGTTGCGGTCTTTACAGCACCTCTCGTCGAATAAGCCGAGAGGATAATAAAAATAATTATATTTGGATGACACAACAGTCCACGGAGGACCAGGGCCTAGGTTGCTCATCAACTATGCGTGTTATGTGCGATACTTTTCTCGCACGAGTAGAAGGGACAGTTTTTTGACGACTCCAAACGGTGAAGTTTGAGAGGCTTATTCTTAAACAGCCATTACTCTTTGAGTGTTGTCTGCAGCGCGATAAAGGTAGTGTCATGAAAAAAGCCGAGAATCGGACGTAGATCTTCGGCGTGTGAGTGTCGCTTTCTACCCACTTTTCCACGGCGGCCACTGTTAAGGAGGATGACTCTGTAAAGTCATATGTGACTCAATTTTAAGTAAAACAAGACCAGATTTTTTATGAACGTGTGTGGAGTAATGAAATGGCCAAAGAGATTGCGAAAACTAATCGAACAAAGGGGAACGATTAAAGTCCATTGCAAATATTTTAAAAGAAGTTTTAAATGGGAAATACCGCAATTATTTGAGACAACCAAATTCATGTAACGGGTTGAGCCAGGTAACTCGTCAGGGCTGTAGTTGTCTGGGATGTACCACTCACACTTTGTTCAAAAATATTGTCTAGAGATAGAAGAGAAATGCAACAAAGATTGGGTTGCATTACTCTACACGGGAAAATTTCAAATCGCCTCCCAAGCTAGTGGATATCTCCTTGAAATCAAGGAGAAAAAATACCAACAGTTAGAAGGGTCTGCCTTAAATGAATAATTCTGTTTGTTCAGGCTTTCATCCTTGAGTGTGACAATCAAGTTAGTGAGTTACGAACATTTGATTTTGAAAATTCGAATAATTTTTGAGCAGAACTCGTACCTTACTTGCAAAATGGAATATTTTAAGTGTTGAAAAAAATCTCAAATTACTCCTTTGTTGAACACAGTGTACCGTAAACGTTGACGGACTCCAAACAGTCTGCCGGAATACATACACACAATATAAAGCAGATGGGTAAATGGGAGTAACGGATGTTACTCCACGTTTCTGAGTGCATATTGCAAAAAAAAAAACAAAAACAAAAAACAAGAAAAGAAATTAAACAGACCAATTTTTTTGTTACATGTTTCGTTTGTTTGTAATTTGCACAGGAACGCATACACTCTCTCAGACACAGAGTAATGAAAAGCTCCCTCGGGAGTACTTAGCATTCTTCTTTATCTGCGTCCATATATGTATGCACCTGCATGTAACTATTTCTTGATATTGTTTCTTTTTTGTTTTTGTATGTATATACACATTCATTTGCCTCTACACTGGAAACATTCAAGCAAAAGTTGAAAATATGATACCACACAACAAAAACTTGAACAAAAAAAATTAACTGAACGAAGCAAAGGGATATAATTGAGCTTATACCTGGTTAGCTGCCTGGACAGGAGATGCTCCAGGTCGTTGCTGCTGCTGCTGTTGTTGTTGTTGTTGGTATGGCGGCTGCGGAGATGGTTGTGGGGTGAACTCTCTGATTGTTCTACTTTCTGTCACGGGCGGCCAGGCAACACGTTTATAACCTGGAGAAGGATATGAAAAAAAAGAGAATGGTATCATATTAATACACATTTTTCCCAATTAATTTGACACGCAAATAATCTGTACACGTAAACCTACAGATGCATTGAGAGGAAAAATTGCTACAATGCAGATGCGTTTTTTTGGTTATTTCTTTAAGTTAAGTTTGAATTAATTCTGCTGGCTGCTGACAGCAGAGATTATTTTTTGTGCGGCCGTAAGTTTGTTTAACTGGCGGAGGAATTAACGCCTGCAGCTGGAAAGAGAATAATGAAAACGAGATTGTTTTGTGGCCAGCCGAAGCGTGCTTCATGTAGTCTGAGAGCATTGGAATCGCTTAGAATAAAAAATATGTTCTTCTGTGAGAATACGTAATTATGGGAGTACACTAGCGGGCAGCTGTTCTGGAAGGGATCCAATGCACCCGTGTGTGAAATTAAGTAACTTTTTTCTTTTTGAAAAACTTGTTGAATTGATTAACGGCGAAGAAAACACAAAGAAATGCATTCAACGTGAAATACGTGTTGAGTTGTAGGGTGGGATTTTTTTTAAATTCGATAAGATGGAGCTTTAAACTGGAAATGTGGCCAGTGGGTAGATTGAGAAACTTTTACACTCAAGTCCCAGGTTCGGTATCGGAATTGAACACTTCTGTTTTTATACGACACCATCTCTTTCGTGGTCGCCGTGGCGTAGTGGGAAGAGTGCGGCGCTCACACGCCGAAGAGTCTAGGTTCGACTCCCAGCTCAACACCGATTTTTCGAATTTTTCACGGCACCACCTCTTTCGAGCTGCTGACAACACTCAAAGAGCAAGAACTGTCTAAGAAAGCTTCTCAAATTTCGCCGTTCGGAGTCGGCAAAAAACTGTAGGTCCCTTCTACTTGTGAGAGAACAGTAGCGCGCATAACACGAGTAGTTGATGAGCAAGATAGGCCCTGGTCCCCCTTTGGACTGTAGCGCCAATAATTATTATTATCTCTTTCGAGCTACTGACAGCTCTTAGGAAGTAATAATTGTCAATGGAATTGTCAACAAAAAAAAAATGTTTCCACAACTTCGCCTTTCGGGCAAAATACTGTAGGTCCCTTTCACTCGCAAAGTAATGTGCACAACACTAGCAGTTGATTAGAAAGTTAGACCCTGATTTTCTGATGGACTCGCAATCCAATAAATATATCCACTAAGGCTGCCTTTTGTATTTCGGGATTAGGCAACCCTTGTGTTGCAATCTGGCAATTGCCAGCCCTATCTTAAAATTTGACATTTTTGAGGTTATACGTACTCAGAACGTTTTGACTATTTTTGTTGTCTACAGTTACTCAAAAGATTCATCTCGCCCGAAAAATGGAATTTAATCGTGAAAATTTTCGTGCGATTATGTTTTAAAACTTTCGAGGTGGGTTAACTCAACAACAGTGCATCGATGAACTCAATTCAATTTTTGGCGATGGAGCTCCATCAAGGACCAGTGTTTATCGATGAATTCAACAGAGGTCGTAGTTCACTCCAAGTCGAATATCGTGAAGGTCGTCCAAAATCAGTTTTTTCCGGAAACCATTGATGCTGTGCGCCAACTCATATTGCAAGATCGTCATGTGACCTATCGTGAGATTGAGAAAACCTTAGGCACTAGTGGGACCACCATACATTTTACCGTCAAACAAATTTGTTCGCGTTGGATCCCACAGAATTTGTCAATCCTTCAAAAAAGGCTCGTGTAGATTGGTCGAAAGAAATGCTCCAAAAATACGATCGCGGTGCTTCGAAACACGTCTATGACATCGCGACCAGTGGTGAATCGTGGACTTACGCCTATGAGCCCAAAAGTAAACAGCAGTCAACTGTATGGGTGTTTCAAATTGGGCCAAATCCAACAAAAGTTGCTCTCGCACTAAGCACTTCCAAGCAAATGGTCGCCTGTTTTTTCGGAAAAACTGGACATGTCGCAACCGTACCACTAGAACAACGCAGAACAGTTAATTCTGAGTGGTATACAACTATTTGTTTGCCAGTTGTCTTCCAAGAAATCAAGAAAGCCAACCGCCGAGAACGGATCACTCTTTACCTCGACAAAGCGAGCTCTCACACATCGGCTCAAACAACTGCATTTTTGAGCACTCAAAACATCCATTTGATAAGTCATCCGCCGTATAGTCCCAACTTGGCACCGAATGACATCCTTTTATTCCCGTACGTAAAAAATAAAATGAGAGGTCAACGTTTTTCGACACCTGAAGAAGCGGTTGATGCCTTCAGAATGTATGTTTTGGAGAAACCTCAATCAGAGTGGCAAGAGTTCTTCGACAATTGGCTCAAACGCATGCAGAAGTGTATAGACCTTAATGGGAAAAATTTTGAAATGCAATGAAGCTATTTTCGATAATTAATATTTGGTTTTGTTCTCTGAACCCGAAATATGAAAGGCAACCCTCGTATACAAACTGAGAATAAAAATTGCTTAAAATTTTTCAAGACTGGTAACTAAGTTTGTGGCGCCTAATCAAATAAATCCGAAATGTTTAAGATTTTCTAATTTACGCAGAAAGTTTTGACTTTACTTGAAAAGTGATTTTGGTCCGTTGTTTCTATGCTATAGAACGTGGACTTACAGAAGTTAATATTTGCGTTCTTGCCATGAATGTGAAGAAATTACATTTTTGTAGAGAAGAGTGATAGATATAAAAGTGACGTATTTATTTTTTGCAACCGAATTTATATTATACATTTTGTACTGGGGACACTTTCTTTCTTTGATTTTCAATGAAGCTTTGTTATGCCAACGTGTTGACAGGGATTGCTGCTCTTCATTGGATATTAATTGTGTTGTTGTTACAAGTAGATGTAAATGTCAGAATCTAGATGTTATTTGAAATCATTAAAAAAAAGAAAAACTAGATTCCCCAAAACCTAAATATTGAGCACTTCTTTGTGTGAAGATCAGTCTAGAAGGAGTTGAGATAATAACAATTAAATAACCTGGTTTCATTGAAATTCGACAGTGACGAAGGAAAGAAAGTTTCGCCTGCATACTAATAATTGCTTTGGTCAATTTCTTCAAACAACTTTATACATTGTGTTGCCCATATTACTTGCAATTATATTTCTATAAAATGAGCCGCTTGGCTGATCAGGTGAATGACTGAACGTATCTAAACCTTTGACTGTCATAGGCAACGAAGCTTAAAATATGAGAATAGTGAAGAAAGCGAAGAGACTTGTCTCTATCTCTCTATTACGTATTTTATATTGGAACCTTAAAAAAAAAAAACATGCTTAAATTTTGCTGTGCTGTCTTATTCCCCAGGTATTGAGTTTCAAAAATGTTTCAGAAAGCTTGCATGTTAAATAATATAATAATAACAATTGTTGGTGCGACAGTCCACAGGGGGACCAGGGCCTAGCTTGCTCATCAACTACTCGTGTTGTGAGCACTACTGTTCTCTCACGAGTAGAAGGAACTTAGTGTTGTTTTTGCGACTCTGAATGAGAAAGTTTTGGCAACCTTTTCCTAGGCAACTATTGCTCTTTAAGTGTTGTCAGCAGCCCAAAAGAGGTGGTCCCGTGAAAAATTCGAGGTGTTCGACTCCGAACGGCGTAACTTGAGAAGCTCTTTTCTTTGAGTGTTGTCAGCAGCTCAAGAAAGGTGGTGTCGTGAAAAATTCAAAAAATTCGTGTTGAGTCGACAATCGAAACTACACCCTTCGGCGTGTGAGCTTCGCACTCTACCCACTACGCCACGACGGTCACTTGCCTGTTAAATATTCTCCTATTAACTTCCACTTTATAAACGTACTTTAAAGCATACAGTCGAAGTGGCCTATTGGGTAGAGTGCAAGGCTCAAACGCCGAAAGTCTAGGTTCGATTCCCGGCTGAACACCTAAATTTTTTCACGGCACCTCTTTCGAGCTGCTGACAACACTCAAAGAGTAACAACTGTCTAAGAAAGCTTCTCAAACTTCGTCGTTTGAAGTCGGCAAAAAACTGTAAGTCCCTTCGACTCGTGAGAGAACAGTAGCGCGCACAACGCTAGCAGTTGATGAGCAAGTTAGGCCCTGGACCCTCTGTGGACTGTTGAAAAATTATTGTTATTATTCTAAAGCACACAGAAATTACTTATTTCTTTCCTTCAACTTAGACCAAGTCTGTAAATTGTATTTGGTACTTTTTTGAGTGATCATATATTGTTTGAGCTTGCGTTCATCCTGAATTGGTCTGTGTTACATCAGTGTTTTCATAGCGTTTGCTTGTTTTATTTTTCTCACTCACTCAACGTCGATTTGAACTGAAAATATTTTTTTCCACAATAGTTGACCAGACAGGTGAATATGTCTTTTACAGCAAGCTTTGTGGTTGGCTACGTTAAATGTTGTGTTTGGTTGAAACAATAAGTCAGTTATCATTACATTATTAATGCGGTTACCCGTTGTTGCAGTTCAGGTTCTTTTTGTTTTATATTTCTTATAGCTAGTCAAAATGCGGTTTTATTTCATTACGTGTAAGTTCATGCTTTGTTGGAAAATGAAGCTCCAAGTCAATGTAGGCAATCTTTTAGGTTTTATCGACTGAACATATAACCTGCATAAAACTTAGTTTTGCATATTTTGTCCTTCTTTGCATCTCATTTCGCACAAATAAATCATTTTGTCTTTCTGTGCTCGTGATTTTGCACAAATAAATCAATGGTATCTAAATACTCTGTTTGTGTAGCACTCGTATGTGATCTAGATTAGACAATTTGTTTCATATGTTACAGAGCAGGTAGAAACCTCAAATTTCAAATTCAAGAAATGGTTCTTTTCGCTTTAGTGAGCTTGGTACTTAAGCCCTTGTTAATGACTGACATCAACGATAGAAGTTATTTTCGTTAAACGAAAAAAGACACTTGTTAGGACACTTATGTCGAAAAGTTTGATGAAATGAATGTTGGCCTTAGCTGTGTCTCATCTTGGTGAAATCTTTAAACACAATGGGCTTCAGTGTTAATTAGGAATTTACAATTTTTGTGTTTAAAACATTGTTTAAACTATGAAAACATATAAGTTCATGACATATAGCAAATTGTTTTGAGATTATTGTGACACTTTGAAACAAATGTAAAAAGGGAATTAAGAAAAAAAAAAAAAAAAAAAAAAAAATAGTGCACATACGCCCGAGTCCGCATTTATTATGTAGACTTTTAAATTTGGTTAAGTCCGTTTTTCATGTTTCAGATTGTGGAATTTAAAAAGCTGCGAATGGAAGTAGGAGGAATTCCGAAGAGTTGCAAATAGTTTTTGTTGAAACAACGTTACACGTCCATAACCAAATAACAACCAAGAGGAAAAAGCAAATCGTTTCTTTAACTAAAATCAGTGATGTTGATTGCCTTGACTGACGATGTAACTGTCACTTAAAATTTAAAATTAAATACTTTGCACTCCCTTCTTAAGTTCGGGTACAACGTTTTGTTCACATGTTTTCATTTAATTTTGAATAGAATAAGAATTTCTTTTGATAGTTTCTTCGTAAATACGCAAATAATATTCTCACCGCGCAAATTAAAAAGAATGTGTGAACGTGTTTGTCACATCTTTCAAATGTGGATTCAAATAGATTTGAAAGGCATACATTTTCTAATTGTTTCTAATTTGACGTTGGAAGAGCAGAATTGATAAAACAAAAAAACAGAATTTAGGATCTACACTTGGGAGTGAATAACAGGGTGATCCATTTTCGAATCCGCGTGTGAAATGTTGTTGAAATGTGCCATGAAAACATACATTTTCCCCTTTCTCGAATCAAATTTCACAGTGCTTACCCAAAAAATAAAAAAGAAAAGAAAAGAGCGAAACATACTTGACTGCATCGTAAACAAATCTGTTCTATTTGTGTATGTAGGGATGACTCCCAAAATAACACTAAATGCATACACACGCCTCTCAGTCAGACACATTTTTTCAAGTAAAAAAAGACAGCGAATATAAAAAAATGAAAATAAATAAATAAATAAAAAACAGAAAAACCCAACCACGTGGCAACCCCCTAGACTTTGTCAAAACAAAGAAAACCAAGGCGACAAAGAAACGGCACCAAAGAGAAAAAAACTTTTCAGAACAACATGCGCGGCCATACATGACACACATTGCTCTAAAAATTCTAATAATAACCCAAAGATATTTCTGTGCCTACAGCAACTGATATTTGGAGAACGAAACTTTTCCTACTCATGAAATAAAATCAAAATACACACGGTTAGCGCGGGCACAAAGTGCGCGTATTCATTAAAAAAATTAAATTTTTGCAAAAAAACCTCACTCTCTCATCGCAAGCAATGTGGATCAAGTGGGGGCACCATGCTCCCCACTCAAACTTTCGTGAAATTGAAATATAAAAATGTGTTGCGAAAAAAATCGCACGGATTACATGTGGATATAATTTTTACGACATTCTCGAGTATTTTAATTTCGTAGTTTCTTTTCATTTCACTTAAGACGAGAAATTAACGGAAAAAATTTTGGAGGGGTAAAGGGTGGAAAATTCACCTTGCCGAAAGTATGGCAGTAAAAAGACTCTTCAGAGACCATAAAATATCACAAAAGGCAACTTTACACAACTTTACAGGGAGCACCCGCTGCAGTGGCGCGTATCCTTCAGAGAATGAAACAGCACGGTGTGGTAATAAAAATCAAATTAGCTGCATGCGCGGTATCCTTAAGAAAACCAAACAATAAAAAAAAATCTATATACATATATCCGAACCGAAAAAATGGTCAAATTGAGAATTTTATGGAGCACATTTGGCCAGGCATCCCTGAAAGTACACTTTCAAATTAACACACCTTGAGAGCAGGCACACAGGACAATCGGGGATGAAGTTGAACACCGCACTTGAATGCACAAAATTTCGCAAAAAACCACGAGTGGGACGCGCGCGAGTTACACTTTTTTCGGTTAATTTTACATTCGAACTTTTTTTTTGGGACAGGCTCCACTCTGCTCCTGCTCCTATTGCTGCCGCTGCTGTTACCCGATGACGAGTAATCACATAGAGTGTACCTTGCCGGCAAAATGGGGGCAATTCAGCTGCCGTTCAGGTGCTATCTATGTATCTCTTCCTCATCTCGGATCGAAGCACCCGAGAGAAGCATATTCTCTGCGTGATTACTCATTTCCCCACACACACCGAGATCGCACACAAAGTGCAGGCAGCAAGAGCGAGAAGAGAATAAATTCGTGCATCTTGGGGTCCGTGGTGATAATGAGTGATCCTCGTCACGCTGCCGGCAACTGAGCGTCTTCCCACTCACTCTGGTCAATGTGGACGCATACAGCCGCTACTCTGCCGTCGTTTGAGGAAGTCACGAAAATCGCTCCCAATAATCAGTTCGCACTGTAAAGGATGGGCGGGTTGGGGTTGAACGGGTTCTCAGTGAAACTTTATTGGGATTGAGATCATTCACACATTCTCGGGCGAATGTATGTTATTTTGATGGGTTCCGAGTGGACGACATCGGTTTTGTTTTGTCTTTCAGCTCGCCCGCCACATACAGGGATGCGGAAGCGGGTGTGCTCTTAATTTCACTGCAAGCGTGTGGGCGCTGCTGCAGTTCTAGTTGCACTTCTTCTAACCTCTCGAGTGAATGTGTTGAGATACGTATGGCTGCTGAAAGTTTTGTGTCCTCATTGATGCGAATTCCGACTTCGGATCGATTCGAATGACGGGTTGATGGAACGCAATTTGTCGCCGGCCTTGTTGGTGCTATGCCAAACGAAGACGATTCGTATTTTTAGGGAGACACTTTGTTGGTGGACGCGTGTGTCGAAATCATTGGCGATCTTGGGTGTGGATGGTGAAAGGTGGAAGTAAATTGCCGCAGGAGTCATTCACATCGTTCTGTAGGTATCCAGCAAAAGATAATCGAAAGACATTAAATTGCGTCAAATGTAGGCCGAGTGGCGCTTGATATCGAATTGTAATCCAATTTGTATTAAAATGTGACGCTGATCTTCCGCAGTAGACACAACAATTATGTGTAGTTTGTGTTTTTTTTTTTAGTTTTGTGAGAAAGCGATTGAACATTATGTTCGTATTTTAGATACAGGTTTGGTGCTTATAACTTGCTGGCACGCTAGCTCTTCTTACGCAAGTTGTTAGCTGTCAAAAGGAATGTGGAACAAGTATCATTTTCAGGGGAATCTACATTAATTGCCAGAACTCTTTGCTAGACAGGGAAGATTTCTACTTTTCATATTTTGAACTTAAAAGCCGCTTCACTCTACTGATTTTTTTAATATGTCAAGAAGGACCAGCGTGAAGTCAAAAGATTTATTCTTTGTTTATGAATTCATCCCTCTCTGCTGAACACCTTGCTTTCTGTGGAAAGTTTTCGCTCAACCAATCTTCGATTTATACGTCAAAGGATGGAGTTCACTTTTGAAACAAATTTTCGCACATCCCCCATTTCAAGAAAAAAAAAAACATCTTTCAAGTTGCTGACAAAATGAATAAATGTCTATGAATAGTTTTTCTCTATTCGGGGTCGGTATTAAACTCTAGGTTGCCTGTACTCGTGCGAGAGGAATAGAACGGATATCACAATTATTTAAAGAGGAAAATAAACGCTGGTGCATCATAAAATACATCGCCACCTGACTTTTTGTAATGTTTCGTTGGATCCCTGTTCCAAATTAAAGAAAAGAAAATTGGACTAGTAGCTTAGGTGCAATAATTGTCAAGTAATCCTTGATCGACTTGAACTCTGGGAGCATTCATATTCAGCATGAAATGCCTTTATTCAGTATTGAGAAAGCAATTCTTTCTATAGCTTCGGTTTGTGCTCCTCATACATATCACTTTTTTGTAGTATGCCATTTTGTTATTTCACAAAGTGTACAAGTAATTCAGTCGAAAAATGAACAATGAATGTGGGATCAGGAGCCAAACGAACTGACCTTACCCTACAATGACATACAAATCACGCGACGAAACAACAGCTAGGATCAGGCGGCCAAACTGTGAGACAAAATCATACGAACGCATACACAAAAGAGGGACAAACAGACGATGAACACGGACGATCAGACGTACACACACATACCCTTGACAAACGGACACCCTAGCAAGATAAAAGGAAGAATAGTAAAAAGAGAACAGAGAGTAGTAGTTGAGCCAACGAACACGTCAGTCGTCACCAAACGCGAAACGATATTTTCTAATTAAATAAATTCTGTAAATCAAAGTATTAAAAGTGAGTTTTATTTCCCGAATCCCACATGAATGAAAGGTTGGAGAGACCCCGATGTATCTGCCTTTTCGTTAATGCAGCGACAGATTACCATCTTTTCTTCTTACCAAGCCAATACCTTGAGGCTATTAAACACAGAATTATCAAATTCAAACCGGGAAAATATGGCGAGATAGAAATATAATTCCATCTAGACGTCAACTTCATAATACCCCCCTTGTAGAAGCCCCTTTCCTAATTTGCGAAGAACTCGGACAGCCACTTTTCACAAGCCTCTTTTGAGTTCAACTTCACACCACCAAGGGCGTTCGCCATGGACAGGAACAGATGGTAATCACTTGGCGCTGTGTCCGGGCTATATGGTGGATGCGATAAAACCTCCCATCCGAGCTCCCGTAGCTTCTGACGATGCATCAACGAAGTGTGTGGTATGGTGTTGTCAACACCCTTCCTGTTGGTCAATTCTGGACGCCTCTGGTCGATCGCCAGTAGATGGTAGAATTAAGCGTCTTGCCATATGGGATGGTGGATGATTCCCTTCCAATCCCACCAAACACACAGCAAAATCTTCCTGGCCGTCAATCCCGACTTGGCCACTGTTTGGGATGATTCACCAGCCTTCAACCTCCACCGTTTTTGCTTATATTGTCGTATGTGATCAATTTTTCGTCGCCATTTACTATCCGCTTTATAAAATGGGTCGAGTTCGTTACGTTTCAGCAGCATATCGCAGGCGTTGATTCGGTCCAGAAGTTTTTTTTGTGTCAAATCATGCGGCACCAGAACGTCAAGCTTTTTCTTCTGCATCCAGCCTTTTGCAGATGGTTTAAAATGGTTTGGGGACTAATTCCAGAGATGCCACATGCAGGTCTGATCTCCACGATTCGATCAATATTCGTCATCACAGGTCTTCCGCCGGCTGGCTTATCCATGCTGTCGTTTTCACCGGCTCTGAATCGTCGAAACTGTTCCACCGCGGTTCGAAGTGATAGAGTGCCTCCCTCAAAACTCCATTCACCTCGCGAAACGTTTCTCTAGCGGATTTGCCTTTAACGACGGAAAACTTTTCAAAAGCGCGAATTTCGGCGTTAGTGAGCTTCTTGTTCACACGTCTATAACTGTTGAACGAAATATCCAAACTAATCATGCATAGTCGTTTTGTAGGTTATATCAAGATCTTTCGAACGATGTATAGTATTACCGAATACGAGCTCTGTAGCGCTTTGTACACAGCCGGGAATTTCAAAAGACAAAAGGGAAGGGAGAAATTTGACAACCTATATAAGAGGTCAGTTCAAACAATTTCGTGAATTATAAAATTCGTGGGCAACGTATATTCGATTATCGACATATTTAGTTTGTTCCGTTAGTACACTCGTCTTAAACATATGTTTACCGTTTTAGCTATTTAGCAAATTTCGTTATGTTCATGAGAGGCTTAAAAGTTGGACGTTTCTTGAGTGTTCGGAGATTTTCCTGCAGTCGAAAAAATGGATCAAAGAATTTTCATTAAATTTTGTGTGAAAAAGGGAATTAAATGCTCAAAAACAGTTGAAATGTTGACAGTGGTATACGGTTGATGTAGTCTGAGTCAAAAAAAAAAGTTTACATGTGGTACATGCTTTTCAAAGAAGGTGAAAAAAAATATGAATGACGGCGCTCGCCCTGGACGCCCCATTACATAGAAAACCAATGAAAGAGTAGAGAAAGTGAATAAAATTGTTATCGAGAATCATTAAATCACTACTAGAGAAGTTGCTGAAGATGTCAGAATATCGGTTTTCATGCTATGTAACTCTTTCGGAAAATTTTTTTCATAAAGCCTGTGACAGCGAAATCTGGTCCAACATTGCTGAAGGTTGAGCACAAATTTGTCGCATGAGCATCACTCAGGAGTTGTTGACGTCAATGGCGATCCATTTTTGCTTAAAAGAGCCATAACTGGTGACGATGTGAGGTTATGACATCAAAAGACCAATGTAATGATGAGCCTTTGCGACGGTTGAGGAAATACAAATCGAATCGCTGAGAGAGCTGAACTGCATAACAAAAAGTGTATATCAGAACTGCTTCGAGGTTAGGAAAAACGCTTGCACAAATTTACTTTATCTGAGAGAACTACTTTGAGAGGGCGAAATTAGAAATTGATGAATAAAAATATATTTTTGAAAAAAAAAAATTAAAAGTTTTGAAGAGAACTCGTACAATCACTTTTCTTTTAGAACTTCGCCAGTTTACCACCGGTTCTGTCTACCACGCTAATCCTTTGAGGACTAATTATTAGATTTACAAATTCAGACAAGACGGCTGTGACGGAAGAGTATAAAATAATTCAACCCGAAGCAGGAGCAATCTGTGTAGCGAAACATGTCCGTCAAATTTTGATCGTTCGGGAAACTGAAACTCATTCTTTCAGCAAAAAGAGAGAACAGTTTCTAAAAGATTTATTACCAAAATAAAGCTTAGGAAGACACTATCGCTTGAGTCATAGTATAAACAGTTACAGATCTATTTAACTTTGTCAAAGGAATTGCATATGCTTCAACTTATGAAAATTCGTAACCAAACTTTTTCGAAAATATATTGACATATTATTATTAATTAATTAATTAATACTGCACATTAATTTATTGACATTTAAGTAGGGCGGCGTAGACACCGTGGCGTTGTATGTAGGGTGAGGCGCCAACACGTTAAAGGTCCCAAGTTCGATTCCCGGGTTGAACGCTTCACATTTTTCCTGCTGACAACACTCTTCAAAAAAAAGCTTTTCTTATGTATGTATGTTTTATTCTTATGAATGTCTCCTCTACTTGAGATAGAACAGTAGCGTGCACAACACGAGTAGTTGATGAGCAAGCTAGGAGTTGGGCCCCATGTGGACCGTCTCGCTGGCCTTCCGCTCTATAAGGGACAAAATCGTGGCCTCTTATATATTTCCTCCAAGTGTGGCGGCAACCACCTGAGTATCGCTGACTCTAAGTATCAGTGGTTAAAGATCTCTAACTTAATAATAAGCAAAAAGTGTGGTTATTTTTAACAGGCATTAATTCGTGTTGTCTATCGGAGATTCTAGAAGCCTTTAACTTACAATACACAAGACGGCCAAAATGAGACTTCACCTATTTATATCTGCACCAGTTACATCGTTTAAATAGCACTCTCAATCGATTGCTCAATTAATGATTATTATCGATATTTCTCGCTTAAATTTAATCCGGTTGCATGTGCTTAATGGCTTGCGCAAAAGCTGTCTATTCCTGACAGGCAACACTCTCACCTGCACAACCATTAAATGTCGAGTTTATGATATTTCTATTATTTTCCAATTTCATAAAAGTAACGCCCTGGGCGTGACGCCGTGGTATTTTATTACCAAATAAATTCTAAATTTTTCGGAGAATAGTTTGTCATTTATTGTCAGTTTTATTTGAGCACTTATTCCCTCAATAAAAAGATGAGATTTAATTTTGACGTTTAATTATGAGAATGGATTTGAAGTGTTTCATTTCAATTTCTTTTTATGACAGTTTGATGTATAAGGTTTTAATTTTCATCCTTTTCCGCTTGATTTACAATCATTTGCCTTATATTTAATGATGCATTTGGGAATCAATTTTAATTTTTCCGGTTAATGAATTTAAACATATTAAAAAAAACTGCAGATTATTTGTCCTTGTTAAATTGTGAAACATTTATGGCCACTGATGACGAGACAAATGTGACGTCTTACGACTTTTGCACTAAAAACATTTGAGTAGACCACTGAGCATACTTTGCAAATATTGGCACAAGTGGAATATAAGACTAAAAACAGGTGAGATCCAAGCCGTCCTAAATTGTTGCCATAGATTTAGGAAAAGACAAAAGACGTTCACGTAACACGCAACGTACAAGGGGCCTTCAATATATTCTCAGTATTGGGGTGAAGCTGTGATTAAATAAAAATTGACTTATTTATCAATTGAAACTATTATTTTAGTTTTGATATGCTATATATATACCATATATATACATATTCACATAAAAGTGGGTATTAATTCGCGTTTTATCTCTAGTTAAACAGAATCACAATGGAAACTGAGAAGATGATGGTGAAAATTGAGCATCGCGCTGTAATTAAATTTTCCACTAGGGAAGGAAAAAGTATAAAACCTATTCATGAAGAGATGGTGGCTGTTTATCATGGTTCCGCAACTTCATTATCAACTGTGCAAAAGTGGTCAAGTCATTTCAAGAGAGGCAGAGAGTGTATTGAAGACGACCCCTGCTTCGAAGCCCCGGCAACTGCTTGTACGGGTGAAATCATCAATTAATAATAATTGTTGGCGCGACAGTCCACAGGAGGACCAGGGCCTAGCTTGCTCATCAATTACTCGTGTTGCGCATTCTAATGTTCTCTCACACCTAGAAGGGACCTATTGTTTTTTGATGACTCCGGACGGCGAAACTTGAGAAGCTTTCTTAGTCAGTTATTACTCTCGCAGCAGCAGCTCGAAAAAGGTGGTGCCTTGAAAAATTCGAAAAATTGGTGTTGAACCTAGACCCTTCGGGTGTGTGAGCGTCGCAATCTACCCACTACGACACGGCGACAAATGTTTTGGATGAGCAACAAAATGTGTGCAGTTGACCACGTACACATCCTAAATACAGTGATGCTGCCATCAACTGCAACAAAAATCAGTTTATGTCCACTTTTTTAATTTCTTATGTGAAAAACTTTTACGTGGAATGCTTGTAACACATTGTAGTAAATCAACGTTCAACGGCTTCATATAATTCTTACCCAAATACGAAGGTTGCATTTTTATATTTCGGGATTGGTGCAATGTGGCCACTGCCAGCTCTATCGTAAAGTTTGATATTTTTGAGGCTATACGTACTCAGAACGTTTCGACATATGTGCGCTATTTGTGATGTTTACAGTAACTGAAAAGATTCATCTCGCCAAAAATATAGAATTAAATCGTGAAAATTTTCGTGCGATTATATTTTAAAATTTTCGACGTTGATTAACTCGACAACAGTGCATCGATGAACTTAATTCAATTTTTGGCGTTGAAGCTCCATCAAGGACCAGTGTTTATCGATAATAATAATAATAATGGTTGGCGCTACAGTCCAGAGGGGGACCAGGGCCTAGCTTGCTCATCAACTGCTCGTGTTGTGCGCGCTACTGTTCTCTCACGAGTAGAAGGGACCTACAGTTTTTTGCCGACTCCAAACGGCGAAATTTGAGAAGCTTTCTTAGACAGTTATTACTCTTTGAGTGTTGTCAGCAGCTCGAAAGAGGTGGTGCCGTGAAATATTAGAAAAATTGATGTTGAACTGGGAGTCGAACCTAGACCCTTCGGCGTGTGAGCGTCGCAGTCTACCCACTACGCCATAGCGACCGATGGTATGGTGAATTCAATCGAGGTCGTAGTTCACATGTTGTGCGCCAACCGATATTGTAAGATCTTCATGTGACTGAGTGAGTGAGACTGAGACAACCGTACCCATTAGTGGGACCAGCTTACATTCAATATTGCATGAACATTTGACCGTAAAAAAAACTGTTTCGCGTTGGGTCCCACACAATTTGTCAATGGCTCAAATCAAGGCTCCTGTCGATTGGTGGAAAGAAATATTCCAAAACTACGATCGCGCTGCTTCGAAAGACGTCTTTGACATCGTGACAGGTGATGAATCGTGGATTTATGCGTATAAACCCAAAAGTAAACAGCAGTCGACTGTATGGGTGTTTCAAATTGAGCCAAATCCAACAAAAGTTGCAATCGCACGAAGCACTTCCAAGTAAATGGTCGCCTGGTTTTTCGGAAATATTGGACACGTCGCAACCGTACCACTAGAACAAGGCAGAGCAGTCAATTCTGAGTGGTACACAACCATTTGTTTGCCAGTTGTCTTCCAAGAAATCAGGAAAACCAACCGCAGTCATCTGCTGCGCACAGATTTTTCGTCAGCAGAAATTCGTAGGGAGTGTAAATATTTTATTCTCGTAAAAATCGAAAATGAAACGGAAAAAATCAGCACATGGAACGCCTTCTGACAGTTTTTCGGCGAATTTCGTTGGCATTCGAGGAATTTCAGAACAAGTGACAGACCTATTGACTCTTGCGCCAATCAGACTTAATTTTTCTTACTAATTTTGTCATTAATTCTTTTCCAGCTGCACAAAGTTTATGGTCCATCTTTCCTATTCCGTGAAGAACTGGTTCTCAAGAAATCATTTCTGAGATCAACGTTTTTCGACACCTGAAGAAGCGGTTGATGCGTTCAGAATGCATGTTTTGGAGATACCTCAATCAGAGTGGCAAAAGTGCTTCGAAAATTGGTGCAAACGCATGCAAAAGTGTATAGATCTTAATGCGCAAAATTTTGAAAAACAATAAATCCATTTTCGATGATTAATATTTGGTTTTGTTATTTAATAAATCATATGTATTAAATCAATTTGCAACGGCTTAATATACTTATTACTCAAATACGTTAACCTTAGTTAACAAATACCACAAAATAATCTTGTTTCTATTATTTTTCCACCACTGTACAGGTCATGAACGTGTTAGTCGAATGGTTGATTCAGCCGTAGTCCGTTGACTTATTGAATCTGATCTATTGGAACTTTGTGATAGAGAATGTCATAAGCCGCACTTCACGGCGTGAGCAATTGGAGGCTGCCACTAAGGGATGCGACACACTTTTTTGGTAATTGGCTATAACACGCAGAAAACAAAGTCGTCCAAAACTGAGATTGAGACATATAAGCTGGGATTATTTCCTGGTAAGGAAGTACAGTGTTTATAGGAAAGTTGTTAGGTTATAGGGAAAATCCGGAAAGTTTTCTTTATAAATGGCAGTGCACGGAAATGCGGGGACTAAAAGCCCAGTACATCTGTAGGCAGTCGACGAAAAATATTTTCACAGACCAGGTGCATGTGACAAGTGTCCCGTGTATGCGGGAAAAAAATTTGTTTTTTTCTGTGAAAGATATGAGCATGACAGCGGAGAAGTGTAAAAATAAAGAAATGACTTTAAACAGCACACAGTCACTGAAATGATCACGCTGCTGTTTTCATCAGAAAATCGAATTCCACCCTGAGCAGACACCTAAAATTGCCTGCAAGACACAGCACACTGAGGCCTTAAATTTTGGCATCAACTCGAATAAAATAATTACATTTCTCAGTGCGTGTAATTTTTCTCTGCTGAGGCATCTGTTTATTACCCCCGATTACGCCTACTTCGCCTGCTGTGGCGGAATGTGATCATTCTCCCGCAGATCACAAGCACTCTACAAAGCCAAAAAGACAAACGTAAAAATTTATACAAATTCTTTTAATTTAATTAGATGTCTGCGTTCCAAGAGAAGAAATCCAAACAAAACAAAACAAAAAATCTGCGTGTAACCTTCAGCTCTTCTATTGCTCAGTGCCCTCAGTGCTGCTCAGGAATCACTCACAATCTGAGGTTGAAAATATTTTTATCCACGCAAGTCGATGAACTGTTCCAAAAATAAAAGCGGCACAGTTACAGATAAAAAAGAGCGAAAAAGAATCGTTGCACTATTGACAGAGTTTTCAGAGTAAAAGAAAAAAATGGTGAAATTTTTTACGAGTCTATTTTGGGAACGTGGCTGTGGACCCGCTGCAACTGTATCACATCATCACATGAGTGAAAAAAAAAACGATTCAAAACAGTGTCCTCACAACAGCATAACAAGCCCATCCAATAAATGCATTGGCTGAATCATAACAGCGGTGTTATAGCCTGCATCTGAATTCCTCTCTTCTATTTTTGATCGAACGGTTGCGAAATTCATGAACACACCAATGTATGTTCCGTCTCCGTCCCCCGCGGGCGATGCTAAGCCCGCGTTGCACCTGCTTAATGTCAGTAAAAGAACCGAGATGAAAATAAAAAAAAAACAGAAAAAACGCCCACGGGAGCCTGAGCACATAGCTTTCGAATTCGAAAATCAGTTTATTTTCGTTCCATTTGAAATTCCATCTGATTTCGCCGCTCAGGTAAAAATGCGAACATCTGAATCAAGGTTATGCATACGAATTGGTGGCGGCATTCGCGGCAAATATAGATACAAACGAATTTTATATATTTTTCTTCAATTCACAACCAACCCTCCGTCCTGTCAGCGAAACTCGCCGAAATGTGGATTGCACTTAAACACATTTTGATTGGGTTGATATGTGCGGATTGGGCTGTGCTGCGGGGCTAGAGGATAACTGAGTCAATTAAAAACGAGAAAAACCGCTGGCAAGGGAGTGCAGGGCCGCACCCATGAAACGAGGAATATGACAAGTACGTAAGTTAATTTTTATTTAATTAATTTCAGTTGCGATAGCGATTATTGACAAGCTTGCATGCCATTCACTTCGTACTTGGGAGCGCGATAAATCTATTAATTACGAATAAATCATCGCAATTATGTCGGTTACATGTGAAAACTTGATGAGTGAATGGTAGAAGGACAGCCAGAGAGCGCTCTTCACAATCCAGCACGCGTTTGGATGGTAGTTCTGTGACCTCGAAAACCTCAAGCGGTTTTTGCTGTTAATCTGGTTAACGGGATATTGAACAGTGTTCGTTTTTAGGGGCGCATCTTGATACAGCTTTGATAAGATTAACTCACAAGAGTAGAGTGGGAAGGTTTGCTTGACATAATTCAATCTTTTAAGTAGTCTTTGATTTGGGAGAATGAGGAAATTCAGGTCAAGGTATTTTAATCAACATGAACCATTGAGCTTTGGAACATCTAGGTCCTCATCTTCTGAAAAGGTCTGATTGAACGTGATTTCTTGTTCGACTTGGAGCTTGCTTTTCGCTTGTAAGACGTATTTTTGCCAAACGATCCTCTGTCAAGTCATTATAAGCCAGTTTCCGAATGCGGCTACTGCCTTGAAGGGCATTGTAGAGAGACTCGCAAACCAATTTTCGAATCAAGTGGTAAACATTATCCACGCCTGCGACACACAGACCTCAAATCATATAATAATAATAATAATTGTTGGCGCTACAGTCCAAAGGGGGACCAGGGCCTAGCTTGCTCATCAACTGCTCGTGTTGTGCGCGCTACTGTTCTCTCACGAGTAGAAGGGACCTACAGTTTTTTGCCGACTCCAAACGGCGAAGATTGAGAAACTTTGTCGTAGACAGTTATTACTCTTTGAGTGTTGTCAGCAGCTCGAAAGAGGTGGTGCCGTGAAAAATTCGAAAAATTGGTGTTGAGCTGGGAATCGAACCTACAACCTTCGTCGTGTGAGCGTCGCACTCTACCCACTACGCTACGGCGGCCTCAAGCCATATGCACAGTCAAATTCAACAAATCATATATCTGAAGGAAGCAGCCGAACCGGAAGTGTATAAAATCCTGAGTCAATTAAATAGCAAAAAAAAGTTCCTGGAGCAGAAAATATTAGACCAGTTGATCTCAAATCGAATGCTATATGTCTCACTCCAGTTATCACTAAAATAATAAATTGCAGTATTGGTCAATGTCATGTGCCAAAGTTGATGAAAAAATCAATAATTCGCCCAATTTACAAGGGAGGAGTAGGAGTAGAAGGCCGATTGCAGTTCTGTCGGCAGTTGATAAAAGCTTGAAAGAAATTCTTGTTAATCGTGTCAATTGTTCTATTTCAAAACATAAAGTGCTACACCCAAATCAGTACGGCTTTTAAAAAGGCAAGAGTACACAATCATTGCTGGGGGAGTTTTCAAACGTGGTCAGTGCTGGTCTTAACAAAAATCATCACGTAGTTGTGTTATTTATAGACTTTAGCAAAGCGTTTGATACCTTGTCACTCGAAAAACTTGTGGAAAGCGTCTGCAGAATGGGGTTGAGAGGAGACCTGGCAAACTGGTTCAAAAGCTACCTTACTGATCGAACGAACCAAGTCAAGGCATCTGACACATTAAGTATTGAAAAAGAGTGTAAATACGGTGTGCCAAAAGGTTCCAAATTAAGTCCGCTTTTATTCATTCTTTTCACAAACAAACTATTGAGACTGTTGAACACAAGCACTGCTTTTTCCTATGCCAACGACATGGCAATCCTCGTAAAACCTGAACACTTCCAAACAGCTGTGCTGATATTGCAAGACGAATTCAACGCAATGTCTGAATGTCTGTCATGATAATGGTCTAGTCATAAATACGGTGAAAGCAAAGGTGATGCACATTCGTACTCCACCAAAACCAACAGAATCGCTGCAAATCTTCCATCGAAATGACCGCTGTTCATTATCAACAAATAGCAACGCAATTGAGGTAGTCAGAACAATTACACACTTGGGAGTCACCATAGGCGAGAATTTTCTTTGGCGTGAGCATTTCAATGTTCTGCGTCTTCTACTTAAGAGCACTATTTTCACAATGACGCACCTTAAACGCTACACAAACGTTGAAGTGCAAAAGCAGGTGCATTGCTCGTTAGCTGAGTCGCACATCACATACGTCATACAGGCCTGGGAAAACGCTGTAACATCCCACATGGATAAGATATCCAACATACAACATCGTCTTGTCAAAATTGTTAGACCCATTAACTCTGACTTTCAAGTTTTAGATGTCAAAGCAATCTTCCAGATGACAACATTGCAGCACTTTATTAATGGCCAACGATTTCAGCACCCTTTAAGTCACACACTAAACACAAGAAGACGAGCGCAAGGAATGCTGAAAGTTCCGGAAGCTTAGAACCTATGGTATATGTAGACCGGGAATGACGATGCATTGTTCCAAAATTTATGAATTCGTTGCCACAGTTTTTAAAAGCCGTTCCAAATTTAGAAAAAAGAAAAAAAGAGTTAAAAAGGTGTTTAATTTTATTCCATTTTTATTTCGTAAATAATAATATCTGAATATTTGTAAAAACTTTATTGCAATCTGAAACTAATTTTTTTTATAACTGACGCGTGCAAAAGGGGTTGCGAGTACCCTTAAGTGACCGGATCAAGTCACAGCACGGGCCGAAGGTATAGAGGAAGAGAGGGAGAGGAGGTTCCGATGCACATTGGTTTCAAATGCCTGTGGATTGTAATGAGGAGGAAAAATCGAGCTGGGAAGAGCATTCCAGATTCTTGTAGTGCGGCTGAAGAACGAGTCTCTAAATTTTACTGTACGTCCGAAAGAGGGCTTGAGGGTGAATTGGTGGGCATTCCTAGCGAGGCGTGTATTGCGTGTGAATTCTTGAAGGTGAGGAATTCAACTGGCTAATTCATCTGAGCATTTCTTGTTAAAATAGCGATAAAAGAGTGACAACGGCGCGACATTACGTCGGTGTTCTAACGAGTCAATCGACTTCCCAATATTACTATAACCTATAAGTTTTATCGCTCGCTTTTGGATTCTATCCAGCAGGTGCAGGGAGGTCTTAACAGCACCTGACCAAATAGGAGCGTTATACTCGAGTTTTGGGCGTATGTAGGCCTTGTATATTGTAGCCCGATCAGAGAGGGTGAAGTACTTTTTGTATCGTTTAAGGAAGCCTAGAAATTTCGCAGCATTTTTGGCGACCTCAAATATGTGATCGTTCCAATTATTTGTTGGGTTGATACACATACCGAGGATGGAAAGTCTTTCGGTTTCAACAACACAAGTGCCGTTCATGGATAACGGCTGATTGTTATGTGATCGCTTTAACGACAGTAGACAGCACTGGGTTTTGGAAGCATTAAATTCCATTCTATTCTTATTTCCCCAATCGATTATGCTGTCAAGATCGAAATTTAACGTGCTTAACATACGCAGCCGTTCCGAGTCTATGGCCAAAGTGAAGGGACGTCAGCCAAGGAATGAATATGAAAAGCTGAGGGTACTGTCATCAGCGAAGGAATGAATAGGATTAGAAGTAGCAGACAAGAGATCATTTATAAAAATGAGGAAGAGTGTCGGAGACAAAACAGAGTCCTGGGGAACACCAGCATTAATATGGTGAATATCAGACTTGAATCCATCCAAAACGACTTGTATTGAACGATTCGAAAGGTAATTTCTAATCCGATTAAATTAAAGTAAACTTCAAAACTTGTTACTACCAATGTACCGGTATGAAATGAGCGTTACGATACAAATGTCTCGATAGGGAACGTTTGTTGTGAACGCGCCCTTATTTTTTTTTTGTTTGTTTGCTATGACATCTGTGAAAAATATTTAGTATACATCAAGTCATTGAACAGACAACATCATATTTTTTCATCGTGTCAAAAATGTCCGATTTTGTACCAGAAAGTGATGATTTGCGGAAAGCATTATTTTTTTTTTCATTTGAAGAAAAGTGCTGCAGGGTCGCATTGAATGCTTGTCGAGGCATATGGTGATCATGCTCTATCAGAAGCAACATGCAAAGGGTGGTTTTAACTGTTCAGAAATAATGATTTTGATGTGAGAAATGAAGAACGTGGAAGACCACCAAAAAAGGTTGAAGACGCCGAATTGCAAACGATATTGTATGGAGATGACACTTTGAGTCAAAACCAAATGGCAGTAATGTTAAATATTGCACAACAATCAATTTCTTACCGTTTAAAAGCTATGGGAAAGATGCAGAAGTGTGGAAAATGGGTGCCACATGAATTGAATGAAGGACAGATGGAAAACCGAAAAAACACTTGTGAAATTTTGCTTCAAAGACACGAAAGAAAATCGGTTTTGCATCGGATTGTTACTGCCAATGAAAAATGGATTTATTTTAAGAATCCTAAACGGAAAAAATGGATTAATCTGGGACAACCATCAACATTGACTGCAAAACCAGATCGATTCGGCAAGAAGACAATGCTGTGTGTTTGGTGGGACCAGAAAGGGTTGCTGTACCACGAGCTCCAAAAACCTGGTGAAACCGTAAATACTGATCGCTACCGAAAACAAATGATCAATTTGATCCATGCATTGATCGAGAAACGACCGGAATGGGCCAGAAGACACGGCAAGGTAATTTTGCTGCACAATGCACCTGCACACAAAGCAAAACCGGTTCAGGATACAATCAAAACACTTGGCTGGGAGCAGCTACCCTACCCGCCGTATTCACCAGACTTGGCTCCTTTCGACTACCATTTCTTTTCATCGATGGGACACGCATTGGCTGCACTTGATTCCTACGAAGAGGTCGAAAATTGGTGTCTGATTGGTTTGCTTTAAAAGACGAACAATTTTATTGGCGTGGTACTCACTATTTGCCAGAAAGGTGGTCAAAATGTGTAGAAAACAATGGCCAACACTTTGAATACAATTTTTTTACTTTCCCATTAATAATTAGTGTTTTATTTTTGTTTCATACTGGTATACCTGGTGAGTTATTTTTATAAAAATAAATAAGATTGCCAAGATTTAAAAAAAGTCTGGTGGTAGTTCTGGAAGAAAGCAGAGATTCCTTATGACGAAGGGGAGCTTCATAATAAACCAGTATTTCAGTGATGTCCGCCGTGGCGTAGTGGGTAGAGTGCAAGGCTCACACACCAAAGGGTTACGTTCGATTCCCAGCTCAACACGAATTTTTCCAATTTTTCACGGCACCACCTCATTTGAGCTGCTGACAACACTCAAAAAGTAATAACTGTCTAAGAAAGCTTCTCAAATTTCGCCGTTCGGAGTCGGAAAAAAACTGTAGGTCCCTTCTACTCGTGAGAGAACAGTAGCGCGCACAACACGAGTAGTTGATGAGCAAGCTAGGCCCTGGTCCCTCTGTGGACTGTCGCGCCAACAATTATTATAATTCCAGTGAATACACACGGCACATTTTTTCTTCTGTATCTAGTAAGCTAATAAGGTTTCCCTTATGTCCGTAGACAAAGCTAATCTTTTTACAGCTCCTGATAGGGACGATCCTGAGATGAACATATTTCATTCTTTCTCCCGTTCATCCCCCACCGTTATCATTTCTCAATGTCTAGATAAAATGTAATTTAAGTTATAGACACAAAAGCTCCCCGTTAAGCTATGCCCATGCACACAGATCCTAAGCACACTTTGCGGCATAAATCTTCGGATGGTATCGTTTCGGGGTAATTTTCGAAATCATGCCTCATCCGAAATTATCACTCAAGCAAATAACCGCTAAAGTCCCACTACGACAAGCCAGCATAGCCCTCCGTCGCACGCATACAAGAGTTCATATAATTTTTTCTCTCTCCTGAGCAGCCTGTCCCATGAAGCTTACTCATAAAAATATCCACTCTCCCTGCAATCAGTTACGGGAAAAGGAAAACGAAAAAGAAACAGCCGGAGAAAGAGCCGTCTTGAGTAAGCGGCTCTCAGCCTTAAGTCCAGGCGACACAGGCACACACGTGCCGCATGTGTGGGTAAGGGATGAAATTAATTAATATTACATGCTAATGAAATTTTAATGTCCTTGCATTTTAATTATGAGGCGGATCGTTCTTTTTTAATGGGGCATCCCGACACACTGGAGGATGCCCGAATACAGTCAAGGAAAAAAAAAAAAAAGCGAACCAACCACCAGACAAAAATCCTATTATTTCAAGGATACTGCGCTTTTGAGGGTAGCACTCCGCCTAAGGTTACGCTTCTGTCGATGATGGAGGACGGAATGGCGGCTTAGTGATGTTTTGGTTTATCACTTTCGCTTCATAAAATTATGTTAATGTCTGAACGGATGCTTGGGCGTCCTTCGACGACGGCGAACAAGCGATAAATTAGAGAACAACGACGAACTTCTTGTCAGCGTTGCGGCTTGGTTCTACCAACTTCTTGTTTGGGGGTGCAAAACAGAAGCTCAAGGTCGACCGGGTTAATGCCTTTGAACGTCCGGAATGGGTGCAGGAGAATGGAACTGTGTTAGGTTATGAGATAACAATGAGCACGGAATGGGATTGAATTGATTTTTTTAGGGAGTACTGGAGTGAATCGTAAAATGCGTTGAGCGGCTGGCTGGTATTAAGTGGACAGAGTCAAATTCTTCTTCAAGTGGCACATTGCTTAATGGCTATTCAAGTGCTGAATTGGAGGACTGTCTGCGATGAAAATTATTCTATCGGCATGGTAGTTGTCACTAGATCGCTGTTTACGTCTTCGGGCAACGAATTTAAAGCACTCTCCACACTTACTTCAAAGCGAAGAGAATAAGTTCGAGGAACATATTTTTCCAGGTTATTGGTTAGAGAAGTAAGTTTATCGATGCAGCTCAGTGGTATCACCACAATCCGCACACAACTTAACAGATGAATAGCTGAAAACTGTCCTAGTTAGCTATCGAAGCTTGCGAGCAGATATGAAGCTGCACTACGGATCACAACAGCAACAAACGAAATTGATGAATTAAAGAAAGATGTCACCGATCTGGAAAGGTGTGGAGCTCCAAGGAATTGGATTGGTCCTAGACTATTAACAAATGATTTGGGCAAAAGACGAGTTTCCAAAATTACAAGCTAAATTGTTCCTGAAGAGTGTTTGTCTTTGACAAACAACAGATCTCTAGATCTACAGCTTCATCGTGGAGTTTTGGTTAAGCCGTGATATCCAAGCGGTCATCCCAATAAAAGTCGCGTCACGACACAAAACCGAAAGGAGCTTGAAGGTTGAGTGACTGTGTTGCAATTTGCTTTGAGTATGCCAATCAATTGATGAGGACCGTCAATTTTACAAATTGACACGGCTTGAGAGATGTTTCTCTCTGTCGGCAAACGATCCCTTCATCGTGGAGCTATTTTAAGGGATGATTATAAAAACAACACAAATTTTGATTTTCTCCAGACACTTTATTAATGATCTGAATGATTCAACGCTCCTCTATCGACTGTGTCTCTTACAACAATATTTCCCTGACCTAACCGGCAGTCCTCTCTTCTGTTTTGATCTATACTACTATTCTCTCTTCGATTCTCGTTTCCCTTCTTCTCTGAAATTATTCTACTACACTATGTTTAAGTTGTTGAATCCAAGTCATCCCAATAGAAGCCACTGCGCGACACAAAACTGAAAGGAGCACGAAGCTTGGGGGGATGTGATGCAATTTGCTTTGAGTATGGCAAGCAATTGATGAGGACCGGTTCCCAATTTTACAAATTCGACACGGCTTGAGAGATGTTTGTCTCCGTTGGCAAACGATCTCTTGATCCCTTGATCGTGGAGCTATGGTTAAGTTGTTGAATCCAAGTCATCGCAATAGAAGCCGCTGCGCGACACAAAACCGAAAGGAGCACGAAGCTTGGGGGACTGTGATGCAATTTGCTTTGAGTTTGGCAAGCAATCGATGATGAACGCCCGAATTTGTAGAGAAATAAAGATTGGCGTTTCCACCAAGGCCAAAAACTGTCAATGCATTATGCCCGAGAGCCCCTTGTTCTCTGTTCCTTGTTCCCATGTTCTGTTCTTGAAACTGCCGTGGTTTAAATTGAAATTAAGGTTGAAAAAATAAAGAAATCTTCGAAGGATAACGAAGGATAAGATCGCATTAACAGTCGATTGAAAAGCAGGGACTGGTAAAATTGTCGGTAAAAGGATGTCTGTCGTTTGGCGGTAATCTCTCTGTTTGCTTTAATTATCAAACAAAAAAATGATAGCTCCTTATTGCTGATGGGGGGAAGTCAATGGTTGGTGGTAACTCTAATTAACTGCCCATTATTAAAATACGAGGATCATTCAATATGTTTTCTCTATCGGGGTGAAGCTGTGATTGTATTTATAAATTGACTTATTTATAAAGTAATACTATTATTTTAGTGCATTCATGTACAATTTCATGTAAATGTGATTTTTAATTCGCGTTTCATCTCAAGTTAAACAGAATCATAATGGCAACTGAGACGATGATGGTGGAAATAAATCCAATAGCGAGGTACAAAAGTCATTGCTAATATAATGCTGTGAAGTCAATTAGTTCGCCAGAATATCGACGTTATATTGAGATGTTATGACTCTTTTATATATCAACAAAAAATTATCTAATGACTGATTCAGCTGCATTCCTTCCATTCAAGAATGTATCAGCAATACTTGCTTCGTTAGGAATGCCAAACCGTTAACCCTTAAGTCCACCATCGGATGTTAAGGAAGGTTTAAAGATTCGTTCATTGAACTCACCACACTACGAGGGGCCTTCAAGCTGTAGTTATACATATAAATTGGCTCATTTATCAAGTAAAAGTATTAATTTAGTGCATTCATTTAAAATTTCATATAAAATATATTATTTCGCGTCTAATCTTTAGTTAAACAGAATCATAATGGAATCAAACTGAGACGATGATGATGAAAATTGAGCATCGCGCTGTAATTAAATTTCTCACTAAGCAAGGAAATCGTCAAAAAACTATTCATGAAGAGATAATGGCTGTTTACCAGTGTTCCGCACCTTGATTATCAACAGTGCAAAAGTGGTCAAGTTAGTTTAAGAGAGGCAGAGAGAGCATTAAAGACGGCCCCCATTCAGGCGCCCCGGCTACTGCTTGTGTCGGAGAAAGCATCAAAGAAGTCGAAAAACTTGTTCTGGAGGATGCCCGAATAAAGGTGAAAACAACGTCAGAGATCACCAAGCTTTCAACTGGTACCATTCACACCATTCTTCATGAACGGGGTGAATGGTAATCACATCATGAAAATGATGACAGTGATCCCCAAGCTCTCAAATGGAACCATTCACACCATTCTTCATAACCATCTTAACCTTTCAAAGGTCGGTGTAAGAAGGGTGCCACGAATGCTCACAGCGCCTCAGAAAAAAGTGAGAATCGCATGCTGGAGGGAGCTTTTTGAGATGTGTAGTGAGAACGCGGACGATGTAATGGATCGAATTGTTACTGGGGACGAAATATGGGTTCACCACTATGACTCTGAAAGCAAATAAGAGTCCATGCAGTGGCATAAAAAAGGAGGAGACCCTCTGAAGAAGTTTAAAGTCACTCCGTCTGCCGGGAAGCTCATGGTTACAGATTTTTGGAACTCAAAGAAAATCCAGTTCATTGAGAACAAAAAAAAGTGAAACGCTCAACGCCACATCCTACGCTTCCACTTTCCATAATTTGCGGGAGGAAATTAAAGAGGAAAGACGGGGTAAACTAGCAGCGGATGTGTTGCTTGTTCATGACAACGCTCCTGTTCACACGGCGCGAGTTTCCAAGACTGCTGCGTGAGAATGTGGTTTCGAAGAAATCCAACACCCACCCTATAGTCCAAACCTTGCCCCTAGTGATTATTTCCTGTTTCCGGATTTGAAAAAATGTCTTCGTGGAAAAACAAGTTCGGATGATGAAGAACTCATGTCGGTAATAAATGGGAATTTTGCAGAAAAAGAGGAAATTTATATTTTCGAGTGTCTAAAAGAGCTTATCCAGATGTAACAAATGCATTGAAGTTAGGGGAGATTATATTGAAAAATAAAAACAATTTAAACTGAATTCGCATTTTCCTTCATATCGACACCGAGAATATATCGAACGCCCCTCGTATATTTTCATTTACAATAATAATTGTTAGCGCGACAGTCCACAGGGATTCCAGGGATTAAGGCGAGGATGTCATCGAAGCACAATAATTGTTGGCAATACAGTCCATAGGGGGACCAGAGCCTAGCTTGCTCATCAACTGCTCGTTTTGTGTGCGCTACTGTTCTTTCACGAGTAGAAGGGACCTACAGTTGCCGATTTCGAACGGCGAAGTTTGAGAAGCTTTCTTAGATAGGTATTACTCTGATTTGAACTTTGCTTTAGTAAACATTTGGAAAGTAGGAGCAGTAGCACTTAATGTTTTTTCCAACCAAGTCGTTATTACCCTGTTGTCAGCAGCTTGAAAGAGGTGTTGCCGTGAAAAATTCGAGGTTTTCAGTAGGGAATCGAACCTAGAACTCTACTCTCTACTCTACCCACTTCTCCACGGTGGCTACATACATTTTCACTTAAATAGTACAAATTTGCTTATTCTACGATATTATTATGAAAACGCGAGGAAACGAAATGCACAAAGGTGAATTAATCGTGCCGTTGTGCGTTGTTGAGCGCTGAGCTTCATCGCTTGGCGTCGTGTTTCATTATTTGTTGGGAACGATCACAACACACTCTAGAAGAAGCGAAATAGATATTCAAGATTCGTAGTTCCCCTTTAACTTCATTTACCTCGGTCAATACTCGTATCTTCCACAACACGTCAACTTACATTCCAATTGTCTGACTTAAAGTTAAATGGATGCTCACGATGCCACAAAACTTGGAAACTGAACCTACTGAACCTGATTTGCTACATTATATGCACGGGATCTTTTGCTGAACTTGGCGCATTTGGTTGCCACCCCCAATTATGCCAAAATGTCTTATTTCTATGTGCGGGCAATGACATTTCATGAAAATTCTTTCAGAAATTCAGGACGCTTTCAAACCTTGATCTCCCATGGTCGGTAAGTAAACGATTTTCATGGGAAAAGGCCTTTGTTAGTTCTTATTGACAGCAAGAATATAACTGCTTGATGGGTGAGACCACTGCTTGATGGGTAAGACCACTGTTCTGGCACGAAACGTCTTTGAATACGAGCGATTGGGGCAACGCAACAGATGATCGAGTAGGTTGAGATGGGCACACAATTGAAGAAGAACCCTTAACCAACGTGCATTGTGCGATCGGGGGCAACTGGCGACGGTCGTGCTGACATGTTTGTTGACATTCGGGTAGATCCCGAATTGAAGTGTTTTGCAAAGAAGGTTAAGAAGACTGGAAGGCATTTTTTTCCTGTCTGACAATGCTTAGTGAAATCACTCACCAAGAGAACAGCCAAAACGAACATGGTATGTTGAACACAATGGAACTAGTGTAGACCCCTGCGGGACACCATATTTCACATCAGAAAACTACTTAGTAGGGGGACAGCCCGCACTGCTTTCTTGATTAGGGACACATTAAGATGATAAAGCTTTCTAAATGATTCACGTTTCCAGTTGGCATTAAACTGAAAGCCGCTTTGGTTGTGGATTGTGTTTGAAAAAATATCCAGCGCTACTGCTCCTACTTTCCAGCAAATATTTACTAAAGCAAAGACCAAATCAAAACCAAATAACCATGGCAGAAGAGGAAAAACAAAAAAAAACTATAAAGACGTACTCACCCACAATACCTGATCCAAGCACAAAATGGGAGCACACATGAATTTCTACCTCAACGAATATCACATGTTATTGCATGCAGTCGTTAGAGGAGAACAAACCCCGCGGAACATTGCAGAAAACAATGTGATTCCTTTGGGAATGAGTGGATTGAAATTCCGATTATTTCGTGAGATTGACATCGGGAAGCAGCCTTCCCAGGCTGAATGTGATCCAATTCTGAGAATAAAACAAACCCAAGACGTCCTTGTTCCACGGGAATCCGAAGATGAAACTCGTTTTCAAGTCAGCATAATCTAGGGAATCTGCAGAATAACACTTAAACCTCGAAACATTTCCCAAGTTGTTGATGAGGATGAAAACAGAAGAAAAAAGAAACACTAATGCCCAACAGGGCCTCTTGAACCTACCCACCCAGTCGAGCAGACAATAGTTCATACTTTTATCCACCATCCTCAGCGACAAGAGAAATTATTAAAAATGATTAAGGACTCGGCAAGTGGGGGAAATAAAAACAAAAAGACGAACAACGAGAACACGCTGCAGAAGACAGCAACATCCGCCGCAAACGTTGAGCTTAAAGTTAAGTAATGAACAGAGCAAACAAGGCAGACTGGCAGACAGCAATTCAGCGTCAGTACGCACAAGGACTCAGCTCTGAAGAACGAAGTGGTCCACTTTATTATAATACATAATAATATCCCCTTTAGTGTAATGTACTTAACCGACTTTTTATGCTTTCTATTCTCCTGGAAGGGCTGAGAACTAAATTTGCTCACTGCAGCTTGCTTGAAAGGATTTCACAGTCCCCCGACTGTGTCAGTCAGAAATCCCGTTGCCTTGCCCTAGCTTGTATGTGTTTGGTAATTCCTTCGAATGCTTCTTGTCCCGGATTGCGCATACAGCAAAAGTGAAAAAGCACAAGCCACAAGCAAGAAATGTTTCCTTTGACGCATTAAGGAGAGACATGTAAAAATGTTTCAAGATCTTAATTACCTCCGAGAGGTGGGTGTTTTTTTGTTTTGCTTTGTTTCGCAATAAGTTTGGCTTAAACCGGTCTTCAGAGCTGAAAAGTGCTGCAGTGCGGTTCTCGTGAAAGGATCCTAATTAGCGGCAGTTGCGAGTTGAAGCCGCACAGAACGCGATGTGAGAATAGTTGCTGAACAATTTAACTTATTATTATTCAACGGAGGTGGAGTGCTGTGTGAGGGGACGTCAATCAAGTTGACGTACACTATTCCTTGGGGGAATGTAGCACCTTAAAATAACGCTTTTGAGACTTTGAGAGTTAAATTGATTAATTTTGACATTTATGTGAACACGGTAGACATCAATCAAACAATTTTTGTGAAGGTTGTATGTCAAGGGTTATTACATAGTGTTACTGTCAAGCGTGTAATGTGTGTGATGTCAATCACTTCAGAATTGACATTGATGCGATGTACGGGAACAAGCGTTAACTTTAAAGTAGGCGCTTATGCTTTACTCTGGGAGATCCACTGTTCGCCAACGGTTACAGAACGATATAATCGAATTTGTGGATGTGCTTTTGCTGATTTTAGTGAAGGTATGTTCAGAAGCTGTTGGTGGATCGACTAGAGGAATAAAATTTAAATTAGATTCTAAATTACTCGTGTTATGCTTGACATCGTTATCCCGCGAATGGAGAGGATCTAAGGCTTAACGGTGACTTTAAGTATAAATATATCGACTCAACAGTCTACTGGAGGCCCAAACCTAGCTTTTTATCTCTTGCTGTGCATGTTGTTGTTCTTTCGGGAGTGGAGGGGACCTACAGTTTAATTCGTTAAGAGATAGCGTAACTTGCATTATTACATTTTTATTGTTCCATTGGAACGCGCTTTGGAAAGCTATTGTTATTGTACGTCATTTCAGTATATGTCATCATAATTTTTTTGTTTCACTCAAAAATATCGAACTCTGTGCTTGGGTAAGTGTTTTTGCGGGGAATTCTACTTCAATACTTTAATATGAGGAAAACTACTGCCGAAGTTATCTTACAATATCGTGGTGGAAGTTTTAAGCGAAGATCCGAAAGTTGAGCGAACGTGCCAGAAGTGGTTTGCGAGATTTTAAAGTGGCGATTGTGGCTTGTAAGATGATGAACATCCTGGGAAGCAAAAAAAGTTTGAAGATGAAGAACAGGAACCATCATTCTATGGAGATTGTTGCCAAACACAAAAAACCTTGCGGAATCTTTGGATGTCATTCAAGCAGTCATTTCAAAACGTTGAAAGGAGCTGGATATATCCAAAAGAAAGGAAATAGGGTTAATTTCAAGAATAAAATCGCATGAATTAAGTACATGACTTGAGCCATATTTGTCCAACAGTAGAAGGGACCTACAGTTTTTTGGCGAATCCGAATGGCGAAGTTAATAAGGTTTTTCTCAGACAGTTATTACTCTTTGAGTATTGTCAGCAGCTCGAGAGAGGTCGTGCCGTGAAAAACTCGAGGTGTTCAGCTGGGATTCGAACCTATCCCTTCGGCGTGAAAGCATCGCATTCTACCCTCCACGCCTCGCCGGCCAAACTCCAAAAGAAGCTACCGTGAAAAAATGAGAGGTGCTTGGTCCAAAAATTGAACTTGTGTCCTTCTACGGGTAAGAAGCGTACTTTTCCCTCAACGCCAAGCCGATGCCAAATGGGGAAGTGTATTCATAAATCATTCGTTTTCTTTTCACTATAAAACGCGAAATTAACTTTTAACCTGGAATGTAATATACGAAGGCTGCCTTTTATATAGCCTAGTGTTGCAATCTGGCAACTACCAACTCTATCATAAAGTTTGACATTTTGGAGGTTATACGTACTCAGAAAGTTTCGACATACGAGTGCTATTTGTGATGTTTGAAACTTTGTGCAGCTGGAAACGAATCAATGATAAAATTAGTAAGAAAAGTGAAGTCTGATTGACGCGAAAGTCAATACGTCTATTCCAATTGTTCTGAAAGACCACGAATGCCAACGAAATTCGCCGAGAACCTGTCAAAAGAAGTTCCATGTGCTGATTTTTTTCGTTTAATTTTCGAGAGTAAAATATTTCCACTCCCTAAGAATTTCTGCCGACGAAAAATCTGTGCGCAGCAAATGACTGTCAAAGTGAGAATAAAAAAACCTCTGACATTTCATATATCTGATAGCTGTTTACATATAATTTTTGTGACGGTTCCTTAAATTCTGCGAATTTCTACGAAAAGTCATTTCACAAGTTTCGGCAGAGTTACTCTCTTCAAGAGAGATCTTAAACCAAACTACTCAGCTACGAATTTCTTTGCACAAATGAATTGGAACAAACCTAATGTGTGGCGATCCTTTAGTTGAAAAACCACAGAATACCGTTGTTTTGCATATTTTCTTTAAAATTTCTTTGAATGATGTGTATAAAAGTGTTGAATACTTTTTGGGTGTATTGTAGTCCCGAAAAGTATGCCCAACACAGGTGGTGTTTTTAACCAACATAGAAAATTAAAATGTCAACACTGTTTCAATTTTTCCCCAAATTTGTCAGTTTTCAAATAATTTATTTGTAGTTTGGTATAACGATATGAATGGATTTTCTGATGTGAATGGGCCCAAACCAAACCTAAACCCAAACCCAAACCCAAACCACAAAAACTTGATTCCCAGATCCTTGAGTAAATTTTTTTAAGCGATGCAGCTCTCTATTTGGATGGAGGGATATGCCAACGAATAAAACTGTCGTATTTATAATAATAATTGTTGGCGCTACAGTCCAAAGGGGGACCAGGGCCTAGCTTGCTCATCAACTACTCGTGTTGTGCGCGCTACTGTTCTCTCATGAGTAGAAGGGACCTACAGTTTTTTTGCCGACTCCTAACGGCGAGATTTGAGAAGCTTTCTTAGACAGTTATTACTCTTTGAGTGTTGTCAGCAGCTCGAAAGGGGTGGTGCCGTGAAAAATTCGAAAAATTGGTGTTGAGCTGGGAATCGAACCTAGACCCTTCGGCGTGAGAGCGTCGCACTCTACCCACTACGCCACGGCGACCACTGTCGTATTTGGAGTGTGATAATCGCCAAGTTCATTTTGAGACACCTTTACATACATAAAAGCTGGTTGTTTGTTAAGTTTTATGGTTTGTTGAGATAATTGGTCCGTGTTTCATTAAAAGCGAATCTGGCCAGATTATTTCTGTTGATGGGGACTACTATAAACCTACGATTACTGACTTTTACGTTATTAGTTGATAAACCATAAAAGTGGAAAACCTGTTATTTCAACAAGATAGAGCGACTTGTCACACAACTCGTGCCTCAATTGAGTTGTTGAATAAAAAAGGAGCGTGATGTTGCGGGCATGTATATTTGCCCTTAGCAAAGTGAGTTTTAGGGGGTTTGACTGTTTTATGTGGATCATGTGATTTTCATGTGAAGTTGCTAGTCTACGATGAAAAGACTGAAGTAAACTGATTTTGAAAACAACAACAACACAAGCCCCATGTGGTGAAACTGAAAACACTAAAGGGTGTCCCAACAGAACGCAAGATTTAAATTTGACGCCATTCGAATTGTCATTGTTTGACATTTAAACAATTATTATTGTTTGTTAGTAGAAGGTATATGGTTAATTGAAATGGAGCGCTACACGAATGAACAACGCATTCTCATTGTGAATTTGTTTTACCAAAATAGTGAAAGTTTTGTGGCTACAGTTCCCAAACAATAATGCTCCAAAAAAATCAACTCTAAAGCGGTTAATGGAAAAATTTGCTGAAACTGAGTCTATAAAAGATGTAAAGACAACAACGCACCTTCGACCAGGTCGATCAACCGAAAATATCGCAGCAGTACGTGATGATGTCGCTCAAATTCCATCCACCTCAATTCGACACCGAGCTCAGCAAATTAGTGTTTCCAAATCCACTATGCAGCGAATTTTGACGAAAGATTTGCATCTTCATGCACACAAAGTTCAATTGACTCAGGAACTGAAGCCAGTTGACCATGCACAGCAAAAGGAATTCGCTCATTGGGTATTGGAGAGACAACATGAAAATGCTGATTTTGCCTATAAAATCATCTTTAGTGACGAGGCACATTTCCATCGCCTAGATCGTGTGATTTAACACCATTGGACTTTTTTCTTTGGGGTTTTTTGAAGTCGATGGTTTATGCGAATAAGCCGATGACGACTCAAGCCTTACAAGAGGAAATTAGACGCTGCATTAATGAAATACTGCAGCATTTATGCAAAACGTATGATAGCGTATGTGCCAGCAAAGCCGCGGCGGCCATCAGACCGATGTGTTATTCCACACATATGTGTAATTCCTCATTCTCTCTACTTTTCGATATAATAAGGAATTCACGATTTTTTAAATATCTGCGTTTTATTTAAAATTTAAATCCCGCGTTCTTGTTGGGACACCCTTTAGTGTTTTCACTTTAATCACAGCGTTAATCTGCAAACATAGAAGTTATTGTGTCAAAGGAGCATGTGTTTGAAGTTTGACACTTCTTCGGATGGCGCTACAGTCCGGGGTGGACATGGGCCTAATAATAATTGTTGGCGCGACAGTCCATAGGGGGACCAGGGCCTAGCTTGCTCATCAACTACTCGTGTTGTGCGCGCTACTGTTCCCTCACGAGTAGAAGGAACCTACAGTTTTATGCCGACTCCGAACGGCGAGATTTGAAAAGCTTTCTTAGACAGTTATTACTCTTTGAGTGTTGTCAGCAGCTCGAAAGAGGTGATGCCGTGAAAAATTCGAGGTGTTCAGCCGGGAATCGAACCTAGACTCTTCGGCGTGTGGGCGTTACACTCTACCCACTAAGCCACGGCGGCCACTGAAGTTTGACACGTCACATCATATTTTTCTTTAAGGCAGCTCTTTAGTAAGAAGCTCATGCTAAAGGTTCATCCGATTTAGACTTAAGTTTAAGTTTTTATTTAAAGGACCAAGTTGTTTGAAGTTATTCTCTTACAAAGGAAATGTAAAATGTTTCAAAAACGAGCCAGAAACTTTATGAAGGTTCCTGTGAGAATGCTTAATTTCATTCTAAAAAAATTCAATGCGAAAGGTTTATCTCCCACTAGTTAGCCTCTTTCGCAAGTGTTGAAGCCAGACTGGTAAGGAATCTATCATAGAATCTTGAAGGCACAAAACTTCAACTGAATTCAAACAACTTAGTAAGACAGACATTATTTTTTAATCAGACCAGCTTGTCGGTCAGAAAGATTGAAACCCCAAATGAGCCAGAGTAATGCTAAGTGGATTAAAAGTTTTTCATATCCACTCGAACTAGGAACCACCAAGAAGTGTAAACTGAATATCGAGGTGGACGACATTGGAATCACACAGATCGCTCTAGCAATCGTAGAATCTTGCATTGAAATGGGCTATTTTGCCTTTATCGATTGGTTTGCGTGAGCATAGAACAAGGAAGAGGAGCCCAAACTAAACTATCAATCAACGTGCTCATGCTCCAGCCATATGAAATATCTTCCAGCTGCCGAACATTTCTTCGGCTCACACAATGATGTACGCAACTTCATCCAGCACTGATGCAGACCATCCTGCTAAATTTCAATCAAGACCATAGTTTGAAGGAGTCTTAATAAATTCAAAAGTCCATGAATGACGTGCTCATATCTCAGGCACTTTTTAATCCAAACAACCGGCCATCCCACCCAGTTCTGGCACGTATAAGATCTGAAAAAATATCGCTACGGATTCAACAATGTGGTCTATGTACAGGCAGGCAGCGGACAGATAACAAAAGAACAAAACGGGACGCCGCCCTCTCTTCAATAGAATGTTTACTTTGCAAAAAACATTCCTTTCCCACATTTTCCCCTGCTCTTTAATTGAGTCAAGCCAGAGCATGGTTTGTGTTTGTTTAGGAATACGAACACGTTGCAGTGAAAGTGAAACTATTTCTGGAGCACTGCTCATATGGTAAAAGGTGAAAAGTATTAATCAAAAGTTTCTTTCGGTCATCCATCACCGGCTTATTTATTTTGAGTGCCATTGTCTGTTGGAGGTTTCTAACAGTTGAGTACATTGTTTATAGGCATAGTTGAAGGCAGATGGACTTAAAATGAGAAGATAAGTACGAGTTGATTCCAGAGAGCAGCTACTACGTCCACTTAAAGTGCGAAGGAAGTGTGATTGTCACGTGAAATGTTACAGTAATTGTGTAACCAGCGTATTCGGCTTTGTAGAATGCGGTGGTTACGCAAGGAAAAGATAATCATTTTCAAAGCATTGATGATAGAGAAATTTAAAAGGTTCGATATATTGGCTTCTTGTGTACATTTTCAAATCGGACACTATTTTTGCCGTTAGTTTTTTTTTTTTATAATTGGCGCGTGCAAAAGGGGTTGCGAGTACCCTTAAGTGACCGGATCAAGTCACAGCACGGCCCGAAGTTATACAGGAAGAGAGGGAGAGGAGGTACCGATGCACAATGGTTTTAAATGCCTGTGGATTGTAATGAGGAGGAAAAATCGAGCTGGGAAGAGCATTCTAGATTCGTGTAGTGCGGCTGAAGAACGAGTCTCTGAATTTGACTGTCGTCCGAAAGAGGGCTTGAGGGTGAATTGGTGGGCATTCCTAGCGAGGCGCGCATTGCGGGTGAATTCTTGAAGGGGAGGAATGCAACTGGCTAATTCATCTGAGCATTTCTTGTTAAAATAGCGATAAAAGGGTGACAACGATGCGACATTACGTCGGTACAGTACACTGTTTCCGCAGATGAAAGTGACAACGAAAAAGTAAAACACTTGAAAAGCGTTGAAAATGAAGCTATAATACGCCCGAAATATCAAAACGTCATGACCTAAAAATGACCGAGATTCAGAGAGTGAGGCGACTGGTAATCCTACACTGTAGGCATCGAATTAAGAATATCTTCGCTTTGAAAATGAAAAACGAACTTCGAGTACAACGTCTTCTTTAAAGTTGATCTGTAACTCCCTATCGTTACATTGGGTATCATCTTATGTGCCGAATACATAGGTTGCCTTTAATATTTCGGCATTGGGCAAATCTAGTGTTGCAATATGGCAACTGCCAGCTCTATCGTAAGGTTTGACATTTTTGAGGTTATAGGTACTCAGAAAGTTTTGACATACGAGCGCTATTTGTGTTATTTACAGTTACTCAAAAGATTCATCTCGCCCAAAAAATAGAATTAAATCGTGAAAATGTTCGTGCGATTATTTTTTTAAAACTTTCGACGTTGATTAACTCGACAACAGTGCATCGATGAACTTAATTAATTTTTTGCCGATGAAGCTCCATCAAGGACCAGTGTTTATCGATGGTATGGTGAATTCAACCGAGGTCGTAGTTCACTCGAAGACGAATTTCGTGAAGGTCGTCCAAAATCAGTTGTCGTTCCGGAAACCATTGGTACTGTGCTCCAACTGATATTGCAGGATCATCATGTGACCTATCGTGAGATTGAGACAACCTTAGGTACTAGTGGGACCAGCATACATTCAATACTGCATGACCATTTGACCGTCAAAAAAATTTGTTCGCGTTGGATCCCACACAATTTGTCAATCCCTCAAACAAGGCTCGTGTCGATTGTCGAAAGAAATGCTCCAAAAATACGATCGGGGTGCTTCTATGACATCGTGACAGGTGATGAATCGTGGATTTACGAGTATGAGGCCGAAAGTAAACAGCAGTCGACTGTATAAGCGTTTCAAATTGAGCCAAATCCAACAAAAGTTGCTCGCGCACGAAGCACTTTCAAGCAAATGGTCGCCTGTTTTTTCGGAAAAAACTGAACATGTCGCAACCGTACCACTAGAACAACGCAGAACAGTCAATTCTGAGTGGTTCTCTATCATTTGCTTGCCAGTTGTCTTCCATGAAATTAGGAAAACCAACCGAGAAAAAGACGGATCACTCTTCTCCACCACAATGGGAGCTGTCATACATGGGCTCAAACAACTGCATTTTTGAGCACTCAAAACATCTATTTGATAAGTCATCTGGCGTATAGTCCCGACTTGGCACCGAATGACTTCTTTTTATTCCCGTACGTAAAAACATAAAATGAGGGGTCAACGTTTTTCGACACCTTAAGAAGCGGTTGATGCGTCCAGAATGCATGTTTTGGAGATACCTCATTCAGAGTAGCAAAAGTTCTTCGACAATTTGTTCAAACGCATGCAAAAGTGTATAGACCTTAATGGGGACAATTTTGAAAGACAACAAAGTTATTTTCGATGATTAATATTTGTTTTTGTTCTCTAATCCCGAAATATAAAAGGCAAACCTCGTATTAATTAGTTCATGTACGTAGAGCACAGTAAAGTACAACGGCTAGTTCCTCGCTTGAATTATTTCGACAACAAACAGGACGAGTGGGTGATTAAACAGGACGAGATTAAAGAAGGGACGTTCATGAAATCATTTGGTATCATTTGCATTATTAACGAACAAGGCAGTGGCAGAGACCTGTTCAACAGAGTTTTTTTTTATTTGTTATTTGACGTCTGTCAACATGCCGAGATCAAACTTATGACAGAAATCGGTCTGTTGAAGTAAGAATCGTTCAGTAAGTTTTCATTTTTCCAGCCAAAAGTTGGTCGCTTTTTTCGAATTGTGGCATAACGTTAAAACTGTTTGTCAACAACCTTAAAGGTTCTTATCAGTTTTGTCTTAGGCCGGGGAAGTCAATAATAGATCATTTATTCACTTCACAGATTTTGGAAAAAACACAAAAAGTCTAAATCGAAACTCACCATCTATTCTTTGATCGTAGACGGCATATGACAGTGTGGGTAGGCACGAGCTTTACAGTTTCATGTCTAGTTTTTTGTCAGATTTTGTGGGATAATAATGGAGACCTCTCGCTGCTCCGTCAAGGTCGGTAACGAAATCAAGGAGACCTCAAAAATTCAATAACGTTTTAAGCGAGGCGAAGCGCTGTCACGTGACTTCTTCAACATCATTCTTGAAAAGAAAGTTCGTAACACTTAAGCCAACACCAGAGGCACGACCTGTTGAACGTTAGCTCAGCTGCTAGCTGGGATGACATTGACGTTATTGAATGAAACCACTAATCCATCAATGAGGCGTTTGCTGTTAATAAAACCGGTGAAGGCTAAAATAAGTTTGGCGGAAAATCAGGGCAAAAGGAAGAACATGCTGTCGTCAAGAAGAGACAACGAGAAAATGACGTCTTAGATAGAGCGTCACATTAGGCAGCAGAAACACCGAGGACATCATCTACCTCGGCTCCGCAACAAATAGGGACAACAGCATCAGTACCGAAATCAAACGTAGAATCGATCTTGCCGATTGCTGCTACTTTGAGCTCAGGAGGCAATTGAGTAAAAGAGCCCTCTCTCGAAAGATAAAATTGGCTTTGTAAAACATCTAGGTCATTCCAGTTCTGCTTTATAGCGAGGACACTTTGAAGTTATTCAAAATGGATTAGGAAGCCTTTATTCTTTTGGGAAAAAATTCTGTGCCCGGTTTTTGGTCCTGTTTGCGTTTAAGGCAATTGAAGGATAATATTCATTGACTAACTTTATTAGCTATACGGCGGTATGTGCCTGGATACAACGTTTAATATGGCTCGGGTATGTAGAGCGTGCAGACATCCCTGTCGGGTCCGAAAAATTTTTCAATCCGAGCCATTTGAACAACGCTACAGAACACGGCCTTGGCCCAAGTGGGCATGCATACAAGAGAAAGTGCGCGCACAAATGGGGACCTCAACCAACTTGAAGGCAGTTGGTGAGAGATCGTGCAAGCTGGAAAAGCTGTTAGTTGAGACCCGTTCCGCTCATGTGGCCTTTTTTTTTAAGTTTTGTCTCTTTACAAAGTGCGCTGATACGTTTGCAGGTACACTTGAGGTGATGCCTCATGTTTAAGTGTAGCTTTTCAGAACTTTTTTTATAGTCGGAATTGAATTTTTGTTTTTCTCTACGTATGAGGATATAAAAGCGTGCATAAAAGAATGACATCTAGAGAAGCTGGATCTTCTTATCTTCCTGGACATTCACTCTTCATTTCTTCATAACCTTCTTACTGTACAGTCGGTTTGTAGGTTTAATATTTATAATTACACTGATCCACTAAATGAAACCCGGAATACTAACGAAAGTTATGTCAAATCCAAAACCGGCGTTGCGACTTATTCACGCGTGGTTCGTAGACATGTCAGAATCTTTGTGGTGTTGGAAACTAAATCTGGGACAGTCCCCATTGCTGGATAAATGGGTTGGGTTGAAGCCAATCCACAAGGCATCAAATCCATATCCAAAAAATGTCTTTCTCCATACAAGTTGAACTAAAATTTTTTTTGCTTGCTCCCTAGAGCGCTAAATAGGTTAGGTTACGTCACATTTAGCGAAAAAAATGGCCGTAGTGCGTATTTTGCATTTCCAACAAAGGCATAACTTGAATTTAAAAAACAAACTTAAAACAAACCACTTGACAGTTGAGTAAACGGCCGTTAGTTAAAAAAGTGCTGCCAGCTCAGGTTTCTTACAGCCCAAAAAATAAATTTTCTTATCGACTATCCCACTTCTCTGTCTTTACTTAGTTCCAAGACAATCACAAAACTTTTATAAAAATTCAAAAATTATTTTCACAAAAAATTGGAAATCCAATAAAAGTCCTGAACGATACGGACAATGTGGCAGCTGTAACCCACACAAAGCCAAGTGAACAGAAAAACAACAAAAGAGGCAATGCACCGGACAGGGGACAAAAGAATCACCTCGTCACAAACAGGATATCGAACCAACAACAACAATGAAACAGGAAAATAACGATGACTTTGATTCTGACAATGACTTTGACGAGCAAAAGGTGCACCGGAGGAGGAGGAGGAGGAGGTAATAACCAATTCCGAGGGACAAATTGGTAACTTAATGCACAAGCACAGCCAATTGGACACAACAAGCAGCCATCGGCGACATCGAATATCCCGCCGGTCAACGGAAGGACGATTTACAGCGAGACAACGAAAAACGACCAACAACGGGCAACGGCCACCAACGAGCAACGAGCAACGGGAAACGAGCAACGAGAGTACCTGTGGTGGCATGAAAGGGTCCTGGAAAGTATAAGCATGGCGACACGTTATTATATCTTCGATTGAAGATGACGTCGTCGTTGTCGTTCTCATCAGCGCAACCATCAGTGGCGCCGACCAGATCGATTGTGCTCGTTGTCATGGACTGCAGCGGCGGGACGGACTCCGTCAAGTATTCAAACGGTGGCGGCTGCGAGAGGCTACGAACCTTGTTGGCGGCACCGTCTGATTTACGATTTCTGGCGCGACCAGGCCGATCGTCTGTGTTCCTTGAGGAGTCAGTGTTCGCATCGTCAGTGGTGCTCGGTGCCACAACTGTTACCAGCCCCACGTCGTGGGAGTCCAATCCGTTCAGATGGCGCCTCAAATTATTCATCGGCGGTGGTGGTGGAGGAGGAGGTGGCGGCGGCGGGGGTGCATCCCGGGTCCGTGTCGAATGTTCATCATGCTTGGTGATGGTTTTATTTATTGAGCCGTGCTCACTGGCTTGTTCGAAGGGTTTCGTCCCGGGAGCCAATTTGCATCGTTCGGTGTCCGTTTTCGGGTGTTCTGTGACATTCTCCGTAGGACACACTGCTGCGGCCGAGTCTGTAATTTTGGACTGTGGCCGCGCGGTGGACGAGGCTTTTGCGAGCAGCTCCTCCTGATCCTTTTTCGTTGAAATGTAACCAGAGAGGATGTTTTTACTCAGAGTTATCTCATCGTCACGGTGCGGTTGATTTGACGCCGCATCGCCATCCTCCGGCTCGGTGTCTGTGAAGGGGCTCTTCGCCGTGGCTGTTGTCGCTTCCGAGAGACTGCTTTGACAGCGATTATCCGGTTCGGTGATGTCGACCAAAACACACGACGGCGTTGTTTCCGGCTTGGGGACGGGCAGAATCACCGTTTCCTGGAGCAGTGCGTTGTCGCGGTACTCGTCGACAGCTAACGCCGCCGCCAAGTTGGACAAATCAAGGAGCGCTTGCTCTACGACGGGCACATTTTCCATTTCGCTGAGCGACGTATTTGTGCACTCGGTGCATAGACTGACAAGTAGTGGCTGTGGCATGGGCGAGGGCGAGCGCCGGACGCGGAAGATACGCCTTATCGCCGCCTGAAGGGGTGTCTCCACCGTGGGTGTCTGCACCACCGCGAGTTGGGACGGTGTCAGTGGCTGGTGGTGATGTTGCAGTCGGTTCAGTGCCATCTTGGCTTGCATCATGTATCTGTCGATTTGCCGGAGGTCCTCTGTGATTGACTGCTGTATCTCTCCGCACTTCTGCTGCAGGCGAGTGCTTTCAATTCCATCAGACGGCGGCGGTGGTGGCTGCACTGGCTCCGACGACTGCTCCACTTGGATGGGGATGACGGTGACTTTTGGCTGCCGTCGCTCCTGTGGTGCTGCTGTCCCCTTCTCGTCCGGATCCGGAAATGGACCGAAAAGATACTCCCCGTCGGTGTAGTAAATACCCTTTCGACGTTCCTGCATTGTCTCGCTTCCTGATTGAGATTTGTGGGTATTGCTATCCGATGGCAGGGCACCCCGTCTGTATTTGTCACCATTAGAGGGACGGTCCCCGGTGGTTTTCGTATCCGTATCCTTTTCGAATTTGTTTTCATTTCTTGTTACTGTCTTGTTATCGTCTTGTGGCGCGGGGGCAATATTTTCTTGTTTGGCTCGTAGTTTTCCATCGCCGGCAGCGGGCTGTGGAGCGGGTCCCTGTGCGATTCCGCCGGGTTGTGATGGCGCTCCGCATGTGCCATCAATCAAATCAATCGTCCTGATGCATGGGTAGGATGCGTCGTCATTGAGGGCGTCTAGATTCGGTGTGGACGCCGAATTTAATTGCGGTTGAGTGGACTGGGGATTGCGACGGCTTGGCTCGCTTCTGCTGCTGCCACTTTCAACTGAATGGGTCTGTACTGCTGGACGGCTGGCGAAATTTTCGTCTGTGGCCGTGCGCTTGCATGACGATGAACTGACAGTGGGCTTTTGGACGGGTTGCGGTGACTTCGACCGACGTGAGTCAATGATACGGGGCGCAGCTGGCTTGGCCGGCCTCGGATCGCGCTTGCTATTCATGGCGCTGGTCTCGTAATTAATTTGATTGCGGCTTGCTGGGGGCGACAATTGAATGGTAACCGTTGACGACGTCATTGTGGACATGGGCGCTTTTGATTTTGTGTCGCCGCACGTCGGAGATTTGAAGCGTGGCTTCAAGGGTGGGAGTTGACGCCGGGACGTGTATCGATCTAATGAGGCCGTCTGTGGACGGCTTATGAAGTGGGAAGCCGGCTTGCAGGGTTGATACAGAGACTCTGTGCTCCTCCAGGGTTTTTCACGACACAGAGGATATGCATCCTGCTGCGATATTTCCCCAAAGCACTTCTTTCGCGGCTCGGCGAAGCTCACGTGCAGCTGCTCACCGCGGCTGGCAGTCTTCCTGCGCGGACCTTGCTGCTGTTTTGACTCTGGTACCTCTGGAGCTCGTGTTTGGTCTTGGGAGGGATGCGCCATTCTCTCAAAGAATTTCTTCTTTGGCTCAAGGATACCTACGTGCAGGTGCTCCACATGCTCGGGTAGACTGAAGGTCTTCGCTTCGGCACCCAGCACTGGGGCACATTCGACAGGAGGCCACTCCGGTGTCCGGGACCGTTCTTTCATGCAACGGCTTATGTCAGCACTCCGCCAAGCCCCCAACTTGTGTGCCGATCTTCCCTCTTCCTCCTCCTCCTCCTGACCGTGGTCAAATTTACGCGCAATAGTATCGATTCTGTGTTGCTTGCAAACCCTCTCATCGAAGTGAATCTCATCGGAGGCGCTGCGCGATCGCTCGTGTACGGCCTGTGGCGGTGGCCAGCTGTGGTCGCGACTGCGATGACGTGATCCGCGGCGGTTTATTTTAAGAACCGTATCACGGTCAACAATGACACGCTGACGTGGCCGGCTCTCACGGGTATTTTTACTTGTCTCCTGTTGACGGCGCTCCTTGCAGCGGACTTGCGTGGGGGGAGAGATGGAGATTTATAATAAAATTTTTCAAAAGCTTTTCACTGAGGTAATTATAGATACACTTGGACATTCTGTTGACTGTGAGCTGTTCTGTTGGATTGAATTGGACTCTTGCAAAATTGGTTCGTCTGCGCTGCAAGAGGGTGTCTGTACGGTGGTATGGTGAATCATGGATGGATTGGTGAGTCTATTTTTGTGACAAAGGTGTTTTCAGATGACTGTTTTGGACGTTGAGTGAGTCATCACCATGCCGAAGGTGGATCAATCCACTGCCAAGTGAAATGAGAAGTGAGTGGGCGCGACCTGTGGTGGCGTGCAATGCCGACGTCGCAGGACTTGTTTGGTTATAGCATATGACTGATGGGCAAATTAGACGCAAACAGGTGCATGCTTGTATTTGGCATTAACGAGATTCGTTTGCCAACTATTCGAAGGCGCGGGGAGGATGGCCGAGCAAAACTCAGCTATTAGCGAAGCATGACACACTTAACAAGCATACGGAATTTGTCATTAAATGTACTGTTAGGCGGTTTTCAAAGCCGAATGCTGACACGTGCGAGGTCAATAGTCCGTCAAATATTACATTGTATCCCTTGATTGATTCGTGGGAAGGTTTTTTTAGAAATCCAATGAGGGAACGGAGTCTTACGGCGTGGGGCACACTGCTTAGTGGAGTATTCGAAATTGCCAGACCGTTTATTTCATAGGGGGATTAGTTCAAAAAATTTAAAGAAACGAAAATTTGAGGGACGAAGCAGAAAGCCTTTAATTTGGAAAAGAACTTCATTTCAATTTTGAAGTGTCCTCTATGAACTTTTAGGAACAGAGAAACTTAATTTTACTTATTTGGTTTGTTTCAATTCCATCCAAAAATTCGAAGAATACTTTGTATGAAGAATACGAAGAATAAGTTAGAGCAAACATCTTTTTCATGCAACCTGAAGGTATATTGAATCCCTCAAGTGGGTAGTAAACGAATAAACCTCACATACCATAGTACCCATGGAGGAATTTTAAATATTTGGATCTTGCAAAATAGAACGAACGCAAAGAGGGCTTTCAAACCTCCAACCGACGGGTATTTTAAGAAGGGCATAGAACTTGTGGCCGCCGTGGCGTATTAGGTAGAGTGCGACGCTCACACGCCGAAGGGTCTAGGTTCGATCCCCAGCTCAACACCAATTTTTTGAATCATTCACGGCACCACCGATTTCAAGCTGCTGACAACACTCAAAAAGTAATAACTGTCTAAGAAAGCTTCTCAAATTTCGCCGTTCGGAGTCGGCAAAAAACTGTAGGTCCCTTCTACTCGTGAGAGAACAGTAGCGCGCACAACACGAGTAGTTGATGAGCAAGCTAGGCCCTGGTCCTGGTGGTTTATATTTCAGCCTGAATGATATTTAAGCCGAAACCAAACTGACTGACGGCAGGCAAGAAATATGAACATTAGTGTATTGGCCCAAAACATAATTTCCGTTGACCCCAATTTTCATAAAAAAATTTTGTTCAGTGATGAAGCTCACTCCTGAACGAAGGGATGCGTTCAAAATCAAAACTTTTGGTTTTTCAATGGTGACAATTTTCAATTTCAAGACACCGTTACATACAGAAAACCTGACTGTGGGTGTGCTTAATGGTTTAATGGAATAATTGGTCCGTCTTTTTTAAAAACTGATGTTGAATAGAATTTTCCAGTCAGTGGTGACAGCTATAGAACCACGATTACTGACATTTTAGTTCATAGATTGAACCACAATGAAGTGAAGGTGCAGTGGAGCGTGAGCACGACATTTGGTTGTTTGAAGGAAACGCATAGTTTCACGCTGCGGACCTTTGAATTGGTATCCAAGACTTAACGCGGATCGACTATTTTGTGTGGAAATATGTGAAGTTTATATTCTTCATCATAAATCGAATATGGTTGACCACTTTGTCGACAGCATTTGTCGCGTTATTGCCGATATAAATAATAATGGGATGGCACGACAGAACACAGAGGGACCTGGGCTAGCTAATAAACTACTCATGCTGTACGCTTTACTGTTCTCTTACGAGTAGAAGGGGCCTATTGTCTTTTATCGACTCCAAACGGAGAAGATTGGGAAGCGTTTTCAAATATAGTTTATACTGTTTCAGTGTCATCAACAGCTTGAAATAGAATTTTCCTTCAAAAATGCGACGTGTTTAGCCGGGAAAAAATGGAATTAAATTGTACAAGCTTTCGTGCGATTTTTTTTTTACAACTTTCGACGTGGATTAACTCAACAACAGTGCATCGATGAACTTAATTCAATTTTTGCCGATAAAGCTCCATCAAGGACCAGTGTTTATCGATAGTATGGTGAATTCTACTGAGGTCGTAGTTCACCCTAACACGAATGACGTGATGGTCGTCCAAAATCGGTTGTCGTTCCGGAAACCATTGATGCTGTGCGCCAAGTGATATTGCAAGATCCTCATGTGACCTATCGTGATTTTGAGACAACCTTAGGCACTAGTTGGATCAGCATACATTCAATATTGCATGAACATTTGACCGTCAAAAAAATTAGTTCGCGTTGGATCCCACACAATTTGTAAACTCCTCAAAAAAATCATATGTTAATTGGTCGAAAGAAATGCTCCAAAAATACGATCGCGGTGCTTCGAAACACGTCTATGACATCGTGAAAGGATGGATTTACGCGTATGAGCCCGAAAGTAAACAGCACCCAACTGTATGGGTGTTTCAAATTGAGCCAAATCCAACAAAAGTTGCTCGTGCACGAAGAACTTCCAAGCAAAATGTCGGAAAAACTGGACACGTCGCAACCGTTCCACTAAAATAACGCAGAACAGTCAATTCTGAGTTTTACACAGCCATTTGTTTGCCAGTTGTCTTCCAAGAAATCAAGAAAGCCAACCGGCGAGAACAGATCACTCTTTACCACAACAATGCGAGCTCTCACACATCGGCTCAAACAACTACATTTTTCAACACTCAAAACATCGATTTGATGAGTCATTCGCCATATAGTCCTGACTTGGCATCGAATGACTTCTTTTTTTAACGTACGTAAAAAATAAGATGAGAGGTCAACGTTTTTCGGCACCTGAAGAAGCGGTTGATGCGTTCAGAATGCAGGCTTTGGAGATACCTCAATCAGAGTGGCAAAAGTGTTCCGATAGTTGGTTCAAACGCATGCAAAATTGTATAGATCTTAATGGGGAATGTTTTGACAAACAATAAAACTATTTACGATGATAAATATTTGTTTTTGTTCTCTAATCCCGAAGTATTATATAAAAGGCAACACTCGTATTTCAGAAATATTTCGTTGAATGCAGTTTTTTAATAACATATTCACCGCCTGTGCTTGTGTGCGAAAAAGTTACCTCTTTAGATCAAAGAAAATGTTTTGCTTCAAACTGACTCCCTCCACTATCGTACTCATAAGCCAAGGTTGTTCTCTTTTCGAGGAAAAGGAATCTGATTGGTCTGACTCAACCAGTACTAAAAGGTGTAATCATTTCATATTGCAATGAAATTGAATTCCTAGGTGTTATCCTTGATTTAAAACTTCTGTGGAAAAATTACATTGATGCGAAGACTTTCAAGGCGCTGTTACTTCTCTGGCAGTGAAAGGAAGTTTTCAGGAAAACCTGCTGCCTTTCACCAAAAAGATCAGTATGTATTTGCAATGATAAAATCTCTTCTCTCCTATGCATCAGTCGTTTGGTGCAACAAACTTTCGCGGAAGTACACGACTGCTGCTTTCGCCAAGTTTCAAAGAACGATCTGTCTCAGCTGCAGTGGGGCTTGTCCTAGCACGCGTTGCTCTGCTCTTGATGCGCTGCTTAATTTTCTTCCTTTTGACATCCACATCATTGGATGTACAATCAAGGCCATCTTTCGACTAAAAAGGAATCTTTGGTCTTGGAAGTCTTTGGTTCAACTCTCACTGGCATTTGCTACGACACTAGTCTCATGGACATGCTGCTTGATGCGGGGTCACCAACAATCTAGCGACTGAGCGCTTATATAAAGTCGGCTTTCCTCGTATCCAGGACTAGATCCGGTCTGAAACTGAACTGAGAAGGGAATGTAGTCGGAGTTTAATGGACAGCTCCAAAACGATGGATAAATCTGGAGCTAGGGCCTTCGTAGACAACGACAACATTAGACTTCTTACATCTTTAGATAATTTCGCGTCGGTCTTTCATTCTGAAGCATTTGAGATTCTAATGTACACCAACTAAACTGCCGAATCTGCATCTGTAGTGAAAGCCAAGTTGTGCTTAAGGTCTTACTCAGCTCTTTGACTAATTTTAAAATAGTCCAGGAATGCAATCCGTTCCTTTAATTTGGTCGACAGCCTAAGTTCGCTAAGACTTGTCTGAGTCCCGGCACACACAAATAAGATTGCCGATGAACTTGTAAGGCAATGCTCAAAAGGGGATTCGTAGAGCCCGACCCCACTTTGGGACTACCTGCGGCCTTGGTTAGGGCCTCTGTCGGCGGTTGGGTTTCCCAACAGCAGAGAGACTCTCCATGATACAGACTGACCAAATGCATGCTCCAGAACGTCTGGAACGGTTTCTCTGTTATCTATACTCAGAAAAGAACGCAGAACTCTTGTTGACGTACAAAGGAGACAGCTTATCTTCATTGAGCACCTAAGTCTTGGTCTTAGGCTTAGTCATGACACCCTTTGCAATACCTCTGTTGATGGTAAAGACTTTATAGATCACTTTTTCCGTCAATGTCTCGCCTTTGCTCGCGTCAGGTGGCAAGTGTTTGGTGCTGAAGTGATGGGAACTGAAAACGAAAGCTCTTCATCATAGAAGTGCCTTCTGGTCTTTCTTCGGGAAACCAAGTAAACACGTTAAGTGAAGGTTAGTGCCTGGTAGTTCAATAGACAAGTATTTGAGTCTGAGCGCTCCAGCGCAGTGCTTTCCAATCCCTACCGTTATTGTAAAATGAATAGAAGACACTGCGGATATCAACGGACCAGGACACAGCCTTACTGACGAGTTAACATACAGTCTGTGATTTGAAATATTTGTTTTAATTTTTTTTATGTTTAAAATGACTAGTCCTTAAATGATAGACTATATTTCGTGGTCGCCGTGGCATTCTGGGTAGAGTGCGACGCTCACACGCCGAAGGGTTTAGGTTCGACTCCCAGCTCAACACCAATTTTTCCAATTTTTCACGGCACGACCTCTTTCGAGCTGCTGACAACACCCAAAGACTAATAACTGTCTAAGAAAGCTTCTCAAATTTCGCCGTTCGGTGTCGGCAAAAAACTGAAGGTCCCTTCTACTCGTGAGAGAACAGTAGCGCGCACAACACGAGTAGTTGACGAGCAAGCTAGGCTCTGGTCCATTACGGACTGTTGCGCCATACAATTATTATTTTTATTAATTATTATATTTCGCGGAAGGATTGAAAGTCACTAGTTCTTCAATTAAATCACGTCGGCACGTACTCTCCATTACCATCCATGTAACCATCAGGTCATTGCACATGCGAAGCAACAAAATCGGAAGAGAGCCTAAAAAACCACTCAGACATTCCACACAAAAGCTGCATGAACCCAACATAAAAAATAAAACGCTCTCAATCACATTTCAGAACCTGAAGGACCTTTACCTCCGCTGAGGTGACACCGATCGACCCTCTGTGTCGACCTCAAACAAAATTAAAAATGTATCCCTCATTGTCCCCGCATTGCGCGCGGTTGTCGCTCGAAGGCTCACATCTATTAACTTCACATGACTTCGATTTTGATCTTAGGTTTTCCAGACACCTCCCATTCCCCGTCGATTACGACACACGCCAGTGAAAGAAAATTAAATCAAACCCATCGCCTACAACGCCGCAGATTTCTCCTGCATCTCACCGCGCCACCCACGTTCGGCAACCACATACACACCGCATCCATCGGGCCCTAAAAGCCAGTGCTGACCACTTCACCGACACGGTGATGGGGAGTGGCGAGAGAAGAGAACTCATGCTTTATTCATTTGCGATTTGTGCTGCCGTTCCATGAATCAAACATTTAATAACTTTTCATCCCCCAGACCATCAAACCACTTTCACCTGCCCGCCACACCTCGCACAATCACCGTGCAGTGCTGCGTGAGAGGACAACAAAAGGAGCAAGTGGGGCCATGAGGGGCGAAAAAAAGGAAAACAATTTATTACTTTCCATTGAAATCGATAAGCATCGGCGAAGATTGAAGCTGAACATTACCAGCCCCACCCCAGCGAGCAAGGAAGATTAGGATCCAGTGACCCTCCCGCCCCACAACGGAAAATATGATCAACGACTTCACGGACCGCTTGGGCCGTAAACCCAAATAAATATTTGAACCCATAAAGGAAGCTCGTGTACAAATAGGCACCGGGAGCATATAAAACAGGACGGAGGAGGTCGCACGCAGGAAAGAAAAACACCACGAAATATGCGAGCAGTGGAGTGCCCCTAATTGAAAGATCCACCAGCGGAAAGGGACGGTAGATGGAAAGGCAACTCCCTGGCAGAGCCATGATCATCGCCACCGTACCCCAAATGGCGGTAACTATTCGGCTGAGTTGCCCACCCCGTTTCGACATTGCGTCGCGCGAAAGGGGCACACAGAAAACAAACTGCAGTTCGATGAATTTGCGAAGCTTTAATGATGACTTTAAAGAGCACACGGCATGCACGCGGCAGAGCTGGGGGCAGCACAGGCGGAGAAAAGGTTGGTTGTGCGGAGAGAAGTTGAGAAAAAGTTCTTCGTTCACTCTGTGCGGCGCATGTAATATGTTCCTTTCCGGGCGGGATACTGGCGGAGGTCGTAAAGTTGCTTTTCATATCCTCGGATGGAAACATTGAAAATCAATAACATCCCCACCCCGGATAGTTGCGGGTCCACACTTAGCTGCGAGTCAAACTTACACAGATAGCACTTCGAACATTAAGGATATCCTTTCATTTTGAGTGGTTGAGCTTTAAAAATTGACCCAACCCTAGTCGGGGATCCAGCTAGTCGGTCAGGCAGCCGAAGGTCCTTTCGACCAACAAATGCGTACATACGTCAACATCGCCATAGTCGTCCGGATGAGTTGGGTACGAGGGCTGGGATTGGGAAAATATGCCCACAAACGCACACAGCTTGCCAGATATACTGATAATGGCCATCGGCAGCAGAGCACACATAGACTTTCGTTTTATTGATTACACATTTGGGATATCTGAGAGGATATGCCAAGACTTGAAACAACCCAGATTGTGTCCCCATCCGCACTACAGCCCACACGAAGAGTAAGTGCTGTCCATTTGGACGTGAACATTAGCCCAGTTAATCCTTAATCATATGTGCAGTTGTGGCGAACATTTACTTAGTCCTCGGTCCCTCGTCTCTCGCTCCCCGTCCGCACTTCGCTCCGTTGTCCGTCGGAAAGCTCAACTGCATGCACAGCTCGCGTGAGTGAGCAGAAGCTGGGGGCTTATGGATTCGAGTGAAAATAATCCACTCCTTTGTGATGTGGGTGATTTTAGGGTTATCCTGATTTAAATGAGGTTCATTATGAGAGATTTCTTTGTGCTCCCCCGGTCGCCGGCCGTTTCTCACTCATCTGCCTTCGGGTGAATTTCACTGCAAAATTAATGTCGCAACCTTTGGGCTGTGTCATGGCCGTCGGGATATGTGTTGGGAATGTGTCAAACACGAAAGGATGTGTGTACGTAATTTTTAGTGTTTCTGTATTGGGGTGAAAGACTTTGACATCACTTACCACCGTATTGCTCATTTTCCTCCTCTTCGAGGGCCTTCAAGACCGCCGAATTGGCCAGATTGGATGGCTTAATGAGTGATTCGTCTACTTCGATCCTGAAACGGGACAAATAGAGGATGAAAAATTAATTGAGTTTCGGCATTGACGTGGGGAAATGAAGTATAAAAACGCGATTTATTTCAATTAATGGAATGTCTTGGGAGATGGAATGGAAGAACTTTAGCAAGCCTTTGTAGGGGCTTAGACCGATGATGACTTCTTTGTAAGTGGTATGAGGGTGACTGCTGAAGGCAGTCGTGGGCCTATATTAACTCACTGTGTTCTTGGACTTCTTAATGGAATGTAAAGGCAGTGCAGATCGCTTGGCTATAGTGGTGGATAACTTGTAGGCGCTTAAACAATTCCCGCGGGCGATTGTTCTAACAGGAATAAATAGAGCCACGCAGCTTTGTACGTAAAGAAAGACGAGGCTTGAGACAACAAAGACTAGGTTTCAGTCAACAAAGACGAGGCTTGAGTCAAAAAAGACGAGGCTTCAGCGAAAAAAGAAGAGGCTTCCTCCAGTAAAGATGAGACTTGAGCCAACAAAGACGAGGCTTGTGTCAACTATGACGAGACTTGAGCCAAAAAAGACGAGGCATTAGCCAAAAAACACAAGGGTTAAGCCAACAAAGAAGAGGTTTGAGCCAACAAAGGCGAGACCTGAGCCAACAATGATGAAGCTTCAGCCAATAAGAAAGAGGCTTCAGCCAACAAAAAAGAGGATTGAGCGGGCAAAGACGAGACTTGAGCTAACAAAGACGAGACATGAGCCAACAAAGATGAGGCTTAAATCAAAAAAGACGAAGCTTCAGCCAACAAAGACGAGGTTTCAGCCAACAAAGAGGAGGCTTCAGCCAACAAAGAAGAGGCTTGATCCAGAAAAGACAAGATATGAGCCAACAAAGACGAGACTTGAATCAGCAAAGATGAGGCTTCCGCCAGCAAAGACGATACTTGAGTCAGCAATGACGAGGCTTGAGTCAACAAAGACGAGGCCCCAGCCAACAAAGACGAAGTTTCGGCCAACAAAGAAGACGCTTGAGCCAGCAAAGATGACAAAGGGGAGGCATGAGCCAACAAAGACGAGACATGTGCCAATAAAGACGAGGTTTGAGCCAAAAAAGACGAGGCTTCAGTCAACAGAGATGAAGCTTAAGTCTAAAAAGACGAGGCTTCAGCCAACAAAGAAGAGCTAACAAAGACGTGGCTTGAGCTAACAAAGACGAGGCTTGAGCCAACAAAGACGAGGCTTCAGTCAACAAAGACGAGACTTGAGCCAACAAAGACGAGGCTCGACCCAACACAGACGATGCTTGAGCCAACAAAGACGAGGTTTGAGCCAGAAAAGACGAGACATGAGCCAACAAAGATTTTTGGTCCTGTTTGCGTTGATGGTATCTGGAGGAGAAGACTTAACGACGAACTCTTTGGGCTATACAGCCACATGCGTCTCGTCAAGCATCTTCTTATACAACGCTTAAGATGGCTACGTTGTCTGTCTTTGAATCCGAGCCATTGGGATAACGCAACAGATGACGGCCTAGACAAAGGTGGCGTACACAAGTGCAGAAGGACCTCAACCAACTTGGAGTGCGCAACTGGAGGCAGCTGGCGAAAGATCGTGCTGGCTGGAGATGCATGTTGGTTGAGGCCCAGGTTCACCCCGGACTGTAGCGCCAGAAGAAGAAGAAAAATTTAAATGTTGTAGATGATAGGTTCGGTGGCCGTCTTGGCGTAGTGGATAGAGTGCGACTCTCACACGCCGAATGGTCTAGGTTGGATTCCCGGTTGAACACTTTTCGCGCCGGAGCAGTGCTGTCCACACGCTCTACATGGCCCAGCCATCTTAAGCGTTATATCCAAAGACGCTTGACCAGGTGAATGTCGCTGTACATCCCATACAGTTCGTCATTTAATCTTCTCCTCCAGATAGCATCAACGCAAACAGGACCAAAAATCGCACGCAAAACTTGAAAAGACTAAGGGCTCTCTCATCCGCTTTCAGTAACGTCCATGTTTCCGGGATGATAAAGCTGTTATATAAACTTAGGCTTGGTTTTTCAAGAGAGGGCTTTATTACTCAATTGCCTCTTGAGCCCAAAGAAACAACGATTGGCAAGAGTGATTCTGCGTTTGATTTCGGTTATTGTTGTCCCTGTTTACCGCGGAGGTGGTCGCCGTGGCGTAGTGGGCAGAGTGCGACGCTCACACGCCGAAGGGTCTAGGTTCGACTCCCAGTTCAACACCAATTTTTATAATATTTCACGGCACCACCTCTTTCGAGCTGCTGACAACACTCAAATAGTAATAACTGTCTAAGAAAGCTTCTCAAATTTCGCGGTTCGTAGTCGGCAAGAAACTGTATGTCCCTTCCACTCGTGAGAGAACAGTAGAACGCACAACACAAGTAGTTGATGAGCAAGCTAGGCCGTGGACCCCTTTGGACTGTCGCGCCATACAATTATTATTGTTATAAAAAATTATTAGATGATAGGTTCAATATTTTCAAAGCCTATTTACATCCAATTTAGCGACGAAGGAAAACTACATGCAGACCCCTTTCATTTGGTAAGCTTGAGCATATGCACTATATTACGTTACTTTTAGAGAAATTCTAGCTGGGGGTGACCTTTTCTTCTCAGTACGGATTTCCTTCTGCCTTGTAAGATAAGGTGATTGCGCAACACGGTTAATCTCGGGCCACTTTGTTGTAGTGGCCAAAAATCTACTCAAATGGGAGGTGTTACTACATAAGCTGTCTTCATCAGGTCTTGCTTCTTCCGACTTCAGGTCTTTTTAAGAAAGAATGGATCAATGATTGGATCGATGCCGGAGAAGACTCATTTTCAAGAGATGGTGTTTGAAAGCTACCAGAGAGTAGTCGTTTTTGACAGACATACTTTGAGTGATGAACTTTTTCCTTTTTTTCTTTATTAAAAATAAAGTAACGAAAGAAAATCGGAACGAAATAATTTTTACTCGATGTATAAATCATCATTATATAATGGCGTTAATTTTATTTGCCAATGCCATGGGATGATTTGAGACTAACGACAGTTATCCTTTCGTAGAGTTCCGGGACAGCTCTTTGCAGTTGATGCTTGGGTCAAATAGTTCCCTCCCCGAATGACAATTCTTTGCTGGATACATAAAATTAACAAGACATCATGCCAACGCCAAGGCTGACTGCATCTGATTGATGAAGCACGTGTCCCCATTTCAGTCAAAACTAAAGTGTCCCCAAATCAAAAGAAAGAAAAGTAGAGTAGTATTGCAGATCTGCATCACATAAGGCACGACACAAGATTAACAGAGTTACACCAAACTACGAACTTAAGCAAATCGATTTTTCTACAGCGTAAGTATCCGCTTTAAGGAATTTGAAATTTAAAATCCACAGGGCACTGCTCATTTCCTAGAGATGCTATCATTTCCATCGAAGAAGACATAGAAACGAAGTGAAGCGCAAAACATAACTTAATAGCAGAAAGCAAACAAACTCCGTAATGGACTCTGAATTACTCATGCACATCTCATTGAACCATACTCTCGTAATGATTTCTCAGAAAACAGCGCCAAAGGGTAATTTCCAGGAGAAGAAACTGATAACTGCTAGGGAACTGAAAGAACTTTGAACAGGAACAGGCGATAGCTACATGTATTCCAATCAAAGAAGATTTGTGGCGTCACAGGTACTGCACCAAGCTCAAATCACAATCCTTGGAAGCAACAACCAACACATTCAGAGCGAGTTGATATCTCACTTCGGGCAACGTCCCTGGGGATGAATTGACTTTTTGAACAAAGGTCACCCAACCCACTAAAGTTAATGATCCCAAAAGGAAAATCATTCTGGCAATCTGAAGCCACACATCACCGCCATTAACCAAGCCAACAACACTTTCAGTGCCCCCAACCCGTCCCCACGCACCATTCATCAGAAGCGCCTTAAGTGAATGTTCGGCCTCTCAAAGAGAAAGAAACAGAATTACCATGTAATTTTGTCCCATTAGTCCCACAGGACTGACTGCCACACACCTCTCACTCGCCCATACCCCCGTCAACCACACAATCGACCAACAATACCCAAAAACTGAAATTGGGTCCCATTCGATTTAATTAAGAAGCAACATGTCTTCTCGGAGATTCCCAAGAAAATTATTTACACATAAATTATTTGGTCAAGGGGCAAAATTAATTAGAGCCCCATCCGGAGATGATCCTTCGGGGAGGTCACTATGACTTAAGGATATTTATGTGCAATTGGGCTTCGGACCGTTTTCGGCCGCTTTTGGTGTGACAACGTACGTAAACGAATTGTTATCCTTCTGCAAGCTGCCCGGGGCGACTAATGCTTCTACAGTTGTTTGATCCCACACTGGCAGAGCCTAATGTCCGCTCGGATCCTTTAAGAAATTTCAATTCAATTCCAGTGATGGAATAATTATCCACTTAGAATAATCTTTCACAGACACACTCGCCCTGATGTTTGAGTATCCTTTGTCGAAAGTCTGCAGGCACCACAAGAGCGAGAGTGTGACGGTGTGGTGGTATATGCCATCACTCGGCCCATTTGGTGCCCATCAAAGAATCGTTTCGGCAATGTGTGCTCTAAGTGATTCCAGCAAATTCCGTTTACCCTGTGAGATGAACACATACACGTACATATACGAAGGGATTAAACGCTACCCATTGGCACATGGTCACCAGACCCCCGCATTCCAAATTTGTGTGGGAAACACAGGATAGAGCATAATTTCCGACCGATTAACCAAATGAAATTCGTTTTCATTTTCTAAAAAGGTTAAGATTTCTCTCGGTTCGTCCTTTTGGCCCCCGGCTACGTTCCTCACCGCATAAGTGAGTTGCCAACTCTGGTGGTGTGGCACTGCGTTGCACTCTGAGAGCGCACACGTGGACAGTTGGTGGAGGTAGGGGGTGGCACTGGCAGACCTGTGATATTGTAGGGCGGGGGCGATAAAGGTTCTGGTCAACCCCTTTATTTGGTATTTTACGGGTGGAATGGTTCTGCTGAAGGAGTGGTTGTAAATCTCATCAAACTTTTAGCCAAATGAAGTTTTCTGTGGGTGCTTGTCCTGGCCACGCTCGTTCGAGGTGAAACAAATCAGTAAAGTCGAGTGCAACAGTTCTGCAAATGGTCCTTGATACATTTTGTTGGGGCAGGGAACTGGGGCGGAATTCTTTGAAGTTTAATGAAGCCCATACCTTGTCTGAAAAATGAGCTGAATACAAATTGGTGCGCCCACTGACTTGTCGGACTTGCTAATAAAATTAGCGAAGAGATTTGCTACGATGCGTTGGAATATCTTTTTGAAAATGCCAGTTTTTGGCCGGTTGGAAGCTTGGTTTGCAAATACAAAACTAATTTATATATGGACGGTTTAATAATAAAACTTGTTGGCGCGACAGTCCACTGGGGGACCAGGGCCTAGCTTGCTCATCAACTACTCGTGTTGTGAGCGCTGCTGTTCTCCCACGAGTAGAAGGAACCTACAGCCTTTCGCCGACTTCGAACGGCGAAGTTTAAGAAGCTTTCTTAGACATGTATTACGCTATGACTGTTGTCAGCAGCTAGAAAGAGGCTTTGCCATGAAAAATTCGAGGTGTTCAGTCGGGAATCGAAACTAGACCCTTCGGCGCGTGAGGGTCGCACTCTACCCACTAAGCCACTCCGCGGCGCTTAAACCATATGGCCCATATTATCAGCTAACCGGAAAGGTAACTTTTATAGAGATCGGTTACGTTTTCAAAAATCGACTTCTCGCCGCTCCTGCATAGAGCTGCCCAATAGTGCGCCGGCCACACATGGATGGTTTATGGTGTATTATTATCTAAGTTTTGGTTTTTCGTCTCGTACAATAGTTACTGCAAGATGGCGACTGCAGGACATTATCTGCAAGACACCGACTGCAGGAAAGCAACTGCAGACAGTGACGGCAACACAATGACTGCAAGCCAGTGACGACAAGATGCCAAGACAATGACTGGAGGAAAGTGACCGCAAGGCAGTGACTGCAGGACATTGACTGCAAGACAGTGACTGCAAGACAGAGACAGCAAGACGGTGGGTGCAATTGAGTGACTATTGTATGAACGTGATGTTCGCTAACGTTTTCTGATGAAGTCGTATCTTGACTTCAATCTTACCAGGTATACTCGTATGAAGTGAGCGTCAAGATACAAATGTCTCTATAAAGAACATTTGTTGTGAACGAGCCCTTATTTTTTTTTGTTTGTTTGCTTTGACATCTGTGAAAAATATTTAGTATACATCAAGTCATTGAACAGACAACATCATATTTTTTCATCGTGTTAAAAATGTCGAATTTTGTACCAGAAAGTGATGATTTGCGGAAAGCATGAATTTTTTGTTTTCATTGGAAGAAAAGTGCTGCAGAGTCGCATCGAATGCTTGTCGAGGCATATCGTGATCATGCTCTATCAGAAGCAACATGCAAATGATGGTTTCAACGGTTCAGAAATAATGATTTTGAGAAATGAAGAACGTGGAAGACCAACAAAAAAGTTTGAAGACGCCGAATTGCAAACGATATTGGATGGAGATAACACTTTGAGTCAAAAGCAAATGGCAGCAATGTTAAATGTTGCACAACAAACAATTTCTGACCGTTTAAAAGTTATGGGCAACATCCAAAAGTGTGGAAAATGGGTGTCACATGAATTGAATGAAAGACAGATGGAAAACCGAAAAAACACTTGTGAAATTTTGCTTCAAAGACACGAAAGAAAATCGGTTTTGAATCGGATTGTAACTGGCAATGAAAAATGGATTTATTGTAGGAATCCTTAACGGAAAAAATAATGGGTTGATCTGGGACAACCATCAACATCGACAAAACCAGATCGATTCGACAAGAAGACAATGGTGTGTGTTTGGTGGGACCAGAATGGTGTGCTGTACCACGAGCTCCTAAAACCTGGTGAAACCGTAAATACTGATCGCTACTGACTACAAATGATCAATTTGAACCACGCATTGATCGAGAAACGACCAGAATGGGCCAGAAGACACGGCGATGTAATTTTGCTCCATGACAATGCACCTGCACTGCGCAAAGCAAAACCGGTTCAGGATACAATCAAAACACTTGGCTGGGAGCAGCTACCCCACCCGCCGTATTCACCAGACTTGGCTCCTTCGGACTACCATTTGATTTCATCGATGGGACACGCATTGGCTGAGCAGCACTTTGATTCCTACGAGGATGTCGAAAATTGGGTGTCTGATTGGTTTGCCTTAAAAGACGAAATATTTTATTGCCGTGGTATTCACAAATTGCCAGAAAGGTGGTCAGAATGAGCAGAAAACAATGGCCAATACTTTGAATATAATGTTTTTACTTTCCCATTAATAATTAGTGTTTTAATTTGAAAAAAAAATACCTGGTAAATACATCTGGCAGCGATCGTGATAAAGTAAAGCGACCAATTCCTAATCTTCAAATTTGCAAACTGGGCAAGTCGCGCTGAAACTAATCTCTGCATGATATAAAGAATGGGACAGACTCTCAATAAACTTATTATCGCAATCGCTGTGCTTCAGCTGCAGTCCACTACAAAAATCAAAACTTCCCTCAACCGGTGTTCGTTTATGAAAAACCCGGAAATTTTCGGAAATACGAAATCAATTTTGTTTTCTAAAACAGACGGTGACACACACACCTTACCAACAAATTATGTAATCGCTTCCAAGATCAGCCACAACTTGAATGTGGCACCAGCCACAGCTTGAAGGTGGCACCAGCCACTGTTGTAGGTGGCACCAGCTGGGCGGAACTGGAACTGGACGCTTTCCAATACTGGTGCTGTTCTGTCCCGTGCGGAAATGATCTACAGTTTGATATTGACTTCGGCACGCAAATCTGGCCTGAGACAGCATTGTACTGAGGTGGAGTTGGAAAGTATCAGAGATGAGCGAAACTTCAGTTCGATTATGCATTTCAAGCTAATTGTCGGGACATGCATTTTGAATACTTGAAACATTCTAGATTCGACAGTTGTTTTGGTCTAGTACATTACTTTTCGTCACAAGTGTAAATCTACCAGAACCGCACTTCGCTGACCACGAACTCAAGGCCAAACATTGCACCATATACCGGGCCTAACTCAAAGCGATACATCACCCGATGTACTGGACCCTCTGCCGTTCCATATTTTTTACATCGATGTGGTTGCACATTTTTTTGGACCGATCACCGCAGCGAAAGATACCGAGGTGATGACTTCTGGCTGTAGAAGAAAACTTTTCACTCTCAATCCCATTGTTGTACAGTCCTGTAGACATATCCGCAGTTCAATAAAAGTGTTGATTAGTTAATCTAATTATTCGTTGTCGTTTTATTTCTAAAATTGGTTCTTTCGTCGGTCTACAGGTTGTCTGTTCCCAAACAACAGTGTTCGCCTCACCAAACTGCCATATTAATAATTAACACCTTCTATACAAAATCAATAAAAAAAAATGCTGCAGTCAAAAAGATATAAGCACTCTTCTCCACTCATCGATTCGCCATCGACTTCCCATTTAGATAAAATTTCAATTCACATACTCGTTTTTCAATGTGATCCCACGAAATCAATCATAACTCAATAACAAGCACCACTCAAGCCGCATCGTGATTGTGGGCTTTCGACTTAAAACGCTCTACCCACTCGGACCTGATGTTCCAGCGAATCAGAGAGTGACAGAGCGCACATAATTCAAGAGGTAATGACAATAATCCTCCACATTTTTCATTTAAAGCGCTCCTCCTTGCCGTCTTAATCCACTTTGCTTAACTCATTTATACGGGAAAATTCCTTAAGCCAGACCCGAGAACCGAGAATCCCGACCCAACAGTTGCGCCGGTTCTCACGCACCACTGGGGGCCACTTTCGACACAACGACGCGACGCCCATCTTCCGACAACCGTTTGCGTTTCCCATACCAATTTGCTATCGGAAAATTCGATTGATTCGATTACGTCAGCGGAAAACCCCCCTCAAGGGAGAGCTTCGGCTCATCGGTTCGGCTCGAAGGCAGCCGCAACGACTGCGACATGCAATCAAGACGCCTAAACGGGAGCACAATGCAAATGGAGGCCACTATGGCAGTGGCGCACGTCTAGCTGTCGTCAGGTCTACCCCACTCACAGTCAATGAGAACGACATCGTTCTCGTTGTCGTCACCGTCATCATCGATGATGATTTATTTAAAAGTTCAACACGATTCCAGTTCGCAATCGATAACAATGAGTAAAACCAATTTCATTTAAATTAATTGCATTTACATAAAGCGACTTTATTTTGTGCTTTGTCGCTTTGTGTGCACGATCCAGTTTGGCGGCGCCAAGCGTATATTGCACTATAATGCTCGCTCAGCATGAAGCGGCCACTGCAGCGGGTAAGCCGCTTTTGCCAGCACGCCAAGCGCCTGGCTTTGGTGTTCTATTCGTGCTCATACCGCCAGCTGTCCCGCACGATATCTGCGGCAAATCGAATTTATTGAGTGCATTTTATTTCAATTACTTTGGCAAATTAAGTAATCGAACGAATTGCAATCAATTTGAGTCTCATTATGTTTCTTTTTTGCCTCGTTGTCCCCGGTGAGTTGGAATGCGGAGTTTTTGTTTTCTTTGTGAGCTGCCGGCGTTGGACTGCTGATAGACTAGGTGGGGAAATAATTTACCAAACAAATGCAACTTCTCTATTTGCGGTCGCTTAGGGTGGGACGAGTGTTCGTGCAGTCCCCTGTAATATAATCATGTGTGCTGGGCACTGCGAATTCAGTGGAAGGCATTTTAATGAATCCCCAAGTGCTTTGCAAATACACCTACTATGGCGGGTATTTATATCATTTTGACTTTTTCCCACTTGGAAAGGTTTTTTCTGCTCTGTCGATTGTGAATGCAATTGGGATTTTTTCGTGATGCGGGAGATCATAACATTTTCATCGGAATTCGAATGAAGTCTGTGCTCAATTTTCAGTGAGGGCGATTTTCAGCTACTCAACCGTCAATAAGTTTAATAAAACATGTTAACCCTTGTATGAACGCACTTTTGACAGAATTTGTTGATCTTCTTCCAGAGTGATCTGTTTATTAAAACTAAATTAAAAAATTAAACCTATAAAGGAGCAACAGTTGTCGCCGTGGCGTAGTGGGTAGAGTGCGACGCTCACACGCCGAAAGGTCTAGGTTCGATTCCTGGCACGAAGTTTTCAAGGCACTACCTCTTTTAAGCTGCTGACAACACTCAAAAAGTAATAACTGTCTAAGAAAGCTTCTCAAACTTTGCCGTTCGGAGTCGGCAAAAAACTGTAGGCCTCTTTTACTCCTGAGAGAATAGTAACGCGCACAACACGAGTAGTTGATGAGCAAGCTAGGCCCTAGTTCCCCCCTGTGGACCGTCGCCCCCACAATCATTATTATAAACGTGCTGCAGAGAGAGAAAATCCCATACATAGGACAAAATAGGTTTCCCTTCTTCTTCCTAGATTCAAATTTCATAAGCAGCCAGCCATAAGACTCTCAATTTAGCAGCTGAATACTCTGTTAAAGGTGTCCTAGACGAAAATTTTGTGAAAGATTGCAAGAAATGAAAAAACAGTTCAAGAATCATTCCAACAAACCATCGCTGCTGCCAATCCAATGGACAGTAAAATCTAAAAGTCTTATTCACTTCAATGTGTCAAATATAAATACAAGAGCTTATAAATACACATATAGGTGACCACCGTGATAAGTGGGTAGAGTGCGATGCTTACACGCCGAAGGTCCAGGTTCGATTCCGGGCTGAACACCTTGCATTTTTCACTGCATCACCTCTTTCGAGCTGCGAACAACGCTCAAACTATACTATTGGTCTAAGAAAAAGCTTACCAAACTTCGCCGTTCGGAGTCGACAAAATACTGTAGGTCCTTCCTACTCGTGAGGGAACACTAACGCACCCAACACGAGTAGTTGATGAGCAAGCTAGGCTTTAGTTGCCCTGTTGACTGACGCGCTATCCAATTATTATTAATAGTGGGTGCATACTCAACACTAAGTTGGAATCATCATATCGCCAAATGTCTAGACTCCTTAAAGCGAAGGAATAAATATTTCACTCCTGATTTGGATGCAATATACAAGGCGTATACTCGTCCAAGGCTTAAGTATAACGCTCCTTTTAGGGCCGAAGATACCAAGTCATTCATGCGCCTTCTAAATAGAACCCAATATAAGTTTTGGTCCGAAGATACCAAGTCATTCATGCGCCTACCAAGTAGAATCCAACAGCAAGCGGTAAAACTTACTGGGAATAATAATGTTGGGAATCAACTGACTCTCTCGAACATCGACCGATTATTGCATCTTTCTCTCCCGTTTTCCGCTCTTGTCAATTATTCAGCCCCATTCCTTCTCTCCAAGATTATGCCCACAATACATGCTTCGCTAAGATTGCCCACCCGCTTTCCTCCAATCCCATTTTTGGATGTACAGTGTAGTTTATAGACTCGATTTTTAGCCGCAAACACGAATATGGAATGCGCTTTCTAGATCAACTTTCCCCCATATTATAACCCACAGGCATTTAAAATCGATGTGCACCGGTACCTCCTCTCCATCTTTTGCCCGTGCTGTGACTCAATCCCGTTTACTAAATGACACCAAATGAAACCCTTAATGCGCGGCAACTACCATATAAAAAAGGAAGGAATAAATAAATCAAGTAACTCATAGTTTGGAAATATTATTGTCGCCTTGGCGTGGTTGCGTAGTGAGTGAACCTTAAAGGGCACAGGATCGATATTTTGACTGTCCACCTTCTTCTTCCCTTTATTATTGCGCTACAGCCCGGGGTGGACCTGGGCCTCAACCAACATGGCTCTCTACGGTCTTTAGCTAGCTGGGGTTGGACCTGGTCCTCAACCAACATGCCCAGCACGGTCTTTCGACAGCTGCCTCTAGTTGCGCACTCTAAGTTGGTTGAGGCTCTTCTCCACTTGCGTGCATCATCTTTGCCTAGGCCATCCTCTGTTGCGTTGTCCCAATGGCTCAAATTCAAAAACTTTTGGCGCCGGAGCAGTGGTGTCTATACGCTCTACATGGCCCAGACATCTTAAGCGTTGTATCCAAAGACGCTTGACCAGGCGCATATCCCTGTACATCCCATACAGTTCGTCATTTAATCTTCTCTTCCAGATACCATCAACGCAAACAGGACCAAAAATTGCACGCAAAACGTTTCTCTCGAAAAGACTAAGGGCTCCTTCATCCGCTTTTAGAAACGTCTATGTTTCCGCGACATGAAGTAGGACTAGGATGATCAAGCTGTTATATAAACCTTGGCTCGGTGTTTCAAGAGAGGGCTTTATTACTCAATTGCCTCTTGAGCCCAAAGAAACAGCGATTGGCAAGAGTGATTCTGCGTTTGATTTCGGTTATTGTTGTCCCTGCTAACCGCGGAGGTGGTCGCCGTGCCGTAGTGGGTAGAGTGCGACGCTCATACGCCGAAGGGTCTAGGTTCGATTCCCAGTTCAACACCAATTTTTCGAATTTTTCACGGCACCACCTCTTTCAAGCTGCTAACAACACTCAAAGAGTAATAACTGTCTAAGAAAGCTTCTCAAATTTCTCCGTTCGTAGTCGGCAAAAAACTGTAGGTCCCTTCTACTCGTGAGAGAACAGAAGCGCGCACAACACGAGTAGTTGATGAACAAGCTGGGCCCTGGTCCCCCTTTGGACTGTAGCGCCAACAATTATTATTTGTTTACCGTGGAGCTGAGATAGACGAAGTCCCTGACTTCCTCGAAGTTTCTGCTGCCTAGTGTGACGCCCTGTCCGAGACATCGATGTTGTGTGTCCTTACTTGATGACGGCATGTACTTAGATTTGCCCTCATTTACCACCAGACCCATTTTCGTTGCTTCCGCTTCAATGCCAGCAAATGCCTCATTGACGGCTCTCTGTGTTCGTCCAATCACGTCAATGTCATCAGCGTAAGCCAGCAATTGAACTGACTTTTGGAAGATCGTGCCGTTGTTGTTGAATTTTGAGTTGTGCACGATCTTCTCGAGGATGATGTTATAGAAGTCACATGACAGTTCCTCGCCTTGTCTAAAACTTTTTTTGACATTGAAGGTCTCGGTGGGTTTGTTATCGACCTTGACGGAGCAACGAGAGTTCTCCATCGTCATGCTTCCCAATCTGACGAGTTTGGTAGCAATGCCAAAACTAGACATGACACTGTAAAGCTCGTCCCTATACAAATTGTCTTTAACAATAATTTGAAGTGTTCAGCCTGGAATCGAACCTAGACCCTTCGGCGTGTGAGCGTCTCAGTCTACCCACTACGTTTGTCATTTGTCGTTTGCGGCCTTACAATCGACGAAGTGGTGGTGAGTGTCGATTTGCACGCCTTGGGTCTTTTCTAGGATCTGCCATAATGTGAAATTCTGGTCTCGTGACGACTTCCCTGGTCTGAAACCACACTAAGGGGAACCTATCAGGTTATGGACAATGACTGTCCATCTACTAATTCAAATTGCTCAGAAAGGATTTTCCATCGTTAGCGAGTTCTAATGACAAATTTCCTGGCATTCGTAGATGGTAATTAAATCTACGCCACACCAGGATTTCCCAAAAAAGTTAGGTCACAAATTCTTGCAGAGATAATTCCAAACTAATTTTAAAACAAGGCACAAAATATTTAGCCGAATTCAAAATCCGAAATTTGTGGATCAGGGTAGACTTGAACTCGCCTAGTCAGGGTGTGGACATGAACTTCTCTCCCACTCTATCGTCTTTCTTGAATTTCGTGATTCGAACACCAATCAATGTTCGATCATAAATAGCTTTTCGTTTGCTCGCACAAAACCCTCATTCCTCCAATTTTCCAAAGCAACGTGATACTGACATCAATTACAAAACAGCCCCCACGCAATGTAACCTTTTTGAAAACCTCCCGCACAATGCCGAACAAGGGTCCATGCTCCTCAGCTCCGCCGGTCGTTACTCATAATTAAAACGAATAAATAATCTCGAGCGATGTTGATTAAATAGAAAACATCGCTAAATGCTGCGAACTTAATGGGCTGTTGATGAACACACAATAAAACCTATCGTTGTTATCCAATAAAACAGAATAAATGCGTGGTTGCCTGCTGCTGCTGCGCAAAAAATAAAAATACAAATAACACGCAATTTTTAATTATGGCTCCGATACACTCTGGGGTAATTATCAAACCGACACTGTGATTGCAGTATCGAGCAATGCTCCGCTTAATTCACCTCGGCCGTGATTGTCGGTGCGGCAACGGCTTCACTAAATTAATTAGCGAATCGCCTTTTGATTGCAATTTGCCCACCGCTCGCGCGTGAGGATATTAAATTCCGCACGCACTCCGGCCCGCATTCGGCCGCAAGTATGCGAAATCAGTGCGTGTGTGTAAATTTGTGTACTTTTTTAATTTTTTAAAATGTCTATAGACAAAGCAATTCAATTTGCTAATTGTTCGCCGGTGTGGAAGTCCGAAAGTGAACCAAACTTAAGTTGTGACAGGACGAATGCAACTGGGTGTGCAAGTAGTGAGTCATCGATCGCCATTCAACTCATTTCATATTGACTTCCAAATTTTCTTTAATCCACACAAGGAGACCGAGAGACAAACGAGCAGTCGCATGATTGCCTGTCACAGGGTGTCGAACGACGAGCCAATTTCGATTGTGCTCGCAACGCCCTTCTTTATTGAAGCACGCAAGACAGGAATTGAAAATCAATACAAAGGTCATCGTGAAAGTTCGACACATCCTATCTGCATAAATCGATTAGATCGTGTCTCGCTTCAGGACAGACCCTCTGCACGCTCATGCTATAACTCAAGAACAACGGTTGGGTCGGTGGTGAAGCGTCTGCACAGTGTACACCATCAATTGTTTCTAGGTATGGGTACCATCTCGCCGCAACGTACCATCAGCAAGAGCAAGTACTACAAAACCACTAAGCTGCCAGTTTCCAACTCCATTTGTCCCGCTTTCGAAAAACGCCCATCCAAGCGCCATATCTATAGTCATTTATTATTATTAGACCAATCTATCCCTTGTGAGGTTTTATGTCTACCCAAACAGACCGCTCATTGCTTGGGTCCGTGCTGCTCCATCGTCGCCGTCTCCTTTTGCTCCTCCCCCCACTCCCCATGTGTGAGTAGACTCTGTGCGAGTAAGCCGAGTGTGTGCTGGCTGCGGCGTTGTAGCGTGGTGGTTCGATGCCCTAGAATGGAGTCGGGATACTTGCTCCATGAAAACTAATAAAAAATAATTACGAACCAAACTAGAGCGCTGGATAATACAATTCAATCCGACTTTATACAGGGGACTACTTAAGCGCTATATAATGGGCGAGGATGTATCCCTTTGTGGAATGTGTGTGGGTGGGAGGAGGGTGAAGATTGAGAAAGATATAGTAGGGCACACAATGTACCTGCATTGCAAGGGATTATCCTTGTGGAGATAGAGAGTGTGTTTGCCTGAGTGTTGCATCGACCGACGCGACGCCCATTGTAAGGATCATGAAGGGTAACAACTTTCGGTTTAACCAGCTTCGAACTGATTTTGATAATTTTGCGCCTCGTTGTGCCCATGCTTACTTCTTCTGCCCGCTGGGTGGGCATCACAATCTGTTTGCGGAATGTCCCTTTTACAGAATTTTTACTGTCCTGACGTAATGACCGGATAGAGTGCCAGAAACTTTGCACAGAGCGCTCTCTGATAGTTCCACGAATCTGCAATTAGGATTTTATACCCTCATCCTGAATGTTTGGTTTCATTTTTCCACAGTCCTGGCTTTTGTCCTAGGACACACAATATACATAATGTGTCCGGAATGTCAGGTTTTAAGTGTGACATGAAAAATTTTTATGTTGAGCCACAAAAGTGCACTGCAGTTGGTCGATTCCAAGCCGGCTCTTCAGTGTATGGGGGGGGGGGGGGGGGAATGTGAAATGATGGCTCCCAGTGGGGTGTTTAAGCGTATACGTACATCGCCGCACTTCCTGTTTGATGGAATGATTTATAAAAGTTAAGTGCGTTTTTGTAGCGCCATCGAGGGGGCGGGGTGATTCTACAAAATGGACGTCAGGTGATTTGGGACGCTGCTGGGTTTCTGTCGCTCTTCAAATGGCATTTGTGTGTTATTCGATATCGAATTTTCGGCATATCCGTCAACAGACACCGCCATTGGTTACATTCGATCGGGGATCGGGGTCTGTACATAAATTAAATTGCTTTTGGCAATTGTTTTTGATTTATGTGGGTGGGCGAAGATTTTATTTTTACGCGAGGATTGGCTAGAAACAGATTTACCATTGTGCCAAGTGGGTGTAGTGGGAAGATTTTATTGGTTATAGTTTGCAGGTTTCGTTCGCTGACACTTGGTGGTACCTCGGGTCGGAGATGTACGTTGGCATTGGAAAGGGATATAAAGACTGTGACCATTCTGTGGCCCTTACTTTGATGAGGTCGACGATTCAATCGATTCTCTCATGAACATTGCGAAGAATGTACCAGGTATACCGCTGTGAAGTGAGCGTCAAGATACAGATCTCTCGATAGGGAACATTTGTTGTGAACGTGCCCTTATTTTTTGTTGTTTGTTTGCTATGACAGCAGTGAAAAATATTTAGTACACATCAAGTCATTGAACAGACAACATCATATATTTTCATCGTTTTAAAAATGTCGAATTTTGTACCAGAAAGTGATGATATGCGGAAAGCATTAATTTTTTGTTTTCATTTGAAGAAAAGTGCTGCAGAGTCGAATCGAATGCTTGTCGAGGCATTTAGTGATCATGCTCTATCAGAAGCAACATGCAAAAGATGGTTTCAACGGTTCAGGAATAAGGATTTTGATGTGAGAAATGAAGAACGTGGAAGACCACCAAAAAAGTTTGAAGACGCCGAATTGCAAACGATATTGGATGACATTTTGAGTCAAAAGCAAATGGCAGCAATGTTAAATGTTGCACAACAAACAATTTCTGACCGTTTAAAAGCTATGGGAAAAATCCAAAAGTGTGGAAAATGGGTGCCACATGAATTGAATGAAAGACAGTTGGAATACCCAAAAAAACACTTGTGAAATCATGCTTCAAAGACACGAAAGAAAATCGGTTTTGCATCGGATTGTTACTGGCGATGAAAAATGGATTTATTTTAAGAATCCTTAACGGAAAAAATGGGTTAATCTGGGACAACCATCAACATGGACTGCAAAACAAGATCGATTCGGCAAGAAGACAATGCTGTGTGTTTGGTAGGACCAGAAAGGTGTGCTGTACCACGAGCTCCTAAAACCTGGTGAAACCGTAAATACTGATCGTTACGGACTACAAATGATCAATTTGACCAACGCATTGATCGAGAAACGACCAGAATGGGCCAGAAGACACGTCAAGGTAATTGCACCTGCACACAAAGCAAAACCGGTTCAGGATGCAATCAAAACACTTGGCTGGGAGCAGCTACACCATCTGCCGTATTCACCAGACCCATTACAATTTGTTTTCGTCGATGGTCAACGCATTGGCTGAGCAGCACTTTGTTTTCTACGAGGAGGTCGAAAGTTTTGAAAGTTGAACTCAAAAGAGGCTTGTGAAAAGTGACTGTCCGAGTTCTTCGCAAATAAGTAGGGACTTCTACGAGGAGGATCATATGAAGTTGCTGTCTAGATGGAAGCAGAACCAAACGGCGCATATTTGAACTAAGTGCGATCACACTTTTTATGAAGCATTGAATGAAGAGCAGAAAAGCGGAAGGGAGATATTTGACAACCTTATATTTCATCATCAGAATACGACTCTTTTGCATTATGTTTTTTGGGAGTTCTGAATTTGGCGGAATTTGGAATATTTAAGAAACCTCATTGCGAATATTTTTACAAACTGAAAAATTTCACAAAGAAAGAATTGGAACCTGCGAAAGGAGTACACCTTCCTTTAATCCATTTTCCCACTTCCCACTTCTTAATTACACGATGCAAAGAGTCTGACTGCAACGCCAGTGACAATAATGAAATGCTTTATACACCGTTTAATATTGAAGCCGGCTTGGCCACTGTTTGGGATGATTCACCGACCTTCAACCACGACCGTTTTTGATTGATATTTGACAACCTTATATTTTGTAATAACAAAAGTTGTGTTTTGTTATACAAGTATTAAAAGAAGTCCAACAGTTTGTGTTGGGCAATATTGAAAATCCTCTATCAGAAACAACACCAATCATCAGGAGTTTCATTCAAAATTTTCCATTTTTCCGTCTTTAAAATGCTGCATACTTGTACTCGAATTGGTTATTATCAACAAAAAACTACGACTCATCAAATTTTTTTGGAAAGTTCCACACAGAAGACTTCAGCCCCGAAATTGTAAGCCCCGAATGCGTAACTGATTACGATGATATTTGAAGAGCAGCACTTGATGCGGAACCATCAGCGGTATCCTAGGAGATTGCAAAATCATGAAAGTATGCAATTCCATTACATGAAAGGCTACGCCACCGCAATCATCGCTCTATCAGAAGCAACAACAAATTAAATTCCCTCTTTAAAGCTGCAAATTATTAATCGAAAAACTCACAATTTATTTCTGCCGAATCAATAAGTGTATTCACATGGACCTCGAGCGTGCGTCTCTCCATCCGCGTGTATTATGGAGATTCAGTGCACATTAAATGTGACCGCAAAGTTAACATTTGTGCTGCGATGTGTTGCGCTTCGCCGCACCGACATCTCGATTGTGACTTAATGCAGCTACGAAAGCTCCCACTCAGTCGCACGCACAAGCTTAACAAATTAATTGAGTTGCGATACTTGCAATAAAATTCGGTGGTGAGAACATTTCAAGACCATTCAAGAGTCCCCAGCTAAGGATATGTCCATTTAACGACTCCGGTTGGGTAATCAGCATAATTGAATGTTTCCGAGTGATGCTTCATGATTAATTCTCGCGAAGTTGATTAATTTCAAGACCGACACCAGGAACAAACGCACCCCCTCGAATGTCAAATAACGTAATCCCGTAAAATTGTATCCTGTCGGCATCAGTGCACTCACCAGCCGTGAACCTGTTTGCACCGTTCGTGCACTGCCAGCAAAGGCACCTACATAGGTGTCAGCTGCATTATGATGCGTTTTAGACTTCGGTGCAGCCGTGCGTGCACTGAGCAGCACTCTCAAGGACTGGCGATTCGTATGGCTGTTGGTTGAGTGGGCGGGTGAACCGTTGGAGGAAATGTTAGCCGGTCGAACGCATTGTGCCTGACCTGTATGTCAACACGTGCCGCGACTGGGAAACCATTCCTCTGTGGTCGATGAGTGAGTCAGTCAGATTGAGCAATTTGAATGCCAGCATAACGGCCCACATCCGACCGCCGCCATCTCAACCACATGAGCGAGAGTAATCACTGCAATCTCATAACCCCACGCATTATCATCATTTTCCGGGTTAATGAAATTGTCCGTCTCTTCGGGGGCCACTGGAGCGTCCTTTTTGCAAGACCAAGGCCGATGACACTGTTGCTGCCGGCGATTACGATGATGATGACCAAGATTACACACAGCTAATGGTAATTATTGGCTTACTGAAATACCGAATATTGAATTTAATAATTCAGAGATTGACCGTGTGTGTGCGGTGGGGTGTGAGGCAGGGGTAGATAAACGGATGCTGGCCGCTTCCCTGCCATTATTCAAATCGATTACATTAGCTGCGCTCCGACTGGAGACGACAAGGAGTGTTGGTTTGTCGGATGCAACACGTCGTAGGCATTCGGATTAGACGACAGTACGCCCCAAAATTATTGCCTGTCAATCAGTTTGGCGGGTGCAGGCGGCGTGATTCCATTTGTTTGATGAGCTCGTTTGTTGCCATCGAGATTTTGAACTTCATTTGAGGAGCATCGGTCATTAAGTGGGCAGATCTTCCAATGCAGAGTGAAGGTGCCTTAATTATTGGCAGAAATTACGCTACACGTCCATTAAGACTGACATCATCAATGATGCATAGCGGTGGGCAGAGTGTTAAGTGATTAAGCGTCAATCCGGCTGGCAGGTCGCTCTGAGTGATGAGTCCATTGCTACCATAATCGACATCTTCTGTCCTCAAAATCGAGCATATATGTAAATTGCTTTCGTAGTCTGCTACATTGTTCTTCGTTTTTGACTGTTGCTAAGCGGATGGAAAAATGAGGCAAATTCATGTAAGGAGATGGAAGGATGAGCCAAATTTATGTAAAAATTGAAAAGGTTTGAGGATACCATCGGCACATGTTGCGTCGCCTGGAGAGCGAAATCCTGACAGATGTTCATGCTGTCCTTGACATGGTTTTTATATCAGGAATTCCTGCTATGGCATGAAATTGATTCGAGCTACGGGATGGTTTCACTTGGCGGTCATCGACAAGCCGGAGTGCAAAAAGGCCGAGTGGCTTTGTAAGGCGGGGAAGCTGTTGGAGAAAGCTTCGTAGCATAACGATTCGGCCACGAAATTGAATTTGGAGTACTTCGCTTGTGTTCTTAAAATATTTTTGCAGTTATAAGTGGAGTGACACATTTTTTGATAAAAAAATGTTCCCAGTTTGAGTAGGCGGAGGCGCAAGTATTCGGTCATTCGTAATGTGTACACACACAACAAAGCAATGAGTAACTATCAGGGCAGTCCTTATTCATTTTTTCATTGTGTGTGTACAATCACAATAGTGGCCGCCGTGGCGTAGTGGGTAGAGTGCGACGCTTACACGCCGAAGGGTCTAGGTTCGATTCCCAGCTCAACACCGATTTTTTGAATATTTCACCGCACCACCTCTTTCGAGCTGCTGACAACACTCAAAGAGTAATAACTGTCTAAGAAAGCTTCTCAAATTTCGCCGTTCGGAGTCGGCAAAAAACTGTAGGTCCCTTCTACTCGTGAGAGAACAGTAGCGCGCACAACACGAGTAGTTGATGAGCAAGCTAGGCCCTGGTCCCCTGTGGACTGTCGCGCCAACAATTATTATTATTGTGTACAATCATGACAAGAGATATGTTAGGTTCAGTAGCGCTCAAACTATGTTCAAAATAGACCGTCGACGAGACGATAGTGGCTGGGATATGTGATGCAAATAACCGACGATATCAATCAGGTGGATCGCCAGGACGTTAGTCGTTTGAAAAGTTACTTGATGACCTGGCTTATGTTAGTATGCTACTGAAGTAAACATCTTTGCTGCTGTCGTTTAAAAATTGCAAACCGCGACATGGCCTTGCGCTGTTGCCGTGTTTCAGCATTTTTCTAAGTATTTGGGTAACAGGTACACGATGGTACTGACCATCTTTGCGGTTATACGAAAATGTTAGCTGTCTTATAATCTGCACGAACGATTCTCGTACTTGTAACTTCTTTCGCAGGAAAACCCGAAATGGATCGCATATCCGCAGACTGTTGACCATTAAGTGACCTGTTTTAAGTTTTTTTTTATAATTGACGCATGCAAAAGGGGTTGCGAGTAAGTGACCGGATCAAGTCACAACACGGACCGAAGGTAAAGAGGAAGAGAGGGTGAGGAGGTACTGATGCACATTGGTTTAAATGCCTGTGGATTGTAATGAGGAGGAAAATGCCCTTTTATCAAACACGGCTTAGATGTTGAGAAGAAGTTAAGAGGTCTGGAGAATTAAGAGACGGAACTAAAGCTATAGCTTTGTGGGTAGAGTGCGACGCTCACACGCCAAAGGCCAAGGTTCGATTCCCAGCTGAACAAATCGAATTTTTCACGGCACCACCTCTTTCGAGCTGCTGACAGCATTCAAAGAAAAGCTTCAGAAACTTCGCCGTTCGGAGTCGGCAAATAACTTCTGGTCCCTTCTACTCATGAGAGGACAGTAGCCCGCACAACATGAGAAGTAAAGGCCCTGGTTTCTCTGGGGACTGTTGCGTCATCCATTTACGGTATACTTGTATGAAGTGAGCGTCAAGATACAATTGTCTCGATAGGGAACATTTATTGTGAACGAGACCTTATTTTTTTTATTTGTTGGCTATAACATCTGTGAAAAATATTAAGTAGACATCAAGTCATTGAACAGACAACATCATATTTTTCCATCGTGTTAAAAATGTCGAATTTTGTACCAGAAAGTGATGATTTGCGGAAAGCATTAATTTTTTGTTTTCATTTGAAGACAAGTGCTGCAGAATGCTCGAAAAGTGCTCGAATGCTTGTCGAGGCATTTGGTGATCATGCTCTATCAGAAGCAACATGCAAAAGGTGGTTTCAACGGTTCAGGAATAATGATTTTGATGTGAGAAATGAAGAACGTGGAAGACCACCAAAAAAGTTTGAAGACGTCGAATTACAAACGATATTGGATGGAGATGACACTTTGAGTCAAAAGCAAATGGCAGCAATGTTAACTGTTGCACAACAAACAATTTCTGACCGTTTAAAAGCTATGGGAAAGATCCAAATGTGTGGAAAATGGGTGCCACATGAATTGAATGAAAGACAGATGGAAAACCGAAAAAACACGAAACGAAAGAAAATCGGTTTTGCATCGGATTGTTACTGGCGATGAAAAGTGGATTTATTTTAAGAATCCTAAACGGAAAAAGTCATGGGTTAATCTGGGACAACCATTAACATCGATTGCAAAACCAGATCGATTCGGCAAGAAGACAATGCTGTGTGTTTGGTGGGACCAGAAAGATGTGCTGTACCACGAGCTCCTAAAACCTGGTGAAACCGTAAATACTGATTGCTACCGACAACAAATGATCAATTTGAACCATCCATTGATCGAGAAACGACCTGAATGGGCCAGAAGACACGGCAAGGTAATTTTGCTCCATGACAATGCACCTGCACACAAAGCAAAACCCGTTCAGGATACAATCAAAACACTTGGCTGGGAGCAGCTACCCCACCCGCCGTATTTACCAGACTCGGCTCCTTCCGACTACCATTTGTTTTCATCGATGGGACACGCATTGGCTGAGCAGCACTTTGATTCCTACGAAGAGGTCGAAAATTGGGTGCCTGATTGGTTTGCTTTAAAAGACGAAAAATTTTATTGGCGTGGTATTCACAAATTGCCAGAAAGGTGGTCAAAATGTGTTGAAAACAATGGCCAATACTTTGAATAAAATGTTTTTACTTTCCAATTAATATTTTGTGTTTTAATTAAAAAAAAACGCTAATTTCATACCGGTGTACCTGGTATTACTATTATTAATCAAAGCTTTGATGTATGGTGGGTAAGGCTGCCAGCCTCCGTCGGTAATCGGTGTTCTACTAGCCTCCTTGCTTCTTTTGCTTTATAAGTCTCGGTTTGCTTTTGAACCATAGATTTCATTCGCTTCCGAAGGAACAGTAGAACAGACAACACAAGAAATTTTGAAGTAAATTATTGCCGGGCTGCAAAATTTCTAATTTAAAAATTATGACCCTTTATAAAATCAAACGACATAGTCCGCAAGAGACCCCAAAATGTTAACTCCTTCAACTATATGTCAATTTAATCCTGAAAATTAATTTTTCTGGAATTTCATCTGAACATCAGCTTTGGTTCGACATTCCATTCGACAAAATCAACTAGTCGATATGCCTTTATACCAATCCAGTGCGACCATCACCAGTGGATTGGTATAAAGGCATATCGACTAGCTTGGAGGTAAGTTTAAACAGTTCAATTACCGTTAAACTGTCAATCGAATTCCTCCACCATAATGTGAACCAATTTGCCGCAGTTTATGAGTCAGATAATTGTATTGCTTTCGCCATAGTCACAGTCAATTCGTCAAATAACCCTGCAAGTGCGGAGCTCATCGAATTTTCACAGCGATCCGGTTTGTGCCTCTGTACCTAGATGACACAAGTCAAACGCTTTCATCCCGACCGAAATATATTGGTGGAGCGCACGAGGAGCTCCCTGAAAAATTAACAAAGATTATGAGCACTTTTAGGAGAAATTAATTCCCAGCCGGTATTTGCCCGGCTCTCAGCCACTCCACCACGCCTCTGATTGGAAAACTTTAAAGTGATTATCTCCCCATCTCGACACGGGCACGGATGCTACATCGTCTTCGATCATATATACGTCACGATGGGTTGAGTGCCGCAGTGAGGAGTGAAGCACTCTTCATTCTAGGGGATCATTATACCACCGTCATCCATCGCCTTTATTTCGTTCATTATTTTTCCTTCTCGCCGGGGCTTGTCAACGCGAACGACGCTACGGGTGGTCGCCGGTTGCTGGTATGAGCCACAAAATTCGGTCCAATGGATGTTTCTTAATGAGTTAGCAGATTTCGCACGAACAAAAAAGTACTTTTAAAATCTGCTTCTCAATATCGAAAAATTGCAATTCTATGCTGGTGCTTGACAACGGCGGCAGAGATGATGGCGGTGCGCACGGAAAACTGCACTTAATCCTTAAGCCGCAATGAGAGTGTAAAATTTATCCTGTCTGCGTGGCGCGAAGTGTGTATGGGATGCAATTCATGGATTATTGATCCGGAAAATCTGGAATGGAAGCGGAGGGGAGTGGCGATACATTCGCTGAGGCATATTGTGAGTTGTGTGCACTCGATGGGGGGAATTCAAGTTATCCTGCAGCAGAGTTTGCATCCTAGTTTGAAAGATTTAATTAATTTCATGCTGTGGGGTGCAAGTGCAGCATGTTGCTGCATGCTTTCCGTGAAAGCGGTCTTTCAACATAACGGTACATTACATTAAAATCGAGGATAGATGATGGGAAATGCGTTAACTGCGGCAATGTGCTTGAAGTGTTTTATTTTTCGCTGATCTTGACGAGGAGGTGATTGATTTGTGAAGCTGAAAAATTTGCATTTTTACCAAACTCCATTTATTCCGAAAAATGATGCTTGGTCTGCTCAATGATAACGTTTGCAGTAGGTGATGAAAGGAGAGAGTGACAAAGGACAGAACTGGGGCTATAGCACTTGCTTTCTAAAGATGAAAAGCTTTAGTAGGCAGAACCTTAAACGACTTGTTGCTCAGGAGGTTGAATATACTTATATCTAAGCATTCACCTAGAAATCGAAATGATTGTGAGACCAGCGATAGAATGCATGGACACTGGCAACACAATAAAATTTTGGGACTTAATTTTATTCACTGTGAAAAAATTCATCATCCTGGATTCTCCTAGTTTTCCGAAGTTTCTTGTGATCTCACCTTCTTCTGTCAAGTTTGTCTGCCAGCACTCTGCCTCTATCAGGCTGCTCCCACTCTCAATACAATAATCCGAAGGAATACCAATACGAGCCCTGTTAGAACTCAAACAGTTGGATGGTGTGAGCTCAAATCTTGCCAACATCTGGAATCAGAGCCCCTTCCCTCAAACATAGCAACACACGCACACACGAGTCCATCTCCCATCATAGCGCAATCCATTAGTCATGATTCAATTCTGGGTTGTACACTTTATTCTTGAATTTGAATATCACATCATTCATCTTTGACTGACCGAAGCCGGGCAGAAATTCAATGCTAGTTCATTATGAATTCCACGAGCCCACATCTCGCATGCACAACTCCATCTCCTCGCACGCCCTTCAATATTTTTGCCATTTTCATTTGGAGTACATGTATCCACCCCGCCGGACGAACGGAAAACTTACTGCCACTGCCACAGCGGATGCAGTACTAATACCTTCCGACAGATGACCGTTATTAGTTTTATTACGTTTTAGTGAAATTTTATTATAGACACGGAAGGACTCTCACGTAGCTGGCGGCGGACTCTAGTGATGTGCGAGTCGGACGTGTGTATTTTGGTAGGAACAGAACCGATATTGATCTGGAACAGCTTTGCGTGTCGACTGTCAGTGTGCGAAACCAATTCGGGATTAAAATGACTGGCATTTGAAGGGCTTAGCTGGAAAATGATTTTGTCGGAAAAAAAATGGATCCAAAGTGGCAGTTATGCAAAAGCTAAAATTGGGCCAAATTGAGCAAGCATAAGTAAAAGCATAAAAACTTCTACGTGTGTGTGTTGCAGGGGGCGGGGGGAATCAGCACTATGGCTTATGGCTTCCTTTGGACAGCGGTTCAATTGACTTGTACCTCAACTTTTCAATCAAAAATATATGTTTCGTCGAAATGTGGTGAAATGCTTTGCAACAGATTGACAGTTCAAGAGTGGTTGCAGAAGAAGGAGCAGTAAACTTCTCTTCATCTGTGTGTTGCGTTGCAGTCCGGTATTGCCCTGAGACTCAATCAACAAACTTCTGCAATCAGCAAGCTACACAGATTGCACTCTTTGTTGGTTGACGTCCTTCTTCACTTATGTGCACCATCTTCGCCGTGTCATGCCAATGTCATGCCAAATGTGGCGACAAATGTTGCTCCAAATGTGACGCCAAATGTGACGCCAAATGTGACGCCAAATGTGACACTAAATGTGACGCCAAATGTGACGCCTAGCGTGACGCCTAATGTGACGTCAACGTGACGCTTAATGTGACGCCTAAGTGTGACGCCAAATGTGACGCCAAATTTGACGCCAAATGTAACTTCAAATGTGACGCCGAATATGACGCCAAATGTGACGCTAATTGTGGCGCCAAATGTGGCCCAAATGTGACGCCAAATTTGACGCCTAATTTAACGCCTAATGTGACGCCAAATGTAACTCCAAATTTGATTCCGAATTTGGGCCAAATGTGACTTCAAATGTGACGCCAAATGTGACTCCAAATGTGACGCCAAATGTGACGCCGAATGTGACAACGAATGTGACGCCAAATGTGACGCCAAATGGGACGGCAAATGTCATGCCTAATGTGACGCCTAATGTGAGGCCTAAGTGTGACGCCAAATGTGACGCCAAATGTGACGCCAATTGTGACGCCAAATGTGACGCCAAATGTGATTTTAAATGTGACGCCGAATTTGACGCCAAATGTGACGCCAAATGGGACGCCGAATGTGACAACGAATGTGACGCCAAATGTGACGCCAAATGGGACGGCAAATGTCATGCCTAATGTGACGCCTAATGTGAGGCCTAAGTGTGACGCCAAATGGGACGTCAAATGTGACGCCAAATGTGACGCCAAATGGGACGCCAAATGTGACTTCAAATGTGACGCCAAATGTGACGCCAAATGGGACGTCAAATGTGACGAAAAATGTGACTTCAAATGTGACGCCAAATGTGACGCCAAATGTGACGCCAAATGTGACGCCAATTGTGACGCCAAATGTGACGCCAAATGTGACTTCAAATGTGACGCCGAATGTGACGGCAAATGGGACGTCAAATGTGACGCCAAATGTGACGCCAAATGTGACTCCAAATGGGACGTCAAATGTGACTTCAAATGTGACCCCAAATGTGACGCCTAGCGTGACGCCTAATGTGATGCCTTATGTGACTCTCTGTCCAAGGAACACTTGCTTGGTGTTTGAAGGATTTGGAGAACGACTGTGTTAAATCTGTTGCGTGCGAGGGAACCTTAGCTCTTCCTCTTAACTTTACAGAAACAAACACCTACAGGCACTACTCGCTCTTCCTGGCAATAAAATAAACTAATTGCCAGTTATGCAGCTGAAACCAAATTCTTTTCTGCCGACCATTCACTTGCATTTTTCCTTTCACTGCTATCCCTTTAGCTTTCCAATTATTGAGTAGGTCCAGCGATCATGCATGGAGGAATAAGAAACTTGTCAGCCGCCATACAGAAACGGGAACGTACCTGCAACTGTTTTGACAATTCAGACACCTGACAACAGGGTCTTGGCAAATGCAGGCAAACAAAATGTGCGCAAGCTGTGAGTTTTCGTGTCCGACGTACCGGAATATTGCCCAGAATCAAATCTTCCCTCAATGCATCTATTCCCACGTATGTGAAAGTATTTGTCCTGCAGCGATAACTAAATCGCAAGACATGAGCATTTGAAAATATTTTCCACAAACAATCATCGCCGTGAAAGGATTCCCGCTGTTATCCCGGATACAAAAGCAAATATCGCGTCCGACCGAGATAACGGCTGCATGGGAAGGGTGGGGAAAAATAACATAATTCGCCTAAGGACGATTGAAAACATCGAAGGCATTGTCGTATCGGAAAGTGCAAAAATACCCTTCTCGACCGTAATGGCAGGCAGACAAGCTGAGCACAACACAGCAGCACACGGTCCTCAGGCGATGTCATCGCCATCGTAATCGCTCTCGAATAGTCCTCACCAAACAACCATGTGCACACATGTCCGTATGTTACTATGTCCCCCGACGTCGTTGCCTCTGACATTTCTGTAGGTCTCACAGCGAGTTCCGGAAATTGAAAGCAGGAAAGTGAATGTTTTTGAAATTCCTCCTCTAAGTCTGCATTGCACACATCTCTGAATGGCCCGCAGCTTGTGCAGATCCTTAGGATCATCGGTGATTGGAAAAAAGCCCAGGAAGAAGAATGGAGGGTGATACCGTAGTCAAACACAAAAAAAAAAAAAACGGTACTCAGTTTGCGAAACAGTTTTTTGACATCTGTGTAGCGTGAAGCAACGCATCCCTGTCACAGATTTCCCGAACATAGACGACAGGGCGCCTGTCGGGTTTCTGCTCTGCCCCTCAACGTCGGTCGCCCCATCAAACATTCACGTGCCGAGATCTAATCCGCAAGGTGCAGGCATTCTGCAGGGAGTCATTTTAAATGGATTTTGTTTCGACTGGCCAGTGTCCAGCATGTAGTGGCAGTTTAAGCAACATCGCAGTGCCATCCGGTGAATGGCACGAAAGGGAAATTCCCTAAGCTCTGTTCAGTGCCGAGCAGCTTCAATGTTTGGGCTTTGTGCTCATGAACAGGATTTCCTTGGCACACTTGCACTGACCAGGATTGAATATTATTTGTCTTTGCAAAGGCACACAAGAGAGGGCGGCGCGGCGGAGCAGTTGCAAATGCGAAAGATTGATGGGATGTCCTGGCTAGGATCTAATGGAAAACGACTTTCAAGTAGTGCTGTGGTCTGCTTTGAATGATCTAGCTCAAGCCCACCGGAAATAAAAAAACATCTTCCTCGTTGTCGGTGGAGTGTTAATTGAAATTGGATGCTGGGTGTAAAAGTCATTTGCGCTGATTGATTGAATGTTGGTCAGCTTTGAGGGGGAGCGAAGCTGCACCAGATGAAGATGGTTATTGGATCTGTTTTCTTAGGAAGCCGATATCTGTCACACACAGAGCTAGTTGTGTGCAACGCCTTAGAGGAGGAGATGGTGATTTTTGTGCAGACTGTCAAGTCTTTGGGGGAGGATGTCCATTTGGTTGGCAGGAATCGTTGGTTTGGGGGACATTTGGATGATGGACCTTTCTTTTCGTGAAATTATTTAAATTTTTGACGACTCGAACTTCTTTGTTTTGCATCGTTTTAATTTTTTTGTAGTTTTCGGGGAACCCGCCTTAAGGCTTCGTTTTCAATTGAACAGGAAATTCCTTTCTTTGTTTTTAAAAAAATTGAATATGGGAAGATGAAATCAATGACGTCTTTTAAAGAGAATAGCAATGAACAGTAATTGGTTTTAGGCTGGCCAAGGACTTTGTCCAGTTCTTCGTTGCGTCCGCACATGAACATAAGCGCCTACATAGCATTTGAAGAGAATTTCTGCCTTAAACGAGGCATCTTTGTAACATGCTTTAATCTTTCCTTTCCTTTATTGTGAAATAAACTTTATGGTCTCGATTCTTGAGAAAAGTGTTCTATATCGGTTCTGTGTGTATTGATAACATCTAGAGATAAGCATTCAATGATGTCCTGTATTATGTATTATTTATTATTTATTTATAAACATTCCTTATTGATCTTTACTTTAACAATTAGTAAAAGAAAAAGAAACATTTTTTCACATGGCAAAATGCCGTCTCTTGGAGACTGACATTATTTGAAATAATACAGTCGACACAGAAAAATAAAAACAAAGTGTATGGATAAAGTTACTATAACGGTATTTCAAGGCGTGAATACAAAAACTATAAAGCAGGTTCAAACCGTCCATGCCATTGAGTATATTCTTCGTTTATTCAAGGGTAAGACAAAACTTTTGAGAAATAAAGCAGACGCAGTTCTAGTAATATAGGACAGATAGCAATAAAATGGTATGAAATTGTTTGTTGTTTTGTTTTTTTTTTTTGAAAATAAAACACTATTTATCAGTAATAATAATTGTTGGCGCTACAGTCCAAAGGGGGATCAGGGCCTAGCTTGCTCATCAACTACTCGTGTTGTGCGCGCTACTGTTCTCTCACGAGTAGAAGGGACCTACAGTTTTTTGCCGACTCCGAACGGCGAATTTTGAGAAGCTTTCTTAGACAGTTATTACTCTTTGAGTGTTGTCAGCAGCTCGAAAGAGGTGGTGCCGTGAAATATTAGAAAAATTGGTGTTGAACTGGGAGTCGAACCTAGACCCTTCGGCGTGTGAGCGTCGCACTCTACCCACTACGCCACGGCGACCACACTATTTATCAATGGGAAAGTAAAAACATTTTATTCATATTATTAGCCATTGTTTTGTGAATACCACGCCAATAAAATTGTTCGTCTTTTGAAGCAAACCAATCAGACACCCAATTTTCGACCTCTTCGTAGGAAACAAAGTGCTGCTCAGCCAATGCGTGTCCCATCGATGAAAACAAATGGTAGTCGGAAGTCTGGTGAATATGGCGGCTGGGGTAGCTGCTCCCAGCCAAGTGTTTTGATTGTATCCTGAACCGGTTTTGCTTTGTGTGAAGGTGCATTGTATTGGAGCAAAATTACCTTGCCGTGTCTTCTGGCCCATTCTGGTCGTTTCTCGATCAATGCATGGTTCAAATTGATCATTTGTTGTCGGTAGCGTTCAGTATTAACGGTTTTACCGGGTTTTAGGAGCTCGTGGTACAGCACACCTCTCTGGTCCCACCAAACACACAGCATTGTCTTCTTGCTGAATCGATCTGGTTTTGCAGTCGATGTTGATGGTTGTCCCAGACTAACTCATGATTATTTCCGTATAAGATTTTTAAAATAAATCAATTTTTCATTGCCAGTAACAATCCGATGCAAAACCGATTTTCTTTCGTGTCTTTGAAGCAAAATTTCCCAAGTGGTTTTTCGGTTTTCCATCTGTCTTTCATTCAATTCATGTGGCACCCATTTTCCACACTTTTGGATCTTTCCAATAGCGTTTGAATGGTCAGAAATTGTTTGTTGTGCAACGTTTAACATTGCTGCCATTTGCTTTTGACTCGAAGTGTCATCTCCATCAAATATCGTTTTCAATTCGGCGTCTTCAAACTTTTTTGGTGGTCTTCCACGTTCTTCACTTCTCACATCAAAATCATTATTTCTGAATCGTTGAAACCACCTTTTGCATGATGCTTCTGATAGACCATGATCACCATATGCCTCGACAAGCGTTCGATTCGACTCTGCAGCACTTTTCTTCAAATGAAAACAAAAAATTAATGCTTTCCGCAAATCATCACTTTCTAGTACAAAGTTCGACATTTTGAACACAATAAGAACATATGATGTTGTCTGTTCAATGACTTGATGTATACTAAATGTTTTTCACAGATGTCATAGCAAACAAACAAAAATAAGGGCTCGTTCACAAGAAATGTTCCCTATCGAGACATTTGTGTCTTGACGCTCACTTCATACCGGTATATCTGGTATACACGACTTCATTGCGATTGCATAGAGTACAGGCGGCATTGACATCTTGTCGATGAGGTACGCAGTTAAGTTTCAGCAGTTCTGTTTTAGCTTATGCTTATTTGTCTATTCTAGAGTCCTGTTCTAAAGTAGTTGCTGGACCACAGTTTATGGTTGAGATGTTTGTACATATGTCTCGACGAAGAGGAACGTGCTCGATTTAAGCAATTTGGATACATCTTGTCATAGTGTTTCCTAATGCATTCGTATAATTTATCCTACCATTCACCTGAATTTTTCTCAGTGAGCCTAAGAGCAATGTCAAGTGAGGTTGCGAGCTTATGTCATTCTTTAAAAGGTTATAAACTATATCAAAGCGCCATCTTGGAGGCCTCTCTGAAAGATTACTATTCGACCTACGCATTTCTTTAATTAAATAGTCTGCATTCGCTTTCAACTTTTTATAGTAGATTAGCGACAAACCAGATTCCACGTAGATTCGTGGAATCTGGTTCGCTTGAAGAAAAACCGCTGTACAATTTCGCATTCTTCAAAGAACTTACATCCAAACTACACAAGGATTATTTTTTACAGCATTATTAGGAATTTATTTTTCTATTATACAAGCTTATGAATATATTGAAGCTCCATTTACAATTGCAGATGCAGTTTATGGTTCTACATTTTATAGAGCAACAGGATTCCATAGAATTCATGTTTTAATATATGGATATGTATATTGGTTTGCGTAGACATGAATACACAGTGGCATTGAACACCGTAAACTTTGATGCACTACTGATTCGTTGGTTACCAAAAAAAGTTTTCCACGTTAGATTAATTGCTGTCTTAACCGCTACCGCTTTCTTGTGAACATGTGAGCTCATATCAAGATTCGACTTCATGGCAAAACCCAGGTAGTTGAACACTTTGACAACTTCGATCGGCTCACCCTCCAAAGTTCAGTTGTCGCGTGCAGTCCTGTTACCTCGACCAGTGGCAAAAACCATAATTTTTGACATAGAAGTTTTTATCGTTAAGTCCCGCAGAAGCTTTTTAATTTGTTTATTTGCAGCTGAAGAGGCTATGGTTCTTCAGCCAAAACAACCAAATCATCAGCATACAACAGAAGTATAACATCTGCATCACCAACTGTAACTCCTCCTGGTAGAAATGCAGTTATATCATCGACGTTAAGAGCAAACAAAAGCGGGCTTAGCACACAGCGTTGGGGAACTCTTGCTATGACTTCGAAGAAGTTTGACAGCAAGTTTGACAGCAGCAGAGTTTTGTGTGATAAGTTCTTAATACACACTCAGGCACTTTGTTGAAAGTCACAGGGTCGAAAGTTTGTACAACAGCGAGTTCCTATTGACCGTATCGAAGGCGGCTTTGAAGTCTACAAAAAATGCATATAACTTTTCGCAACGATCTTTAAACCTTCGAATTATAGTGGTCAATGAAAACATTTGATCAACTATTGACAACCCTCATCGAAAGCCTGTCTGAAAAACACTAAAACACTTCTTGACTGAAGTTCTGTGTAGACTGTACTGTGGCATGCATCTTCTTAGTCGTTGACGTCCTAGTTGAGTTTGATACGCTCTAAGTTATAATGCAGCATCGGTTAAAAAAATCTTCATACCCATGGCATGGGTTAACTTGTGCAATTGGAAGGACCTCAGCTAACTTAGTTTTCACAACTGAGGGCGACTCACAAGAGGCCGTGGTATTGGGAGAGTAATGCCTTTTTTTAAATTAGCCCGCTAAAGGGATTATTTATATTCTTAACAGAGCACAAAAGTGGAGAAGGACCTCAACCAACTTGGAGTACGCAACTGGAGGTAGCTGGCGAAAGATCGTGCTGGCTGGAGAGGCATGTTGGTTGAGGCCCAGGTCCACCCCGGACTGTAGCGCTACAAGAAGAAGAAGAAGAACAGAGCACGGGTCGAAAGTATAGTGGAAGAGTGGGAAAGGAGGTGCAGATGCACATTGGTTTTGAATGCCTTGGAACTGTAATGGGGGGGGAAAAGTTGGGTCCGGAAGAGCATTCCATATTCGTGTGGTGCGGCTGAAGAACGAGTCTCTAAACTTTACTGTACGTCCGAAGGTAGACTTAAAGATGAACGGGTGAGCATTTCTAGCGAGAACGGTATTGCCGGTTAATTTTTAAAGGGGAGGAATGCAGCTGGAAAGTAGCAGCTACCTCGTTAGAGCTCTTGTTAAAATAGTGATAGAGACGCAACATTTCGTCGATGTTCAAGCGAGTCGATTGACTTCACAGTGTTATTATCACCAATAGGTTTTATCGCTCGCTGTTAGATTCTATCTTGTAGTCGCGGAGATATCTTAGGAACACTAAGCTATGAGCGAATGTACGCCTTATATACTGTTACCAGGTCAAAAGGGGTTAAATATATCCTGCATCGCTTTGAGAAACCTATACATTTCTCTGCATTTTTGTTCCAACTTAGTATTAAGTTGCCTTTTATATTTCGGGATTAGAGAACAAAAACAAATATTAATCATCAAATATAACTTTATTGTTTTTTAAAATATTCCCCATTAAGGTCTATACACTTTTGCATGCGTTTGAACCAAATGTTGAAGCACTTTTGCTACTCTGGTTGAGGTATCTCCAAAACATGCATTCTGAACGCATCACCAGCTTCTTCAGGTGTTGAAAAACGTTGACCTCTCATTTTATTGTTTACGTACGGGAATCAAAAGAAGTCATTCGGTGCCAAATCAGGTCATACAATCGATGTTTTGAGCGCTCAAAAATGCAGTTGTTTGAGCCGCAGTGTGAGAGCTCGCATTGTCGTGGTGAAGAGTGATCCGTCGGCGGTTAGTTTTCCTGATTTCTTGGGAGACAACTGGCAAACAAATGATTGGGTATCACTCAAAATTGACTGGTCTGCGTTGTTCTAGTGGTATGGTTGCGACATGCCCATTTCTTCCGAAAGAACATTCTACCGTTTGCTTGGAAGTTCTTCGTGCGAGAGCAACTTTTGTTGGATTTGACTCAATTTGAAACACACATACAGTCGACTGCTGTTTACTTTCGGGGTCATACGCGTAAATCCACGATTCATCACCTATCACGATGTCATAGACGTGTTTTGAAGCACTGCGGTCGTATTCTTGGAGCATTTCTTTCGACCAATCGACACTAGCCTTTTTTTGAGCGATTGACAAATTGTGTGGGATCCAAGGGGAACAAGCTTTTTTGACGGTCAAATGTTCATGCAATGTTGAATGTATGCTGATCCCACTAATGCTTAAGGGTGTCTCAATTTCACGATAGGTCACATGATGGTCTTGCAATATCAGTTGGCGGACAGCATCAATGGTTTCCGGAATAACAACTGATTTTGGACGACCTCCACGAAACTCGTCTTGGAGTGAACAACGACCTCGGTTGAATTCACCATACCATATAGACACTGGTCCTTGATGGAGCTTCATCGCCAAAAATTGAATTAAGTTCATCGATGCATGCCGAAGAACCTAGGCTCGATTCCCGGACTGGCCACCGCATTATACACTGCACTATTTTTTTTTCGAACTTGCCGACAACAATTAAAGAAAAGTAACTGTCTACGAAGTGGCCGCCGTGGCGTAGGGGGTAGAGTACGACGCTCACACGCCGAAGGGTCTAGGTTCAATTCCCGGCTGAGCACCTCGAATTTTTAACGGCACAACCTCTTTCGATCTACTGATAACACTTAAAAAGTAATAACTATCTAAGAAAGCTTCTCAAACTTCGTCGTTCGGGGTTGTCAAAAAATTTAAATTAAAATTTACTCGTGTGAAAATACGACGAATAGTTGACAAGTAAGCTAGGTCCTTGTCCCCTTGTAGTCTGTCTCGCCATCAAATATACACATATGTTAACTCAACCATAACATATAATTTTGGAATTCGTGCAAAACTGAAATTTGGTTTTGAAAATAAAAACGAAGCCATATGCGAGTTATCGTAGCACTACCTGGTTTTCCTAGCAAATGCCAGAACCCATCTTAACACACAGATTCATTTTGATAATGAAGAGCTCCAAATGCGTTCAACTGCCTCGTCAGACGCAAAATATTCACGCATTCAAATTGAATCAGCTATTTGCATCTTATCCTAGTTTAAATTCCTGGAGCTCCAGAATTTAATTCGCCGCTTGAAAGCCTTAACGTCCAGTGCCCAGTCAGCCGAGTCTCCTTGTAATTAGTCGCAATTGAATTCGCAGACATGATTTATTCAGTTATCTGTTCCTTACAGCAGCAGCAGTAGCAGCTTCATTTGAGGGCACGAACCTCATTGCGATGTCTGTCCCTCGTTTTGTCCTCACCGCGCACTTCAAAGGGGTGCAATTTGGCGAGAGTTCCTTCCCTTATAATTATGCTAATCAACTCGAAAGTGTTCGCAAATCTAGATATTAACGGTAGCTGCAGAGAGGGAAAAACCTTGCTCCTTTCACTTCATCTCTCTGTTGCCATTTCAATGACTACTGCAAAATGGTGACTTTCATTGGACAAAAGATGCTAAGCCGCCAACGACACAGTCCCTCTTCACAGGCACTTCCCCTTCGATTCCACGTCTATTATGTCGACAGACCGCACGTTTGGCATTGAACACAGCCTGTAAGCTGTTGGAGACGATGATGCAGATTCCATGCTGTGACAGATGATTCTGAATTAATTCCAATTTCCTACCTCTCTGTAGTGGCGTCTGCCCCACATTATCACACAAAGGGGCGGGTTCTCTGTTTTCGACCAAAGGAAAGAAAATTGTAACGAAATAATTAAGCTAATCAGACAGCAGCTATCTGCGGTGGATAGCAACTATGAACGCCAACTTCACATTAACCAAAGTGGTTGAATGGAATTTAAATGAGGCTGCGATGGAGTGGCTGATACACAAAGGGCTCATGCCCCCCACGGAGAGTGGATCTGAGCTCGGGGTGATTGTTGCATGAGATATGAGGAGGTAATTTCAATTGAATGGCATCATGTAGTCCCTGGGGGCTTAACACTCGAGTGTGGGGTGATAAATTTGGTATCTAAGTGGTGACTGCTCCTATCCGGAGCTGCATCTACAGTCGGTGATAATTTTCATTAAGTTGAAGAAATATGGACTGTAGCACGCATTTGCTGTGTTCAAGAAAGGAAGGGAAGATTGATAAGGACTTTGGGAACAAAGCATGTATGGGAAGATCACTTCTCTTCATTAGGAGGTTAAGCAATGATAATAGAAAACCACAACTCTAATCTTCAACAAATCGGACGTAAATGAATTAGGTGCGTATGAAAGGAAAGGATGATTGTATGGGCAGAAGTCGATTTGATGCCTACCCCAGCAAACTGTAGAAAAGATCTTAAACATGGGGTAAATGTTGCAAAACAAAACTGAGAATGCGGTCATCACACATGGGCAAAACTAAACGGTGTGCAAGAAGCTACATAACTTGCTTCAGACTTCACGGATCTTTACTTTGAAGGTGTCTTGCTTAGTTCTCAATTAAAAGTTTATAAAAAATGATAAACAAAAAGGGCAGAGTTTTCCATAGACAGTCCCAAAGTGCTTTAGCTTCAAACAATTATGGTTCTTTTCAGAACAACGTCCATCTGCATAGAAGATTCATCTTGAAGTGACGGTTCAGTTGCCTTGACACAGCTGCAATAACTCGTTTTGTGTTTAAGTTAAAGCATTACTCTCTCACGGAGAGGACCGATGTAACATGTTCGCTGATTTTTTACCCTACGTTTGTGCAGGATACCTTTCGTAGGAGTCAATCTTTCCAATGCAGTTTCTTCCGTTTTCAGCTTTCCCGGAGAATACGACAAAATACACATTATTCAGTAGCGCTTATAGCCTGTGCGTTAAATAGAAACGGCCCGTGTCAAAAAAAGTGTCCGAGACTCCTGTCTTAAGAGTCTTTATTAAAGACCACGTTACATTTTTCTATTGTTTTAAGCTTTATTTGTTGATTATGTCGAATGAGTACGTGTTGGGAGTGTTTAAATTTAATTCGGTCAATTTTCAAAAGATGGCGCCACCTGCAAGTTGTGGCTTTGCTCTGTAAAGATCAGCGACAAAGGCAAAGTAAACGTGCTAAAGCGTTGGGAGTGGCTTAGAATTTAGACTTTCCAAAAGGCAAAGAAATTCGTTACCGTCGGAGTTAAGAGCGAGAAATGTTGAACGACGATTTGTTGCCTCGGAAGTGCTTCTTGGAAGATATCAAAGGAGGGTACTTTCGGACGGGTTTGTGACTGGAAATGATAAGCAGAAATACTGCGATTACCCCAAGCAGAAAAAAAAATAAATGCACAACCCTTGAACTAGTTACATCATCGTTCATTTTGATGCCGAAGAATGTATGTTTATCCACGGTTCAGATGTCCTATCACACCGGTAAATATTGCTTATGTCGACAGGCGGTTTCGGTTTGGGTCAGATGAAGAATTTGTAGATTGGCTCTATGATTGAATCGATGCCAGTAAGAAAGAGAAGACAGAAAAGAATTTTTCGATTTTTTTTTGGCGCGGACAGTTTTTTCGGTGAAATTTGTGTGGCGAGTGGCACATTTTAGGAAAAATAAGCTTATTATGTTCATCAGTGGAGGCCGGCACTCTGTGTCGGCGGGGAATGGCTACTAAAATCGTCGGAATTGATTTGTTTTGTGATTAGGTGTTCGATAAAGGGAAGGTTAAGCAGAGGCTGTCTGTCAGCGTCTCAGGGAAGGCGGTCGCACAGATGGTGATTTGGATCTCGAGAAGGTGAAGATACGGTTCTTTCTATGAGAGCTGGTTGTGGCGAGGGATGCCATTTTTTTTAGCTTATTATAGAGAAGAGCTTCTGAAAGCACTAAAGAAGGGCCTAAGGCAGTCGATTGCGATGAATTTGGTTTTCCGGTAGCCTCTCACCACATAAAAATAATAATAATAATAATAATTGTTGGCGGGACAGTCCACAGGGTGATCAGCGCCTAGCCTGCTCATCAACTTACTCGTGCTGTGCGCTCTACTGTTCTCTCAAGGAACCTACAGTTTTTTGCCGACTCCGAACGGCGAAGTTTGAGAAGCTTTCTTAGACAAGTATTACTCTTTGAGTGTTGTCAGTAGATCGAAAGAGGAAAAATTCGACGTGCGCAGTCGAGAATTGAACATAGACCTTCTACAGGTGAGCGTCGCACTCTACTCACTACGCCACATTGAATTTTTTGCATTTCAAACACTTAATATTTAAAGACTCAAAAAGAGAGCTATACAAAATATTTAAAAGATTACTCAATAGGGCTTTTAAACAGAATAGTAGTAGTTTCGATCACTATCATAAAATGACCCACGCAAATAAACATTTAGCTTTATTACTAAAATCAGCACCTTGTGAGTTTTGAGAAGGTCATGCTCATGGTCATGAGAAACTCATTGAGCGCATAATGGGTGTCACTCAACCGGATGGACCACATACAGTATCACCAAAAAGAGAATGTAAAGAAAAGAAGAGAACAAAAAGAATTTTAATTGAGATCTTAACGCAGGCGAGACAAGTCGCAGTAATTAAGGCTCCGGCACATAGAATATTTTATTTGCATAATGGCAAAGTATTCGTTGACGGTGATGTGCGGGAAGGAAGAGGGTGACTTTACTTTAACTCTCAGCTGATTTCATTGAACAGTAGCTTTAAATTTAACTAGATTTGGTTATACTAAAAAGCGGTTTTTTTATATTTATCTTGCAAAAATGCCTCAAGTCGATTGCATGGGTTAACTAATGTTTTTAACGATACTGCTCGAAATTAAAGAATATATTGAAACCAAAGAAAAAGCAACTGCCGATCTTGGATCCAGACTTTATATATACACTGAAGAGCAAAAGTGTAACAATGTTACAGGATTCAAGTAAAACACGCATAGTGCTCATAGCTTGTTGAAAAATATTTATTACATTTTTTTTTTAAACAAAGTGCGAGGAATTCTCTACCTAGTCGAGTAGGTTTTTTTCACTAACAGCTAACTGTACAAAAATTATAAATAAAGGAATGTAAAAGATGCGTTGTTACAGTTTTGTACCATAGCAAAGCAGAAAATAAAAAATTGAATTCTCAATAATCCATAGTCCTTTGGACTTTTTTAACTCACTAAGTCTTCATGGCATACCATCGTATAATTTAATTACGATTTCCGGTGGGATAGCGTACCATTCTTCTTGCACTCGATCCCATAACTCCGTCATTCCTTTAGGCACATTGTCATACCCTGTCAGCCGCCTTTTTAAATAAGCCCAAAGGTTTTCGATAGGATTTATGCCTGGAATCTGTGCAGGCCACTGCATAATAATAATAATTGTTGGCGCGACAGTCCACTGGGGGACCAGGGCCTAGCTTGTTCATCAACTGTTCGTGTTGTGCGCGCTACTGTTCTCTCACGAGTAGAAGGGACCTACAGTTTTTTGCCGACTCCGAACGGTGAAATTTGAGAAGCTTTCTTAGACAGTTATTACTCTTTGAGTGTTGTCAGCAGCTTGAAAGAGGTAGTGCCGTGAAAAATTAGAGGTGTTCAGCCGGGAATCGAACCCAGACCCTTCGGCGTGTGAGCGTAGCACTCTATCCACTACGCCACGGCGGCCAGCAGGCCACTGCATAGTGTCAAAATGTTGACTATTCAGCCAATCTTTGACAATTTTGGAGGAATCTTTCGCATCATCGTCCAGTTGGAAAATTATCCGATCTTCCTCCATTCTCATCATGTCCACTGCAACAGATGAATTCTCTTGCAATATACTCAAATACTGGGCCGATGCCAGTAAGCGTAGTACATCCCCAAATCATCAAAGAACTTCCTCCATGTTAAACAGTTTGTTTAACATTTTGAGGTTTTAGAGGGCCTGAGGAGTTTGTCCAGTACCATGAACGCCCATCTGATTGGAAACGGTTAATTTAAGTCTCATCAGACCAAATCACCTAGAAAGCAAGAATAGGATTGCAGGAAAAACCTAAAAACAGTCACAAACTGAATATTAATCGTTTCCAATAATCAGAAGTCCAGTTTTTGTATGTTTGCAAAAAGGATTTTTTCGCCGAAACATTTTGAGCTGACAAAGCTGGCTTCTTTTTCATTTCCTTGTAACCGACTCTATTGAACGCCCGATGAAGAGTCCAAACGCTTGCATTCTGTGTCAGCAATGGAAGGCCATCCCTTGGCACAGATATTTGATCTGTCATCAATAGCTTTCCAATGTGTCTTGCCTCTCTATCTTCAACTTTTTTTTTGGTTATTTCTCCTTTCTTTGTGTTGCACCCATCGAGATTGCTGGACTTTTTTATTCTCGACACAGACATGTGACTTATTTTTAATGCTTTTGCGATTTGCCTAGTAGTTTTTCCGTCCTTCAACAAATCCAGAGCTTTTTTTTTAATATCATTCATTAAATTTCTAATTTTGGTAAAATGTTGCACTTACACTGCCGATCACTTCAAAATGACACCACAAAATGATCAACAGGTGACCGACAAACGCGAAAAGATAAGCTAATTTGTATACCCGTTGCACTTGTGCAAAACTGTAACAAAGCATGCGTTGAACTCTTATATTTGACATTTTAGTACAGTTAACTGTAAATGGAAAAAACCTACTCGACTAGGTAGAGAATTCCTTGCACTTTGTTTAAAAAAAATATATAATAGATATTTTTCAATAAACTATGAATGCTTTGCGTGTTTTACTTGAATCCTGTAACATTGTTACACTTTTGCCCTTCAGTGTAGCTCGAGATGTGCTCGGTTTCCTGCGTTAAACTTTAAAAAACTACACAACGACGATCGGGAATAATTTGATACGGCTTTGAGAATAAAAAAAAATGTTTGATTACCTATTCAATATCCAGTCAACCTAACTCTAACAAACGTTAATTATAACTCAACAAAATTATTCTCTTGAAATGTCACAATGTGTCTATGGTATTATCAACGCTGACGGAGGGAGAAACGTTAAAAGTTGATCTACTACATCCACCGCGTGAGCGGCAGCGTTGGTGTATGGAACACCTCCCATAAGAATGCATGTATTTCTATGTATCTCTCAAAGTATGGCTAAGGCTGACGGAGGTAAAGTATTCTGTGTGCCGTTGCCTTTAATATCAAGAAAGCACTAGGGACGTTTTGAAACTAAAGCACAATGTGTCGGTGATATTTTGTTTAAACAAGACGCCGCACAGTGGTGCATGAGCGGGAAAAAATACGTAAAACGAAATAATTTTCTCGGCCAAGTGGTATTGGTTTTTCAAACCTACACATTTGGGAACCTGGAAAGCCAATATTTTGTTAACTTCTTATGAGCCGCTTCGGTGTACGAATAAATCAAAGCTGGGACTTTGGAATTTTAAAAATTAAAAGTTTTTCTCAAGAAAATTCTATGTGACATGTATCCTAATAAAGGAATAGAATTCGAAAAGGGTATACATTTGACGCTTAATCTGCATCAAAATTAATTTTTATTTGACCCCCAGTTTTAAAGACCAGACTTTTTACCAATGCCACTTTTTGCGGGAAGTACTTTCATGTTTGGTTGAGCATAACAAATGTGCTCCAAGAGACTTTTCAAAGCTTGAAATATTTTCTATTGATGATGCAAAAATAAAAAGGGACAACAACACCAGTGCCGAAATCAAACGCTGAATCAGTCTTGCCAATAACTGAAGGTTTTTAGTGGCTTTTCCTTAAAATTTCATATGTGATGTAATTTTTAAGAATTTTTATTAATATTTTGGTAGTAAGTTAATAACACCGAATCTGTTGACAGAGATTCGTAATGTAATGTACAACCATTGCAAAATTGTTGCCACAAACTAAACTAAAACACTCTTGCCAGCCGTTGTTTCTATGGGCTCAAGAGGCAATTGAGTACTAAAGCCTCCCCTCGAAGGACTTAGCTTGTTTTATATAATAGCTTGAACATCCCATTCCTACTCTATGGCAAGGAAACGTCGACGTTAAACTGCGGATGAAGAAGCCCTTAGTCTTTTTGAGAGAAAAGTTTTGCGTGTGATTTTTGGTCCTGTTTGCATTGATGACATCTGGAGGGGAAAATTTAATGACGAGCTCTATGGGCTGTACAGCGACATATGCCAGGTCAAGCGGCTTCTTATACAACGCTTAAGATGGCTAGGCCACGTAGAACGTATGGACATCACTGCTTCGGTCCAAAAAGTCTTCAAATCAGAGTCATTGGGACAACGCAACAGAGGACGGCGTAGGATAAGATGGCGCACACAAGTGGAGAAGGATCTCAACCAACTTGGAGTGCGGAACTGGAGGCAGCTGGCGAAAGAATGTGCTGACTAAAAAGGCATGCATGTTGTATGTATGTAGGTCGCGGACTCTAGCGCCACAAGAAGAAGAAGAAGAAAGAGATGGCGCAAAAATAAAAATGTACTTAAGGAGAACTAGTCGATTGAGTGGAGCAATCTTGGACAATTTTCGGCTTTTTTATTTTAATTTTTTTTCCGATTTCCCTTATAATGGTTGTATTGGGCAAGTACTACGCATATGAACCACTAAGTAAAGAAGTGCAAGCCTTGTTACACTACATTCCGGCTTTAATAGTTTTAAAGTAACGAAAGTAAGTTAGGGAATACGAATGGCCTTCAATATATTCTCGGTATCGGGGTGAAACTGTGGTTGTATATATAAATTGAGTTATTTATCAAGTAATACTATTATTTTAGTGCATTCTTGTAAAATTTCATATAAATGTGATTATTAATTCGCGTCTGATCTTTAGTTAAACAGAATCATAATGACTACTGAGAAGGTGATGGTGAAAATTGAGCATTGCGCTGTAAATACATTTCTCACTAAGCAAGGAAAAAGTAAAAAAAAACTATTCATGAAGAGATGGTGGCTATTTAGCAGAGTTCCGCACCTTCATTATCAACTGTGCAAAAGTGGTCAAGTGAGTTCAAGAGAAGCGGAGAGAGCATTGAACACAACCCCCGCTCCGGCGCCCCGGCTACTGGTTGTACCGGAGAAAGCATCAAATAAGTCGAAAAACTTGCTCTTGAGGATGCCCGAATAAAGGTGAAAATGATGGCAGAGATTACTAAGCTTTCAACTGGAACCATTCACATCATTCTCCATGACCATTTTAACCTTTTAAAGGTCAGTTCGAGGCAAGGGTGCCAAAAAAAGTGAGAATCGCATGCTGTAGAGAGCTTTTGGAGATGTGTAGTGAGAACGCGGGCGGTGTTATGGATCGAATTGTTACTGGAGACGAAACATGGGTTCACCACTATGACCTTAGAAGCACACGAGAGTCCATGCAGTGGCATAAAAAAGGAACAGACCCCCCGAAGAAGTTGAAAGTCACTCCGTCTGCCGGGAAGCTCATAGTCACAGTTTTTGGGACTCAAGGGGAATCTTGCTCATTGAGAACAAAAAAAGGTGAAACCTTCAAGGCCACATCCAATGCTTCCTCTTTGCATAATTTACGGGAGGAAATTAAAAAGAAAAGACGGGGTAAACTCGCAGCGGGTGTGTTGCTTCTTCATGACAACGCTCATGTTCACACGGCGCGTGTTTCTAAGGCTGCTGCGCGAGATTGTGGTTTCGAAGAAATTTAACACCCACCCTATAGTCCAGACCTTGCCCCTAGAGACACCAAGGCACCTAATAACACCTAGGCCCCTACTGACACCTAGGCCCCTAGTGACACCTAGGCCCCTAGTGGCCCTTGTGCCCACGAAGACATTTTTCCATATCCTGTTTTCGGATTCCGGAGATTTTCGGATGATGAAGAACTCAAGTCGGCAATAAATGGGTACTTTGAAGAGAGAGAGGAAATTAATTTTTTTGAGGGTTTGAAAAAGCTAACCTCAAAGTGTAAGAAGTGCATTGGTGTAAGGGAAGATAATATTGAAAAATAAAATCAATTTAAATTGACGTCACATTTTCCTTCAGATTGATACCGAGAATAAATTGAACGTAAGTTGCTCCATGGGTCAAGGGTAGAGAGGAAAATACGGTACAATGGATGTGGTTTGTTACGAGGCGTAAAAGTTGATCTGGATATGTTGTTGAAATAGCGATAAAAGAGTTAAAGACGCAACCTAACGTCGATGTTCTAGTGAATCAAGTGACACGGATTTGATTAGACGTGAAAGACAGGTTTTAATATGAGGCTGCCAAATATCCCCTTTCTGCCTTTTTCTCCTTTGAATTTTTCGCTATGTACAAATCGCTACAGAGCTCGTATCTGGCAATACTATACATAATTTAAAAGGCCTTAACATAACCTACAAAACGACGCTATGCATGATTAGTTTGATTGAATATATTGAACGCCCCTCGTAGTGTTGAATGTTATTTTTCTAAATATGTATGAATTCCAGTTTTGTTTTGAGTTCAAAATTTATACATTTTACTGTCTCAAATTGTTACTAAACATTTTTTTATGCAATTAAAGAAAAAAATAATTTGTTTATAATTTTTTAACTTAAGTTTAATCTGCTGTCCTTCATGCTATATCGACCATTTGACAGCAAGATAATTTTGCGCTACTGATTCTTTATTCCAGATATCACTAAGACCGGTCATTGGCTTCAAAAGTTACGCGTTCTCTATACAAGACAAAAGACTATTTTCTAGAATAAATTTGGTGTACACGTGGTGCACATGTATGTATGTATGTACATTCCATTAAAAGTCAAACCTCACGATGCGGTTTTTCCCTTGCCAAAACTAAGCAAAAGTGCCATCTGTTTGTTTGTTCAGTGAAAGTTACTTACACACCATCCAAAGTGTATGTTGCAGGATATTTCAATAGATCTGCTGAATTTTTGAACTTACCTGAAAAAGAAAAGAAAAAGAAAATTAATCACAATTGCAAATAACGAAAGGGGACGAGCTCAAATAAACAAATTTTAGTCTACACATAAAGCAGTACTTCCTAGATGGTATCAGACCAAAACACAGAAATGTGCATCTTTGTTCATCTTTGTACTGAATGTGCGTAAAGAATATCAAACACTATTCTCAGTCCCTTGAGGTGTAAGCAAATGGCATGTGGAATCTAAAATGTTTACTAAGAAATATAATTTTGTTTAACAAAAGTATTATGCTAACAGAAGGATCAAATCAAAGTTGAATTATACGCTACTGTACGGCGAATTTGGCCTCTTTGAGTCCAGTCATTGAGCACAAGGGGATCATCGGTGAACTCGTCAGACACTGACAACACATGCTTGACTTGTACAACGAAAGGTTTTGCGATAAGCATTCAACCTTACGACTGTTACCCTTTATATTTCGGGATTGGAGAACAAAAACAAATAATAATCATCAAAAAGAGGTTTATTGTTTTTCAAAATATTCACCATTAACAACTATAAACTGTTACATGCGTTTGAACCAAGTGTCGAAGCACTTTTGCCACTCTGATTAGTGTTACCAAATGATTTTATTTAATCCTGCTTCAGCTAGAAGGAAAAACTAAAAAAAAAAAAAAATAATAACTAAAAAATGCAAAAAAACTGCGATTGTTTTTTCGTTGAAAAATATTTTTTTTTATTTTACTATAAATCAAGGCAAATATTTGGATTTCATATTGCATTTTAAAAGCTCTACATTATTTATTTCGCGTAACTTAAGAAATATGATATTTTTGATAAATAAAAATTTTATTGGAATGTAAAAATTTAACCCTGTCTTTACATTTCCGTTATTACGTGTTATTATATGAATTTATTGTAACGCTTTGTAAAGAACATTAGAATTCGTTAAAGATAACATTTTATCTGTAGGAATAAAGTTGTAACAGACTTCACTTTCTGAAACCCCTTGGTTTACTTGGAAAATCGAAGCAACATTTTCGATATTCAACCGATTACGAGTTTTAGTTTTTAACATATTTACATTTATTACACATTAAATAAATTGAGAGTGATACCAAATTTTCGTTTATGTATCGCTTCGTTTCGTTTCGTTTTTTATATTAAATAAAATGGTGCAGAATATAAGTTTCTAGTATTTTATTTAGGTTTCTAAAAAACGGCTAAAAACTGCGAAATTTCAGGAAATACTTAAAAATCTGATGCATGTGATTCTGATAATGAAAGTCTGCTAAAATCGCAGGAAACTGCTAAATCTGGTAATGCTGACTCTGATTGAGGTATCACCAAAACATGCATTCTGAACGCATCAACCGCTTCTCAGGTGTCGAAAAATGTTGACCTCTAATTTTATTTTTTACGTACGGGAATAAAAAGAAGTCATTCGGTGCCAAGTCAGGACTTTACGGTGGATGACTCATCAAATCGATGTTTTTAGTGCTCAAAAATGCAGTTGTTTGAGCCGATGTGTGGGAGCTCGCATTGTCGTGGTGAAGAGGGATCCGTCTTCAGCGGTTGGTTTTCCTGATTTCTTGAAAGAAAACTGGCAAACAAATCGCTGTGTAAAATTCAGAATTGACTGTTCTGTGTTGTTCTAGTGGTACGGTTGCGACATGTCCAGTTTTTCCGGAAAAACAAGCAACCATTTGCTTGGAAGTGCTTTGTGCGCGAGCAACTTTTGTTGGATTTGGCCCAATTTGAAACACACATACAGTCGACTGCTGTTTATCTTCGGGCTCATACGCGTAAATCCACAATTCATCACCTGGAACGATGTCATAGACGTCTTTCGAAGCAACGCGATCGTATTCTGGGAGCATTTCTTTCGACCAATCGACACGAGCCTTTTATTGAGCCATTGGCAAATTGTGTGGGATCCAACGTCAACTAATTTTTTGACGGTTCATGCAATATTGATTGATGCTGGTCTCTGCCTAAGGCGTAAGGTTGTCTCAATCTCATGATAGGTCACATGACGATCTTGCAATATCAGTTGGCGCACAGCATCAATGGTTTCCGGAACAACAACTGATTTTGGACGGCCTTCACGAAATTCGTCCTGGAGTGTACTACGACCTCGATTGAATTCACCATACCATCGATAAACACTGGTCCTTGATGGAGCTTCGTCGCCAAAGATTGAATTGAGTTCATCGATGCACTGTTGTTGAGTTAATCCACGTCGAAAGTTGTAAAATATAATCGCACGAAAATTTTCACGATTTAATTCCATTTTTTGGGGCGAGATGAATCTTTTAAGTAAATGTAAACAACCCAACACACGTATGTCAAAACGTTCTGAGTACGTAAAACCTCAAAAATGTCAAACTTTACGATAGAGTTGGCAGTTGGAAGATTGCAACACTAGGATTTGCCCAATACCAAAATTTTAAATTCAACATACGTATTGTAACTTGCATATGACCTGAATATTAAAATCACACAGTGCTACGTGTCCAAGGAGATGCTACACGCATATATTGGCCATTATTTTTTTACGACTTCTAGAGACTCCTGATCCTACTATTGAAATATTTGTCATTAACAAATTTGCTGATACTAACAGGACAAATGTTGAAGGAAAGATGTTAAAAAGAACGTCTGCTTTCGGCAATTATCGCTACTCCCTTATCGTATACCCCACACAGAACAAATGAAAATTTTGCGAAGTAATCGAATGGCAAACGACATCAAACCAACAGCAGGATAACAAGACCTTTTGACACACCACCCATTTAAGTCACATTTAAAGGCCATCACTCACCGGCCATCTATTTATAATAATAATAATAATTGTTGGAGCTGCAGTCCAAAGGGGGACCAGGGCCTAGCTTGCTCATCAACTACTCGTGTTGTGCGCGCTACTGTTCTCTCACGAGTAGAAGGGACCTACAGTTTTTTGCCGACTCCGAACGGAGAAATTTGAGAAGCTTTCTTAGGCAGTTATTACTCTTTGAGTGTTGTCAGCAGCTCGAAAGATGTGGTGCCGTGAAAAATTCGAAAAATTGGTGTTGAGCTGGGAGTCGAACCTAGACCCTTCGGCGTGTAAGCGTCGCACTCTACCCACTACGATACGGCGACCACGGCCGTCTATTTATCCACAGTTATTACCGCTTATCTTTGAGGCAGATTCTATCAATCAGGCGCTGCCTCGGTCAATTATCGCCGAAACCACTGTAAACAACACAAATAGCACTCGTATGTCAAAACGTTCTGAATACGAATAACCTCAAACATGTCAAACTTTACAATAGAGCTGGCAGTTGCCAGCAACACTAGGGCTGCCCAATCTCGAAATATAAAAGGTGGCCTTCGTGCGTTAATAAGAAACCCACTATATCTTTCCCTTCTCTTGGCAGACAAAACTGTAGACTACAGCCCTTCTTCTTTGAAAGGCACTTTAGTGTTTTAAGACTACTCGGTAAGATGGCACTGTATGTATTGCCGTTGAGGTCGGAGATAAGAATGAAGCAGAAGCTACATCAGCTTCCAAAAGGAAACTGCGTCAAAAGAAATTCGCTCTGTGCCAAAACCAAAAAACAAAAATCTGTATTCCAAGACCAATGGCGATTTTTTATTGATTTGAGTGCTTCAGTATTCCGGTTCAAAGACCTCCCACAAAACAAAACGAAAATACTTTTTGAAATTAATCACACGCAAATGTATTTCAAAAGTTCAACTGAGTTCAGCACTATTCTCAGAGGCTGTTCGCTCGGCTAAAGCCAATGTTCCGCTCGATTTTCATGAATTCATCAGTTCAATTGAAGTCCCGAGTGTTCTCTAAATGCTGCTCGACTTGTGCTTCAAAACTTTATCGCACCAAAGGCAAAAAACTACCACAGAAAAAAAAAACGAGCATCCTCACCAATGTTTTTTTTGCTCGTCCAAACGTCAAACAGTGAGTTGTCCAGCAAAGTGGAAATGTTCAATTGGACGAACAAATTAAAGTATCCTTTCAGCCAGGCACAGTCCATCATCGTTCGCTGACATGCTGCCTTCTGTCTGCTGCTACAAGTATGCGGTGCGCGTCGTTGCATTGAATTTTCGGCCAAAACTTCCACTCAATGGTTCGACAACACACAGAAATAAGGAACCGAACAAAGCAAAGGCCAACTCAACGACCAGTTCAAAATGCATCGCCCCATTGGACAAAAAAAAACACAGCCACAATGGACGGCTTGGAATCGATTCCAAACCAAATGTCGTGCGGCACAAAAAGCAATGTTCCCTGTGCAAGCGAACCGACAAGACTGTTCTCGAGAACTGAATCAATTTGTTTGACCGAGGATATATGATGCCCATTGTTCGCACGGAGACCTGCAGCCACAGGCTGGAACTAAGACGCAATCGGATGCCGAAGTGGTATCAAAAGTTGGCCATTTTACTCTGTGTCCGTCGCTTGACTCGATGTTTGCGGGCTTAATTGAACGGACAGACGCAATTTTTGTTTTGCAGTGTGATCGGTCACCTGCGCGTTGTGGTGGATGGTGTTTTGTATTTCTGAATCTTATCTGGCGGCATGATGAAACCCTTAAGATATAAAATGCGATATCGCGTTCAATTGATTGGAAAAGGTTTCAAATGTTTGAGGCGGCCGATGTGCACAGAAGAAGGAGGGTTTAAGAAAGGGAATCCATTCAACTGTGAGATTTGATTTTTATATCCTTTAAACTTGTCTTGTAATCGATGAGAATGAGTTCATAAGTCCGGACGCTGAAACAATAACGACTTTGGTGGGAACAAGTCAATCTACAGTTTACCGGGAAGAAAGATGACTTTTGAGCAGAAGTTTCACAAAATTTCAAGGTTCCGTTTTCGGAAATAATTTTAATTTGTGTTGTCTTCAATTCGCCACAATGCTGCCATGTGTGAAGTGATTTCCTTCAAATTCAGTATTTTTGTGTGGTGTGTTCTTTATAAGTAAAATTTTGACAGATTCTGATAAATTGATGTTAACACACATAATGTTAACCATTCGAAAGTTTTTGACTTTAAGTGAAAGTTCAGCTTGTAAATGTTGTTTTTTTATTAAAGGCGCGCGCTAAAAGAATTGTTTTGGTGCCTTAAAGTGACCGAAAGTACGAGAGTTCAATATATTCTCGGTATCGGGGTGAAGCTGTGCATATAAAGGATGTTCCAACAAGAACGAAAGATTTAAATTTGGCGCCATTCGAATTGTCATTGTTTGTCATTTGAACAATTATTGTTGTTTGTTAGTAGAAGGTATAATATTAAACAAATAGAACGCTACAGGGAAGGGAGTTCGTTAATTGGGTCTTCGAGAGACAACATGAAAATACTGCTTTTGCCGATAAAATCATTTTCAGTGACGAGGCCCATTTCCATCTTGATGGCATCGTCAATAAGCAGAATTGTCGCATTTGGGGAGAGGAAATCCAATCCACTAGTGATTCACGAGAAGCATATGCATCCTCAACGTGTCACTGTGTGGTTTGGGTTTTGGGCTGGAGGAATCATTGGACCTTTTTCTTATGAAAATGAGTCAGGTCAAGCACAAACAGTCAACGGTCTTCGGAATCGTGAAATGATAGCCAATTTTTTCGTGCCTAGAATTGAAGAAATGAATGTGGAGGGGATGTAGTTTCAACAAGACGTCGCCATATCCCATACAGCCATAGAAACAATTCAATTGCTGCATTAGTCATTTCCCGGTCGTGCATTTTGTAGACCAGAGTTGTCCGCCTAAATCGTGAGATTTAACACAGGTCTATGCGGTGGATGCGAAAAAACCTCCCATCCGAGCTCCCGTAGCTTCTGAAGAGTCATCAACGGAGTGTGTGATCTGGCGTTGTCCTAGTGGAACACTGCACCCTTCCTGTTGGCAAATTCTGGACGCTTCTGGTTGATCGCCTCCTTCAAGCGGTCCAGTTGTTCGCTATAGATGTTATAATTAAGCATCTGGCCGTATGGGAGCAGCTCATAGTGATTGATTCCCTTCCAATCCTACCAAACACACAGCAAAACCTTCCTGGTCGTCAATCCCGGCTTGACCACTGTTTGGGACGATTCACCGACCTTCAACCACAACCGTTTTCGCTTGATATTGTCGTATGTGATTGATTTCTCGTCTCCAGTCACTATCCGCTTCAAAACTGGGTCGAGTTCATTCCGTTTCAGCAGCATATCGCAGGCGTTGATTCGGTCCAGAAGGTTTTTTTGCGTCAAATCACGTGGCACCCGAACATCATTTGTTTTTGTATCCAGCCTTCTGTAAATGATTTGAAATGGTTTGATGACTAGCTCCCATTTCCTGGGCGATGTCACGAGTTGCCACATACCGGTCTAACTCAATGATTTTTATGATTCGATCGGTATTCGTCGTCACAGGTCTTCCGCCGGCTGGCTTATCCATGGTTCGTTTTCACCGGCTCTGAATCATAGAAACCATTCCTGCGCGGTTAGAAATGATAAAGTACCATCCCCCTAAACATCATTAATCTCACGGAACGTTTCTCTAGTGGATTTGCCTTTAACGAAGGAAAACTTTAAAAAAGTGCGAATTTCGGCGTTAGGGAACTCCATGTTTGCACGTCTATAGCTGTTGAACGCAAAATCTGAACTAATCTTGCATATCGTCTCTTTGTAGGTTATATCCAAGCTTTTCAAATGATGTATAATAATGCCAGATACAGATACTCTATAGCGCATTGTACATAGCCAGAAAATTCAAAGAAATATATTTGACAACTTATTAAAAGCAATGTAGCAGAACAAAAAAAGGTCCTCATGGTGAAAAGTTGAAGACTCCCATTTTGTCCATCAAGTCTCAGCGGAATGTGTGAATACTCTGATGCATGCACGATCACATAGTATCACTCATCCAAACTCGAAGTTCGACTTGAACGCAATATCTAAATTGGTCGTGCATAGCGCCGTTGTGTAGGTTATGTCAAGACCTTTCAAATGATGTATAGTACTGCCAGATGTGAGCTCTGTAGCGCTTTGCACATAGCCGGATAATTCAAAAGACAAAAAGACGGAAGGGAGATATTTAGCAACCTAATATTTTCCAGTGTGCAAAAAATACTTTCTTGCGTACAGTTCAGTTTTTCAGAGTTAGCCTATCAGCTTCCAAAAAATTGTATGCAAGTTACCAAGTTTGTCACTTTGTTTAATAAAAAAATAAAGTCACAACTACTGAAAAATAAAACAACGTTTGCAGGTTTTATTCTATTATTTATTATTTATTTAATTTACGTGGTTTCGGCGAATTATATGTCAGAATTACACGAGAACATATTTACTAAGGTTTATCCTTATTAATTAAATTTGAAGAATATTTGAAGAATTTGAAGCAGAAATTTATACTCGAATTTCTGCTGAGCTGTTTACACTGCGCCTTTTACCAAGAAATTCAAATAGGTATTTATACTTGAATCAAACTGCACTTTTTACTGTTGAGCTATTGCGCTCTTTAACAAGAAATTGGACTCCTTAATACTAGAATCAAAACTGAGCTACTTCACGATCGGATTGCCACTGCCGTCCCGTAGAAGTGTCGCCTATTTAAATTTGGAGTTTTTGCCATGTCATCATTTTTGACGTTTGGTATGGACAATTTGTGGAGCGGAAGTTTATTTACATCAACCTCCTACTCAGATTCTTCTAAGTGCTATGTGACAATTGTTTTTTGTTTATGTACGCCGTCCGGGCGGCGTACGAAAGGGCACGGACAACTTATTGTCATTGACACTTGTGGAGCGGAAGTTGTTTGTTTACATAAACACTTCTATTGTGAAGCTCAATAGTAAATGCTATGTGAGCTACAAAAAGATTATAAAACAGTTTTTGTTTATAAGTGCCGTTCATGTAGCATGTGAATGGGTACGGATAACTTGCACATATGAGAGCACGACGATCGTGGTGTTCAGTCTAAACATTCCTTGACGACAAAGAGCTGTAGATTCGCCACCATGTTTGGTAACAAACACACCCAGCCAAGTCAAATCGATGGATATGCTCAAATAAAGCACAAATATTCCCACGATTCTACTTCCGTTTTTGTTGGGATGATTCTGCAAAACTTGTAAGTCAACAAAAACAGCACCAGTCATACGCTCACGTTTCCCACTTACGCGGATGACATGTTCGCTAGTTGACGACCATGGCGGGGCGTCAATAAAGTATTTGTGGTCATTGAAGCGGGAGCGGCAGAAGTGTCTGAAGCGGGAACTTATAAATTAGAAGAAGTAAAAGCATATGCGTGGTCGCCGTGGCGTAGTGGGTAGAGTGCGACGCTCACACGCCGAAGGGTCTACGTTCGACTCCCAGTTTAACACCAATTTTTCTAATATTTCACGGCACCACCTCTTTCAAACTGCTGACAACACTCAAAGAGTAAAAACTGTCTAAGAAAGCTTCTCAAATTTCGCCGTTCGGAGTCGGCAAAAAACTGTAGGTCCCTTCTACTCGTGAGAGAACAATAACGCGCACAACACGAGTTGTTGATGAGCAAGCTAGGCCCTGGTCCCCCTTTGGACTGTAGCGCCAACAATTATTACTAAAGGCATATGCAGCAATCAGAAGAGTTGATTCAAATCAAAATTCTCGTACATAGTCGATAGCAGAAGCTTTTCGGTGATCTAGAAATTCATCTGTCTTGACACGGTTGTGTTTGTACCCAAATTAAGCGTATCATCGCCTCTTTCAATCAATGTTTGCTCAAGAGGCGACTAACTAGTAGAGCTCACTCCCCAATACCATCAACATTCCTATCGCGTCTTTGTTCCATGTTAAGGATGAGAAACGTCCTTATATTTCATGAGAAAACGTTTGCTTGGGATGTGGGGTTATGTTTGCACGGTTGACATTTAAAGAAAAAGAGAACTCAATTGGGAAGATTATGCCGGCGGATAAGGCTTGTTTCCCAGTAGCCTCCATAGTAGAAACAGAAAGTATTTGAAAAAAGTTTTGTTGCTACGCCTCGGACGCTTAGCTGCCCACATTTTCTATAAATAATTTTGAAACTGTTTCGAATTGTTTTCGGTGTTAAATAGTGATGCAACTATCTATATATATATAAAGGACCTCCGGCCATTATCTAAAAATAATCATTGCAGTCAATTGCAACTTAAGAAACATTCCAACGTGTTCCAATCTCCTTTGACATACGTGTCCAAAGTTAAGGTTGTCAAAATTCACTTAATGTAACGCACCTACAGCCACCGATTGATCTGGGAATGAGATTGGAAGCCAGTCAGTCCTACACGCAATTAATTATCGTAATCGCCCAACCGTACTGCATCCGTCCAAATCTGGACGCCAGAATTAGGCATGTGGTAATCTCTCAGGGTAAACTCAAAACCCCCTATAATTCCAACACAATTAATCCGCAATTCAGGTGAACTGAGCAGATTGCATTAAGCCAATTCCATTCACCATTGTCTGGAATGAATTGCATAGGCCCCCTTTATCTGTAATTGCAACCCCGCCCGTAATTGCGGCCGGGGTGTGGATATAAACAGGATTTTTTTTTTACTTCAATTTGTTTCACCCCATCCACCGCTGCTGGTATTTAAACACCTTTTTTGCAACTTGTTGTTGTTGGTTTGGTGTGTGTATCTTTCAATTGCAATCATCAATTATTTAAGGCTCGTTTGGTCTTCTCTCGTTTGAGGCATTTTGTACGGATTTTTTTGTGGTGCTTTTGTATGACTTTGGTCTATTTTTTTTTTTTGCGGTAGTCTGCGGTAGCTTCTATGCGGTGCGATGTGCGTGGTGAATTGTGGTTTGAAAGGTATTTCAAAAAAATACACAGACGTACAGAATTATGGCGGTAATCGGTATCCATTACGGAATTAAGGTATATCCACTGACTGGAAATTTAGTTTATGAATGAAACGAAAGCAGATTGCGAAAATTGGATAATTTAATTTTTTTGACATCGGCAAACATCAGGAGGGAGCAAAATTTAATCCCGTACAGAGCTCTGCGCCAGATTTGAAAGCTGTAAGCTTTTGTACTGGGAACAGAATGAGAGGTGGATTGCGAAAAATCGGGGATTACGGATTGAAGTGGTTTTTTGAAAGAACTCATCAGTTTATACGGAGAGCAAATTTAAATTCAGCCATGTCTGAGCACGACTTGCGGGGTGATACATCCTGTGATTTAGTTCATTAAGTGCATTTGTAGCCTAATTCTTAGAAAATAATTCAAGCAAAATTTGAATCAAATCGTTAGTATTTTAGAAATGCACAACATAAGTCTATAAATCCGGTTGTGGAGAAATTTGAAACGTGCAATTACCGTGCATTGAGTACCCATATACACTCGGTCATCCGACAAGCTTAACGTCTTGATAATTCCTTAGATATCAAAAATTTGTCTATGCTCTGTCAACTTAAGGCATTTTTCCATTAACGGACCAACACATTCGAGGTTGTTTTTTAACACAATGAACGGTAATATAAGTTTTCTTCTACAGGAAGGAGTTTCCCAGACTACATGTTGCAATTGAACATCCGAGAAAAGATTCTACATCCTGCTTATATAATTAAGATTAATTTCGAAAACTTAAGAGAATTCTGGAAACGAAATATTTTGAGTGACAATTTTGTTTTTACAACTTAGTTAGGCAACAACCCAACAGTGTTTGTAAGAAATTTTCATTTCAGGGTAAGTTCCTTATTGCATTAAATTGGTTTTTCTTTTTGGGTATTGAGTAACCCCGGACCGAAAACTTTTCATATACGATCTTCGAAAGTTACACAGTATTGGTTCGAACATTATTTCTAATCTTATACATTTATTTTCTGCACTTTTCGCAGTAGAGGATTTTTGAAAACAAGAAATATCTATAACACTGAAGTGCAGAAAACCTAAAAATACCGGAATACCGATGCACACAAAATTAAAAATAACAGGAACGTCCAAGATCGCGAAATAACCAAAATCGCAATGTGCTCAAAAAATCCTAAAATGCCTACAATCCCGATATGCTCCAATTCGCAAAATGGCCAAAATTTAAAAAAACAAAATCATGAAATGTCTACAATTAAAAAATGCCCAAAATTCGAAATGCCCAACATCACTAAATGTCCATGATTGCGAAATATACAAAGTCGCCAAATGGACAAATTTTTACAAGGCCAAAATCGCACAATCGCAAAATGCCCAAAATTGCAAATGTACAAAATCGCAAAGTCGTGATACCCTCAAAGTCACAAAATTCCTAAAATCGTAAAATGAATAAAATCACGATATTGTTTAATTCGCGAAATGCCCAAAATTAAAAAAGTTGAAATCATGTAATGTCCAAAATCAAAAAATGCCCCAAATTCGAATTGTCCAAAATCACAAAATGTCAATTGCTGCGAAACGTACAAAGTCGCAAAATGACCAACATTTTAAAATGGCCAAAACAGCATAAACGCAAAATGACTAAAAACCGGTAAATACCCAAAATCGCAAAATACCCAATGTTGAGAAAAATACCAAATCGCAAAATATACACGATTGCGAAATGTACAGAGTCGCAAAATGACCAAAATCTTAAAGTGGCCAAAATCGCATAATCGGAATATGAGTAAAATCGCTAAATGCCCAAAATCGCATAATGCCCAAAATTGCGAAATTCACAAAATCGAAAAATAGTGATGTGCTTAAAATCACAAAATGCTTAAAATCGAAAAATGACTAAAATCACGATATGCTCCGACTCACGAAATGCCCAAAATTAAAAAAATTAAAATCATGAAATGTCCGAAATTGAGAAATGCCCAAAATTCGAAATGCCCAAATACAGGAAATGTCCACGGTTGCGAAATATACAAAGTCGCCAAATGACCAAAATTTTTAAATGGCCAAAATCGCATAATCGTAGAACAACTACAATCGCTTAATGCCTGAAATCGCAAAATCGTGATGTGCTTAAAATCACGAAATACCTAAAATGACTAAAATCACGATATGCCAAATTTCGCAAAATGCCCGAAATTGAAAAAATTAAAATCATGAAATATCCAAAATGTAGAAATGCCCAAAATTCGAAATGCCCAGAATCGCAAAATGTCCATTGTTGTGAAGCGTATAAAGTCGCGAAATGACCAACATTTTAAAATGGCTAAAATCGCTAAATACCTAAAATTGAAAAATGCCCAAAATTGCAAATTGTACATCGCAAAATGGTGATATGCTGAAAGTCACAAAATGCCCAAAATCGTGAAATGCCTAAGATTGTGAATTGCCCAAAGTAGCAAAACACTCAAATTCACGAAATGCACCAAATCGCAAAATGTCCACTATAGCGAAATGTACAAAGTCGCGAAATGTCCAAAATTTCAAGGTTTCCAAGATCGCATAAACGCAAAATGACTAAAACCGCTAAATACACAAAATCGCAAAATGCCAAAAATTGCGAAATGTACCAAATCACAAAACATACACGATTGCGAAATGTACGTCGCGAAATGACCAAAATCTTAAAATGACTAATATCGCTAAAAACCCAAATTCGCAGAATGCTCAAATTGCGAAATGCACAAAATCGCAAAATTGTGATGTGATGTAAAATCACGAAATGCCCAAAATCGTAAAATGACTAAAATCACGATATGCTTCGCGAAATGCCCAAGATTAAGAATAAGAAAATCATGAAATGTTCAAACTTGAAAAATTCCCAAAATTCGAAATGCCCAAAATCAAAAAATGTTAATGATTGCGAAATTCAAAAAATCGCGAAATGACCAAAATCTTAAAATGGCCAAAATCGCTAATCGTAAAATGACTAAAATCGCTAAATGCCCAAAATTGGAAATGCCCAAAATTCCGAAATTCCTACAATCGTAAAATCGTGATTTGCTAAAAATCGCGAAGTGCTTTAGTATGTAAAGCTTTAAAAATTGCGAAATATCCAGAATCGCGAAAAACCTAAAATGATTAAATGTAACATAACAGTTCAAGTCCTGAAACGCTGTAGATCTTGCGAAAAAAAATCTTCTAGAATTAGGAAAAGAAGTGGTGCCAAGGTATAACAAACAAAATGTATGCAAGTTTCGGACAAATTTTAAAATAGGCGTCCAAATACACGTCATTCTTATATTTTTAGTTGATGCTTTTAACATTGAGTTGCACAAACTTAGTTTTCTTTAATTAAAAATTTGTGTTTCTTGTCTAAGATCATTCCAGTTATTCAACACAAGGCATCTCGGATAACTAGGTCCTTCAGTTGTTTCGATTGTAATTGCAGAGCAATTGTGCAACTTCACGAAAGTAGTCAACCACAACATGAAAATACCTCCAAGTTTGGTGAAGAGCAACTCTGAACCGTCATTTAAAATTTTAAGGAAAACACATTTTTCTTGTTTGCAAAGTTCTTGACAAGTTCACGGCACTGACTGATACGAATCCATAAATGCCTTACAAAAGTCCGTAGTCCCAGACACGTTTGTGTATTTCATTTGAGAACACAGCAAACTCTTCCGAGGGAACTCTTCGCTTTCGCTATTTTTTGGGGAAATGTTTGATTTATACTTAAGCGCACACGTACGGTAATCGTGCATTACCATTCAGGGAACAGGCGCGTTAATGCCTCCCGAAAGGATAACACAGCGAACACACTGCGAACGAAGCGCAGATCAAACAAGGACGCACCACATTCGATGCTGTGCTGCGAGCAAACAAATTCGAAATCTGCCGCATTCGAAATGAAAGGTACCCCGGAGTTACGCCTAGGGCGAAAGCAAGTGCCAGCGCCAGAGAAAGCCGAACGGTGAACGCCTCACACAAGCAGTCCGTCACGTTCGAACACTTTGACTGCACTTCATTGACATTCATTCGCTGGAGGCCATCAAAACATCAAATGTATTTCAGTCTCGCATTTAAATCAGTTGTTTACTTTTAATCGAATCAGAACAAAATCGGTCTCCAGCACGTAAGGTCGTGTCTTTGGGGCTTAAGTGGCCCCGGCAGCGGGATGTGCTGCTGCAATGCAGCGTTTAAATCGTGAATGGGGTTTGTTCAGTGTTCCACTGCGTCAATCCACAGAAGCCCAGCGACACCGATGGCAGTTAGCGCGAGTCGGCGGTCTTCTCAGGGCGGTTCGTGATGTTTGGTTCAGAAAATTTAATTCTGTCACGTGTTATCCTTTTATCACCTGCGTTTTGTTAAAATCCCTTTTGGGATCTAAAGGATTCAACTGGCGCTCTCTGCTAGCTAAACAAGATGGCAGCGTTGCCTTTTTGTCTCGTTCGCAAGCTAGTGAATTTTCTGCGACGTATGCGACCGGCGATATGACCTGGAGGTGGGTGGGTGTGGAAAAGTGCTCACATTCCGGGATGTAAATAGTCATTGGATTGTTTGGATTGTGCTGTACCTATGTGACTGGAATGCTGAAGGGAACTGTGTGCAGACGGATTGAAATTCGTTCTCGTAAGGATAAATCAGTTGATGGAATTTTTTTCAACCCCGGATGGGGTGCAGATTATTGCAACAACAAAAAATGGAAAGGCCATACATTGCTCTTGCGGTTTGGCGATGCTGTGCTGTTGGTTCACTTCTGGAATGTGTGCTTAAATGCTTCACATGTCGAGGGCTTAGTTCCTGTCAGCGGTTGTTGATTACAACTTCAGAGTAGCTTTAAGCGTACTTTTGGTTTTCTGTGCAAAGGGATAGGGGTAAGTGCAGCAGGGGTGAAAATGAAAAGTTGAGATGTTGGTGGTTCCTTAAAGGAGGTTTTAATCAATGAGAGAGTTTTGCATTTAATTGTCTTTCCTGATTAAAGGACAGACTGGAGAGCTCAGCTTAGTTTGACCTTCACGACTTCAGCCACTGGTGCGCACAGCACTCTTTCAGATGCTATGTACAGATGTGGGATTTGGTTTTACGCGATCACCAGCTTTTACAGGTTATGTTACTACTATTACTTGTTGGCGCGACAGTCCACAGGTGGACCAGGGCCTATCTTGCTCATCAACTACTCGCGTTGTGCGCGCTACTGTTTTCTCACGAGTAGAAGAGACCTACAGTTTTTTGCCGACTCCGAACCGCGAAGTTTGAGAAGCTTTCTTAGACAGTTTTTACTCTTTGAGTGTTGGCAGCAGCTCGAAAGAAGTGGTGCCGTAAAAATTGAAGGTGTTCAGACAGGAATTGAACCTAGAACCTTCGGCGTGTGTGCGTCGCATTCTACCCACTTCGCCACGGTGGCCACTACAGCTTCTGTTACGGAGTCCATTTTTCCAAGATTCACAGAAAACGCAAGACTAGACGCCCTAATTATCCAAGTACCAAATTCGGATCATGCTTGAGGGACAATCACTACACCTTGGTTTGATGCCAGGCCTTCCTAAAACTTCTGACACCCTCTCGATCGCAGGGCGGATTACGGCTCCTATAGCCCAACTCAAGCAAAGTGCAATTAAGTGTTAGTTGAAGTGACAGGAGAGAAGTAAGAGGGTTTTTGATTAAAAGGCACCCACACGACAAACTTCGAATACAACAAACTGCTACTTCTGGTAATTTTGATGCATATTCCTAATAAAAATAATAATAATAATTGTTGGCGCTACAGTCCAAAAGGGGACCAGGGCCTAGCTTGCTCATCAACTACTCGTGTTGTGCGCGCTACTGTTCTCTCACGAGTGGAATAATAATAGCTGGTCCAATTGTGACCTACGATCTTCTGAATTACAAAAACAAAACTTTCAAGTTGAGTCATAAGTAGAGCCGCAACAAAGTCACCCACCCACCTTTGAGTTGAAACACTCAAGAGCAATGTCTATTTTAAGAAATGGATGAGGGTCATGGTCGGCATCAGATTGACTTTTTGGCAAGTTTAAACGCACCACAAATGCTATACCCCCAACACAACCTGAACCAATTTTACAAGGCTCTGAAACTTTTGTTGAAAAGTTGTAATGGGGGGGAGTGATTTCCATTAACTTGCCTTCACAAAGCCAATCCATCCCGGTTTGAATGACAAGTTCAAGCAGTTCTTAAAAAAAAACTAAGAAAACTGACTGTCAAAGGATTTATAATCATTTAAATTTCTGCACAACTGAGAACTGCTTTGTCTAGGATAGTTTAAGGTATCAAATATAAATTAAAATTTTCATACTCTAAAAAAAAGTTTAACAGCTCTGTATTCCACAAAAGCGACAGGGTACACAAGGGCCCACAGTTATATGTCGACCTCAAATGGCACTATGCACTAATAACCTTTCATTGCTGAATCGAATAAAGGAGCCAAAGGCCTGAGGAAAAAGTGAAATAGAAAAAATTCCAATTGAGGAATTCCCGCTGAAGGATCACAGGATATCAGAAAGTTGACACGGATGATGGGAAACCATAATAAGTTGTAACTTTAACGTATTCTCCGACACTAAGTTGTTTAGTTCAGACTATTTCCGGAAGATATTCACTGCAGGGTCAGGAACAAGGTAAAAGTTTCATCATCCTGTTATTCGTAAATGCTCACTTAAGTGCAAAATGCCTTAATAATAATTGTTGGTGCTACAGTCCAAAGGGGGACCATGGCCCAGCTTGCTCATCAACTACTCGTGTTGTGCGCGCTACTGTTCTCTCACGAGTAGAAGGGACTTACGGTCTTTTGACGACTCCGAACGGCGAAGTTTGAGAAGCTTTCTTAGACAGTTTTTACTCTTTGAGTGTTGTCAGCAGCTCAAAAGAGGTGGTACTGTGAAAAATTCGAAAAATTGCTGTTGAGCTGGGAGTCGAACCTAGACCCTTCGGCATGTGAGCGTCGCATTCTACCCACTACTCCAAAAAAGCAAAATGCCTTAACCCAGAAAATTTTCGCAAAATAAAAGCTTCCCGAGGACTTTTGACACAAGGAAATACTACACCACTGATGCGTCTTGTAGATTAAGCGCCCATAGCTTCAGTTCAGCCAGATGTGAGTGTCTGTCACACAAAAGAAGCAAAGTGTCGGTGTGCAGAATGTCAAAGGCGCCCGCATGACGCAATCGACAGTCCCTCCAAAGAGAATTTTTCCTCATGGAAAAATAGCCAAAAGAAGACTCAGTGCCACATCATTCGCATACAAAATGAATCTCTCTATTTCCCGCACATACGATTCCTACCACAAGTGGCGAAATTTATAATTAGACCGCCCAAATGTCCGTGAAATCAGATGCTCGCAGATCATCCGTTTATTGCCGACTGATTCACCTGAAAGCTGTCGCATCAAATTTTCCACGGACGGACGGAAAAAAAACTGCACACACGAAGCACACACGTATCAGTGCGTGGTAAATTGAGAAACATTTTTCTTTCAGCAGCAGCATTCCATTCGATCACCCCTACGGTGGTGGCCTCATTCCCAACAGCAACAGCAGCACTCACTCACGAGGAAAATGCGGAAACCAAATACGAGTTCAGAATCAGAAACGAAACACAACTGAATACCGAGCAATTTTGAAATAAACTCGCATCCCCCTGCATCGGAAGAAAATTAAAGCAACGAGTTAACTTTATCTCGCAAATGATAACAGACACACCGTCAATGCTTGAAGATAAACACACACATTCCACAGATAGACGATTTTGGAACAGAAAAAAAAGTAGAAAATGCAAAGAAAAATCTATACGTACATTTTTGCGTTTCGGGTTTCGTTTTTCATCATCGGAAGTGAATTTATGTGAGCTCTGGCACCGCGAAATTTCTAACTCCTCCTGCGCGAGTACACACGGAAAATACTAGATTTGAGAAAAATAACTGTTTTATCGCGTTTTGGTTAACGAAATAAGCTCGACATTCGCGAATATTACCCACTCGAATGGATAAACAATAGAATACTGAAACTCATCGAAAGACACTCGCGAATGACGGGGGCAACAAGAAAAACAAATTCAAGCCAACTAGCGACCAGCTGTTTCGGATCTCAGTGTTGCTGCTGCTGGCTGTGGTGCTGAGCTCCTCTTTTGCCGCACAAGCACAGACACCGCATCCCTCTGGTGCTCTATGGTAAGACTATCTACAAATGGAATCTGAGTCAGCAAAAGCTGCACGAGTATGTACGACGCGTCTATCTATCAGATGATGTGACGTTCGCGGATCACCTTAACCACACACTTTCTCACACCGCTGCCGCTGCTGGCATCTGGCTGAGTCGCGTATGCATGATACACACACGTCACCTCCGCTTACTGCAAGTAATCGTGAGAAGAGCAAAACGCTCGCATCTTGTGCGTGGAGCGAACTGGCGGCGAGAGCGCCTTCGCGCGGCTTTCCCTTGATTCGATACGTGCGAGCATCTTGCATCTTATTGTTTTCTATTTTGCACCTGAGTGAAGTCTGGGTGAAAATGCAGCGCAAACACAATTAAAGATAAGTGATGTTCCATTAAATTGCCACAGCAATGGAGAGCAGAAGACGTGCAGTCTCTCCGTAGGAAATCGTACAAATCGTTACAAAAAGAACGGAGCCTCCCCGCCCATGGAAGGGCACCAACAACTAACTGTAGTGCGTTGAAGGTAATTTCTGCCGGGCTTCCTGGATGTGAGGCGATTCAAGCGATTTTCACCAAGAACGAGGAGAGGGAAATAAAAATCCGATGATGCTCCACTTGGCAAATATTTGCCAGACGTGTTCTACAATGTGCATTACATTCAGTGCGCTTCGCTCAGTCCGCTCTTTGTCTGGCCGACATGTCGCGCTGTGCATATAGATAGTTTGCCTGTCGCATGGCGCAAGGGCCTTTTCTTCCTCCTATTCGCTTCCTCATACTGTGCCATCGATGATGGCGCGTTATAAAAATAGCTTAGCCGTTCGATGTCGGGGGGTGCACCACTTCATCGCACCGCCTTTGAGTGTGACCAAAGTGATTTTTGTTCTCATCGGCGGTATGTGTGTGTGGCTAGCCTGTGGAGGAGACGTCTTAAGTAAGGCGAGATCATATCGGATTGTGGTTCAACCTTCCTCTGCATTTGGATTGATGGCGTATTCAATAGACGACTCATCGGATAAAGATTTGCACTCTTGGGGGCCTCTTAATAGGTCAGATGTGAGACGAGATAAAAGACCGAGAATTGCTTCGATGTTTGGGAGATAGTGCTGGGGCATGGTGGGCTGACGGGAGGCACTCTTGAACAATGAAATGAATTTTGCAACAAACAAATTAGTTCGGGTTGGAATGCTAATCCATTGGGGTGTTTCTATTCGGTTCAGGAGGTGAGGGTATTGATGCAATTGTTGGATGATCTCCAGCAAGGAGAAGGTACGTGCGCTTAGAGATGATTGCTAGCCAAGGGATGAGTGTGGCCATGTAAGGAGGAGAGTGTGTATCAAGGACCGACCTGGATCCGAGATAAGTAGGCGGATCCTCTGAGAACATTTCTCGTAAACTCGAATAATGAAATTTAATCATGGTATGCAGTTGTATCGAATCAAGGGGAAATCGGTTTTCTGAATTTTAAGATTCTGTTCCGCTTGGTATGGAATCACTCATGCAGACGGTTCGGAAATTGTTGTGAATTCAATTTTCCACTCGAAACCATTTAAGAACTGCTGACTATCGATTTTAATTGTTTCCGTATATTGCAGTTGCAAGAAGCATACAAATTGAAGCACAAGTGAAGCACATTTTCTTGTTGTTTTCAAAAAAAATTGGAAACAACAAGCAGTTTTGTGTCAAAGCTTCTGATATCAGAAAGAAAAGTCCCCAACGTATTTTAAGCAATTGATTTTTGCAAACACTGATGACACAATCGCTTAATCTTCAAATCTTCCACCAATACTGTAGACAGCGAAAACTTGCAAAAAATGGGTGCATGTGATTTTGTTTTCATTATTCTTATGCTTCGGTGGTGGCCGCCGTGGCGTAGGGGCCAGAATTCGATGCTCACACGCCGAAGGGTCTAGGTTCTAATCCAGGCTGAACACCTTGAATTATTATTTACGACAATGTGTAAAGAGACGAGCTATACATTGCTACGTCTAGTTTTGGCATTCCTACCAAACTCGTCAGATTGTGTAGAGTGACGATGGAGAATTCTTGCTGCTCCGTCGAGGTCGGTAATGAACTCACAGAGACCTTCAATATCAAAAAAGGTTTTAGACAAGGCGAAGCACTGTCCTGTGACTTCTGCAACATCATTCTCGAGAAGATCGTGTGTAACTCAATAGTTAACACCAACGGCACGATTCAAAAGAATACAGAAGTCAGTTCAATTCCAAGCTTACGCTGATGTTATTGACGTGATTGGTCGAACACAGCGAGCCGTCAATAAGGCGTTTGCTGGCATTGAAGCGGAAGCGCCTAAAATGGGTCTGGTGGTAAATGAGGACAAAACTAAGTACATGCCGTCATCAAGGAAGGACACACAACATCGACGTCTCAGACACAATGTCACACTGAGCAGCAGAAACGAGATAGTCAAGGACTTCATCTACCTCGGCTCCGTGGTAAACAGGGACAAAAACTTCAGTACCGAAATCAAACGCAGAATCATTCTCACCAATCGCTGTTTCTTTGAGCTTAAGAGGCAATTGAGTAATAAAGCCCTCTCTCGAAGGACTAAGCTTGCTTTATGTAACAACTTGATCAGCCCAGTCCTACTTTATGGCGCCAAAACCTGGACGTTAGCAAAGGCGGATATTGAAGCCCTTGGACTTGTCGAGAGAAAAGTTTTGCGTGTGACTTTTGGTTCTATTTGCGTTGATGGCATCTAGAGGAGAAGATTTAACGACGAAGTCTATGGACTATAGATACCAAACTGAAGATGGCAAGGCCATGTTGAGCGCATGGACACCATTGCTGCGGCATGAAAAATCTTCGAATCGGAGCCATTGAGACAACGCAACAGACGACGACCTAGACTAAGATGGCGCACACAAGTGGAGAAGGACTTCAACAAACTAGAGAGTAACTGGAGGCAGCTGGTGAAAGATCGTTCTGACTGGAGAGGCATGTTGGTTAAGGCCCAAGTCCACCCTTGACTGTAGAGCTACAAGAAGAAGAAGAAGAAAAAGTTTAAGCCCGCCAGTAGAGGGTTTCGTCTACAATATTCGATTTCGAAAAACTATGTATGTTATTAAACTCTTAACATTTTCATTCATGAAAACGCATTCGAGACGCGATTGCATATACATAGATTAACCGCGTCTGACGCAGACCTCAAACAATTTTCACATACTGACACATATTGACACAAAAATTAAGATATACGAGGTCTGGTCGAAAACAAATGCAGATCAAAACTCGCGAAAATTCTTCTTGCACCATATCTCTGCGTGCACAACAGTAAAATTGTAACCTGAATTACAAATTACCCTTCGAAAAGTTGAATTAAAGCTATGCTTGCCGGGCTTAAGGCTGATATTTACTTACAATAATGCTTGTATTCTCCAGGGCTCCGTTTTATCGCCGACACTCTTTCTCATGCGTTTATATAAGGTTATGAAATATTGCAATTTCGCTTTTTTGCTCTTCATTCAATGCATTACAAAAAGTGTTGCATTGATCGGACTTAGTTCAAATATGAACGCGATATTCAAACTAATCACGCATAGCGTCGTTATGCCAAGACCTTTTAAATGATGTATAGTACTGCCAGATACGAGCTTAGTAGCGCTTTGTACATAGCCGGAAAATTCAAAAGACAAAAAGGCGGAAAGGAGATATTTGGCAAACTTATTTAATCTCCTGCCTTACAATTAAAATCAAATCCACGTCACTTGAATCGCTAGTACATTGACGTTAGGTTGCGTCCATATAACTCTTTTATCGCTATTTTAACTTAAGATTCAGATCAACTTTTACGCCTTATAACAAATCACATCCATATAAAATCAACATCCACCCGTTCCTTCTTTCCGTATTTTCGTCTCTACCATCAACCCCAGGTGTAGCTTACGCTCAAAATATTCTCGGTATCGATATGAAGGGAAATCCGAATACTATTTAAATTTTTTTTGTTTTTCAATATAATCTCTCGTCGCCGTGGCGTAGTGGGTAGAATGCGACGCATACACGCCGAAGGGTCTAGGTTTGATTCTCAGCTCAACACCAATTTTTTCACGGCACCACCTCTTTAGAGCTGATGACAACACTCAAAGAGTAACATCTGTCTAAGAAAGCTTCTCAAATTTTGTCGTTCGGAGTCGGCAAAAAACTGTAAGTCACTTCTAATCGTGAGAGAACAGAAGCGCGCACAACACGAGTAGTTGATGAGCAAGCTAGGCCCTAGTCCCTCTTTGGACTGTAGCGCCAACAATTATTATTATTATTCGATGGTGGCCGCCGTGGCATAGGGGGCACAATTCGATGCTCACACGCCGAAGGGTCTAGGTTCGATTCCCAGCTCAACACCAATGCTTCTAAATGCTTCTAAAACTTCGACGTTCGGAGTCGTTAAAAAACTGTTGGTCTCTTCTACTCGTGAGAGAACAGTAGCGCGCACAACACAAGTAGTTGATGAGCAAGCTAGGGCCTGGTTTCTTTGTTGACTGTCGCACCAACAAATATTAATATTATTATGCTTTGATGACATCCTCGCCTTAATCCCTGAAACCTAAGCTTCTTAGAGATGAAAAAACCTATATCTGCGGAATTGTAATGGTTGGCCTAAAATATGGTTGCAAGCAACGATGTTGAATAGACGGAACAGAATCAAAGTGCACGGCATTACGTTCACGTCACTGGTAAAAATTGAAAGCAAGAAGTCATAATGTGTCGGAACTCGGAAACAACTGACTCATAGCCATGTCAGCAATTTATCAATTTCTTTATTTATCATTGAAGTGTCATTGTTTCTGGCACGGTAATCACCTTTCACATTTCTTTGGCTTTCTCAAAAAAAATTCGTTGCACCGATATGTCCCTGCGAGTAGCCTCACCAGAAGCCCAATAGAAGCCGGAAGGTATAAAAAACTGAAGTATCCTATGCACGTGGAAAACGACAACATTAGACTTCACGCCTCCTTAGGAAACTTCGCGTCGGTCTTCCAGGCGGAAGCCTTGGCGATCCTAATGGCCACCAACTACATTGTGAAGAATAGGTGGAAGGGAAGAAGTATCTGCGTCTGCAGCGACAGTCAAGCTGTGCTCAAGGCCTTACTCAACCCTTTAACCACTTCCAAGATAGTTCAGGAATGCAAGTCTTCCCTCAATTCGGTCGGCAGGCTGAATTCGCTAAGACTTGTCTGGGTCCCTCGTCATCACGGGATCCTGGGAAACGAAACTGCCGATAAACTAGCTAGGCTAGGTTCAGCAGAGGCATTCGTAAAACCAGAACCCGCCTTGGGATTACCCGCGTCCCTGGTTGGTTGGGCCTCAGTCGATGGTTGGGTATCCCTACAGAACAACCAAAGATGGCGTGACTCTCCAGGATGCAGGGTGACCAAGAGTATGCTCCCAAACGTCAGCAAGAAATCCACGTCTTTTCTGCCATCTCTCGACAGAAACGAGTGCAGACGACTTATCGGCGTATTAACGGAACACTTTACCTTCGCTATGCACCTGAGTCGGCTTGGGCTTAGTGATGTCACAGTCTGCGACGCCTGTGGAGAAGGTGAAGGCACTTCAGAGCACTTTCTCTGTCAGTGTCCTGCCTTCGCTCGTATCAGGTGGCGGTTATTTGGCGCTGATGAGGTGGGAACTGAAAACCTAAGTTCTATATCACAGAAGCGCTTCTTGGTTTTTCTTCGGAAAACCAAGAAATTACAGTAAATGAAGGTTACTGCCTGGTAGTACAATGGACCAGTATTTGAGTCTGAGTGCTCCAGTGTAGTTGATACCAACCTCCAAAAAAAAAAAAAAAAATTCTATGTTAGCTTAGAGCACTTGTTAAGAGTCACTAAGTTAGAAGAAAGATCTATAGATTATACTATTAAGATAGTTTAAGTATTTTTTGTCTAGCATGTAAGTCAAAAAAAAAAACGGAAAAAAATTTAAAAAAAATATACATTGGAAAACAAAAGCAAACCAGAAGCCCAATTCCACAAGCGTAAGCATTTCTCTGGTGTAAACAAATTTTCACATTCCCACTCACTGCTTGTGGACGCAAAATTTCCAAGTACGAGGAACAATTCACAATTGCGCTATTTGGTCTCACTTTTTGATTTCTTGGAACTTGACAAAAAGCTGTCACAGTAAAACTGAACATTCAAAATGAATTAATTTGCCGATGAATGTAATTAAGAGACAAGGATACCAGCAAATTAAATTAAAGAAATAATAATTAAAATAACCGGAGGTCGAATATAAATTAATGAGCTCATGGCAGCATAATTGATTGGGGTTTGAAAGAATAGAGTGAAACTTAATGCTTCCGAAACTCAGTGCTGTCTACTGTCATTCAAGTGCTCCCAAAATATCCAGCCGCAATCCATGAACGGGAATTGCGCTGTTGAAACCGAACAACTATCCATCGTTGGTGTGTATATAAACTCAACATTAGCTTGGAACGGTCACATATTTTAGATAACCGTCGAGGTTTTTTAAGCAGTATTTAAGCCCCTTTTATCCGGTTACAAAATATAGAGTTGACAACTACGTAATTGCGGATATTGCTTAGAAAGTAAAAGGTAATTTTACCATGGAATAAAATGACGTTATTCTGTAATGTAACGCCAATTTTGAGCAATGACCTTTTGTCACCTTTCAGACAGTTTTATAATTCCACTTTCATACAATTTCTGTTTTTTATTAGCAATAAACTGATCCAGGAACGATTTGACATTACCATTATTAATGAATTTTTTTTCTATTGAAGGAGTTTTACAAGGATCAAAATAAAAAATAATCAGCTGCGTCCAGTTGCGCACTCCAAGTTGGTTGAGGTCCTCCTCCACTTGTGTGCGCCACCTTAGTTTAGATCATCCTCTGTTGCGTTGTCCCAATGGCTCGAATTCGAGGACTTTTCGGAATGGAGTAGTGGTGTCCATACGCTCGACTTGGCTTAGTCATCTTAAGCTTTGTATCCGTGGGCGCTTGAATTCGTAGTAAAATTTTCTCCTCCATGCAACTAACACGAACAGGAGCGAAAACCACACGCAAAACTCTTCTCTCGAAAAGACTAAAGGCCTCCTCATCGGCTATTGGTAACGCCCAGGTTACCACGCCACAAAGTAGGACTGGGATGGTCAAGTTGTCATATAAAACAAGCTTAGCCCTTCGAGAGAGGGCTTCATCACTCAATTGCATCTTCAGCCCAGAGAAACAGCGATTGGCGAGAATGATTCTGCGTTTGATTTCGGTACTGAAGTTTTTGTCCCTGTTTACCAAGGAGCCGAGGTTGATGAAGTCCTTGACTATCTCGACGTTTCTGCTGCCCAGTGTGACATATTGTCCGAGACGTCGATGTTGTGTGTCCTTCCTTGTTGACAGCATGTACTAAGTTTTGCCCTAATTTACCGCCAGACCCATTTCAGCCGCTTCCACTTCAATTCCAGCAAACGCCTCATTGATGGCTTGCTATGTTCGTCCAATCATGTCAATGTCGTCAGCGTTAGCTAGCAATTGAACTGACTTTTGGAAGATCGTGCCTCTGGTGTTGACTTGTAGGTTACGCACGATCTTCGCGAGGATGATGTTGAAGAAGTAACGTAACAGACTTGTCTTCTTTTTAACATTGAATCTTTTTCAACATTGAATGTCTCGGTGAGTTCGTCACCCACCTTGACGGAGCAGCGAGAGTTCTCAGTCGTCACCCTACACAATCTGATGAGTTTGGTAGGAATGCCAAAACTAGATATGCCACTGTATAGGTCGCCTCTATGCACACTGTCATGTGTGGATTTAAGATCGACGAATAGGTAGGTGTCGATTTGCACTTCTTGAATCTTTTCCATTATCTGCCGTAAAGTGAAGATCTGGTGTATATTGAACTTCCGAGGCCTGAAGCCACACTGATATTGACCTATAAGGTTATGGACAAACGGTTTCAGACAATCACACAATACGGCAGAGAAGATCTTGTATGCGATGTCCACCTCTTATGGAGATGCTGAGATTCCACTCATCGGGCATACTTTCTTTCGGCCATATCTTACAGATGAGCAGGTGCCTGCGCCCAACCAACTCATCTTCAGCTGCTTTAAACAGTTCTACGGACAGTACGTCTGCTCCAGCAGCTTTGTTCGTGCGCAAGCAATTTTTGTTAGATTTGGCTCAATTTGAAACACCCATACAGTCGACTGCTGTTTACTTTCGGACTCATACGCGTAAATCCACGATTTATCACCTGTCACAATGTCATGGACGTGTTTCGAAGCACCGCGATCGTATTCTTGGAGCATTTCTTTCGACCAACGACACGAGCCTTTTTTTGAGCGATTGATAAATTGTGTGGGATCAAACGCGAACAATTTTTTTTTGACGTTTCATGCAATATTGAATGTATGCTGGTCTCTGCTTAAGGCGTAAGTTTGTCTCAATCTCATGATAGGTCACATGACGATCTTGCAATATCAGTTGGCGCATAGCATCGATGGTTTCCGGAACGACAACTGATTTTGGACGGCCTTCACCAAATTCGTCTTGAAGTGAACTACGACCTCGGTTGAAATCACCATACCATCGATAAACACTGGTCCTTAATGGAGCTTCGTCGCCAAAGATTGAATTGAGTTCATCGATGCACTGTTGTTGAGTTAATCCACGTCGAAAGTTGTAAAATATAATCGCAAGAAAATTTTCACGATTTAATTCCATTTTTTGGGGCGAGATGAATCCTTTAAGTTACTGTAAACAACACAAATAGCGCTCGCATGTCAAAACGTTCTGAGTACATAAAACCTCAAAAATGTCAAACTTTACGATAGAGTTGGCAGTTGCAAGATTGCAACACTATGGTTGCCCAATACCGAAATATAAAATATAACCTACGTATCGTAACTTGCATATGACCTGAATCTTAAAATCTCACAGTTCTGCATGTCCAAGGAGATGTTGTACGAGTATATTGGCCTTTAGTTTTTTTAACGACTTCTAGAGACTCCTGCCCCTACTTCTGACATTTTTATCATTGGCACATTTGCTGATACTAACAGGACAAATGTTGAAGGAAAGATGTTAAAAAGAACGTCAGCTTTCGGCAACTTATCGCAACTCCCTTATCGTATACCCCACACAGAACAAATGAAAATTTTGCGCAGTAATCGAATGACAAACGATATGTCCAAATCGGCGATTATTTATTTCCGACACATCAAACCAACAGCAGGATAACAGGACCTTTTGACACACTCCCCCTTTAAATCACATTTAAAGGCCATCACTCACCAGCCATCTATTTATCCACAGTTATTACCGCTTGTCTTTGAGGCAGAATCAATCAATCAATTAGGTAAACTATTGTTCACGCGCTGCCTCGGTCAATTATCGCCGAAACCAACAGATCCAGCGGCCATTCGCGACGACCGACAAACGTTAACCTGTACAGTTTGCAAACGAGCACGTTTCTTTGATCGCTTCCCCCACCCCTAAATGCACATTCAATTATGTGAGACATTAATTAGCGGAACCCACAGGCGAACTGGTCTCGGAACCACCCCAAAGTCGTGTGTCAACTTAATTGACATGCAGGCGTGGCGTCATCTCCGCCACGACAAATATGCAATGTCATCAATTCTCATTCGGGCCGGGATGGGTTACGGTTATCGGATGAGGGGCAATCTGCTCCCCGCAATTTATCCCAATTAAATTTCTACAAACAAACCCATCGTCGATTGATGCACTTTCTGCTTGCGGCCCTGATTCTCGGTCACATATTTGCCATCTTCGCTGGCACATTCGAGTGGGCACTCGTCTCGGCGCAGGCGAGATCCCAAGAGATATAGAAGAGCGAGTGACTTTGTCAACAGCGTTGTGTATGCTGTTTGTTCACTCGAGGTCAGCAAATTGAATCATTCGCTGTGGCTCACGGATGACTCGGCGACATGAACGTCGGCCCGACCCCTCGAATATCATAATAACTGTTTGCCACTGATATAGCCACACAAATATGCCACCCTCGACTGACACCGAGTCCTGGTTTGTTGGAAGGGTGAGGGAGGGGGAGCAAATGCTGGTTGCTCGCCAGGTACACCGCCATCTGCGGCCTTGCGGTGTACGTGTGTGTGAAGATACACTTAACCGAAAAGTCCTTGGACTCATCGCAATCTCAGCACACCAACCCCCGCTCGTCCTCATTCTTCGTTCGTGCTTGCTGTTTACAATCGATTCCAACAGAAAAATCGCAATCAATGCGATTAGTCACAGTGCCGAGGGTGCATCACGTAAACCAATCACAGGGCGAACGTCTTTCTTTTTCGTTTCATCGGCTCCTTCGTCTCGGTTACATCATCGTTGCCGGTACGGTTACGGGTTCACAGCGACTGCAATCACTGCGAAGTGTCTCTTTACTTTTCAGCGATTATTCCCTCGAGGTAAGAGAGCGAAGAATTCAATTTCTCGAGTGGTATTTGCTCGAGGAGCGTAACGGAAGGGCTATCTATTGTCACAATCTGCTGGAAGAGGGGTCCAACCAAGTTTCGTTTGTTAATCAATTAACACGAGTGTAAGCTCCGACCGAGTGCCGAGCGGATGGAGTTTCTGTGAACTGGGGGGGATTGCTTGGTGATGAGATGAACCCATACACACTTGGGAAAATTTGTCAACTGAATGGAATTCCATGGACGACTGTGAGGACTGAATGCGATTGTAACACAATCCAAGCAGGTGACTTTCTGAGAAGCGCAAAGCACCCATGCTGGGGTTGATCAGAGTGTCATTTTCTGCGGTATGTCTGGATATTGGAGAGCATGTTTTATGGGTTACCGCTTTCTGGTTTGTCTCTTCTTCAAGTTAATGGACCTCCCATCCGAAATGGATTCTCCCAAAGGAACCCTGCAAATGGAGCACTGATTGAGACAAATAAATTCACGGGTTCAAGTTTCCGCAGTAGCCAGGATGTGTTTCTGACGAAGTTTAGTTATGAGACGACCTCGAAAACGAGTGGATCGTAATCCAATTTTTTTTTTTAAATTAATTTGTTCTGAATGTGTTCAATGCTTGGATCGAGCTTAACTGGAGACTTGCTCTTGAGTATTGGAAATAAAAGCCCAACGAAGAACAGATGGGCCAGTGTACATTAAAATTTAAAGAGCTTTGGCAATCGACACTGTTCGGGTGTTGTCAGCAACTGGATGACCTACTTGGACGTTTAGTCACGGAATCGAACTTAAAACTCTGATCGTATGCATATTTTTTGGGGGGTTTTAAAGTACTACACTTGAGCAATCAGCCTTGAAAACTGACACATTATACTGCCAGGCAGTAACTAACTTTAAATTTAATTTCTTCTGCTTCCAGAGATATACCAGTAACCGCTTCCGTGACAAAGATCAAAGTGTTCAGCTCCCACCACATCAGCGCCAAACAGCCGCCACCTCATTCCAGTAAAGACGGGACACTGACAGATGAAGTGCATCGTAGTGTCTTCACCTCATTTACAGGCTTGGCATAGGATCCAGCCACGCACACGTAAGTGCTTGACCGCCTGCAGTCTTTCCTTTTCTAGATAAAACGCGAATTTTTTGCTGACGTTTGAGAGCATGCACTTAGTCAGCCCTCATCATGCTGAGTTATTTCAACTCCGGTTGTGCTGTCGAGAGACCAACTATCGACGGAGACAAAGAACGCAGAACCAAGGTAGGTTCGGGCCGTATGAGTGCCTCATCGGCAATCTAATTTCCCGTGATCCCATGTTGCCCCGGGAACTAGACAAGTCAAAGTAAATTTAGGCTGAAAATAGAGGAGATTCCCTTTTTGATACTTGAACTGAAAACATGTCATTAGGAGTCCCAAATTAGAAATTAAATTTTCTAAAACGAACAGCCTGTGATCATGTCAAAAGATGTAGCTTTGGATGTTTAAGGAGAGCAAATTGCTTTTTTGTATTTCTAGATGAGAAATATCAGTTTTTGTGTTATCGGAATAAATAAATCACTTCTAGAATGGGAGTAAAACACGAAAAGGACTAGGGCCTAGCTTGCTCATCAACTATTCGTGTTGTGCGCGCTACTATTCTCTCACGAGTAGAAAAGACCCACAGTTTGAGAAGCTTTCTTAGACAGTTATAACTCTTTGAGTGTTATCAGCAGATCGAAATAGGTGGTGTCATGAAAAATTCGTAAAATTGGTGTTGAACTGGGAATCGAACCTAGACCCTTCAGGGTGAGCGTCGCACTCTACCCACTACGCCACGGCGGCCATATTTTTTACGTACTGAAATAAAAAGAAGTCATTCGGTGTCCAGTCAGGACTATACGGCGGATGACTCATCAAATCGATGTTTTGTGTTTGAGCCGATGTGTGAGAGCTCGCATTGTCGTGGTGAAAAATTATCCATCTTCGACGGTTGGTTTGGTGGTACGGTTGCGATATATCCAGTTTTTCCGAAAAAACTGGTGAACATTTGCTTGGAAGTGCTTCGTGCGTGATCAACTTTTATTGGATTTGGCTCAGTTTGAAACACCCATACAGTCGACTGCTGCTTACTTTCGGGCTCATACGCTTAAATCCACTATTCGTCACCTGTCACAATGTCATGGACGTGTTTCGAAGCATCGCGATCGTATTTTTGGAGCATTTCTTTAAACCAACGAATTTTTTTTTGAGTGATTGACAAATTGGGGAGCCAACGCGAACAAATTTTCCTATCGGTCAAATGTTCATGGGATATTGAATGTATGCTGGTCCCACTTATGACAAAGGGTGTCTCAATCTCACGATCGGTCACATGACGATCTTGCAATTTCAGTTGGCGCACAGCATCAATGGTTTCAGAAACGACAACTGATTTTGGACGACCTTCACGAAGTTTGTCTTGGAGTGAACTACGACCTCGGCTAAGTTCACCATACCATCGATAAACACTGGTCCTTGATGGAGCTTCATCGCCAAAGATTGAATTGAGTTCATCGATGCACTGTTGTTAAGTTAATCCAGGTTGCCCAATCCCGAAATATAAAAGGCAACCTTCGTATATGCGTCCCATCTGCAGCTGATGCTGTTGAAGTTGGTTTAGAGGGGGAAGAGCAAACTCTTCACACAACCAAAAAGATTGCTGAGACTGAACCGAGATGAGCCAGTATGGTACGAAAATGTGGAGTTGACAGCTTCTCCAAACTTCTTCAGGTTTGTAGAATGACACTCTTTTTTGGAAAAGTACAAGAGCCAGTTTTAAGTGTGTTTTTCCAGGCAGCTTTCCATATACAGCGCCAGAAAGTAATGTTGGTTGACGAAGAAACCGTGGTGTGATTACTACGCAAATACTCACCCTTTGCATGAAATCCGACGTTACGTCGGTAGAGTAATGTGAGCTATATGGATCAAGCCCTGGGCAGGCTAATCGTGCAACCAGATGGCTGGCCAGTGAAAGATAACACACATAGTCAGCAATCTGCAATGTGGCATCCAGCAGATAGTTTTGTTCACTTTGATATTGGTAACAATGAACTTCTTTTTTTAAGACAATTGGAATCACACTTTACATCTTTTCTGGTAATTTAGCTCACCACACTCATGAACAGATAAGCATAACTTAAAACGAAGAAAGAAATAGAATGCAAGTTTGGGTTACATTGTGACCTTTTGAGGTTCATGATCCTGCGATATCATTGAAACTTGGGTGTTTGTCTAAGCTAAGTTTTCAAGCTTTCCTGAACCTTGTGTTAGTCGTAATTCAGGCAGCCTTAGGCTTGCAACTCTAGACAAATAATTCATTCTAGCTCTGAGTCCTCCTGCATCACGCGTTCATGTCCAAAATCCTTAAGTAGGTCAAATGTGTTCGACATAAGTTATCTTTTGAAACATCAGTTTTTACTCTTGGACTCGTACGCTAAACTCATGTCACCATCACAAGTCCCGTGACTGAAATGAACTTAAAATCTAAGCAATAGCAGGCAACCTCAGGATGAATTTACTCAACGATCACACTTAATATTCAGCGAAAGATAATTGGTTTTTGCATCTTCTCTCTCTCTCCCTCTTTCTCTCTCCCTCTTTCTCTCTCCCTCTTTCTCTCTCCCTCTTTCTCTTCCTCTCCCTCTTTCTCTCTCTCTCTCCCTCTTTCTCTCTCTCTCCCTCTTTCTCTCTCTCTCCCTCTTTCTCTCTCTCTCCCTCTTTCTCTCTCTCTCCCTCTTTCTCTCTCTCTCTCCCTCTCTCTCTCTCCCTCTCTCTCTTCCTCTCTCTCTCTTCCTCTCTCTCTCTTCCTCTCTCTCTCTCTCTCCCTCTCTCTCTCCCTCTCTATCTCTCCCCCTCTCTCTCTCTCTCTCTCTCTCTCTCTACAACTACCCTCAACTCCATGGTAAACTTCGACATCGTTACTAGTTTGGGGCTACATAATTAAGTACACTATCCAGGCACGCGGAGTCATGAAGACTACGTCCTTGCAGCGCAGGAGGCCACCCCCGCCGACGTTATCGTTTGTCTTCGAACAAAAACAGTTTTCTGCTCAACAAAAATGACCATAACGCTGACGATGTACCCCACAACACCGCCGCCTCCCCCCTATCGACCCAACAAACCTCGAACTGGGAGTGCTGTTGCCACTATTCTCAACTTTCTTCAGTTTCCTCCTTGCGAATATTGTGTGCTCCACTTGCCCACCTCATTGGCATAGCACGCGCCGAAACGTCGATTGCAATGACGCTGCTGGATATTACTTATTGCGATGGGTTTTTCATACTTTACGAGCTGGGGGTGGCCAGTGTAATGGCGGATAATCGGCACTGGCTCCGCTTTGCGCCACCCCGTGCAGGAGGTCCTTCGGGTAATTGCACAACGCGCACAGCGTTATGGCCCCGCACAAGCAGCGCCAAAAACAACAGCAACGACGTTGCGAGGAAATATTAGTAAATTATTTGGTCGTCTAGCGATACAAAAAATAATTACCCGACCGTTGTTTGTTGCCGGGTGGGGGTGGACTCAGGATACGAGCGGCACTTGAATTGTGGCAAATTGTTGTGTCCATACTTTTGTTTGTTTAATTTGCCGGTTCATTGGTGAGTACGGTCCGATATGGCAATTCGTTTAATTACCGCTTTCCTCTTGCTTGGCTCAGCCCAACGCGGCACTGCCCCCAAACCGAGCTGTAACGATGATTGCCTGGATGAGCGAACGAATGTAGCGGTCTTTCGTCGGCGTCTCACTTGCAGGAGCCTTGCGAAGGTTACCTTGTTTTCGGATCGCTATTAAGAGCACAATTAAAAGTTTATTAATCCTTACTGGCGATTATTTCATATTTGCAACAGGACTTCGGTGTGCGGCACCGAATGGCAGCGAGAAATTAATTAGTTGATTGTCGGGCTTTGCGCTGGATCGAATCGGGGAGGGGGAGATCAATTGGATGAATGCGCTGGTTGGGCACTAAGTTTGCCAATCCAAGGGAATATCCCCGATGACTATGTCGAATTGGAAAAAAAAGGAGGGAATTGATTGAGTGAAATATACCTTCGAACTGCGAAAGTCTCCCTTTTTGTCTTTCGAATTTTCCGTCTATGTACAAAGCGCTACAGAGCTCGTATCTGACAATACTATATGGTACAGCATTTTAAAGGTCTTGGCATAGCCTACAAAACGAATGATAAGTTTGGATATTGCGTTCAACAGTTATAGACGTGTGAACATGGAGTTCACTAACGCCGAAATTCGCGCGATTTTAAAGTTTTCATTCGTTAAAGGCAAATCCACTAGAGAAACGTTCCGTTAGATGAATGCTCTTTTGGGGGATGGTACTCCATCACTTCGAACCGCGGAGGAATGGTTTCTATGATTCAGAGCCGGTGAAAACGAACCATGGATAAGCCAGCCGGCGGAAGACCTGTGACAACGAGTACCGATCGAATCATGGAAATCATCGAGTTAGACCAGCATGTGGCATTTCGTGACATCGCCCAGGAGATGGGAGTTAGTCACCAAACCATTTCAAACCATCTACAAAATGCTGGCTACAGAAAAAATAGCTTGAAGGTTGGGTGTCGCATGATTTGACGCAAACAAAACCTTCTGGACCGCATCAACGCCTGCGATATGCTGCTGAAACGGAACGAAATTGACCAAATTTTACAGCGGATGGTGACCGCCGACGAAAACTGGATCACATACGACAATATCAAGCGAAAACGGTCGTGGTTGAAGGCCGGTGAATTGTCCCAAGCAGTGGCCAAGTCGGGATTGACGGCTAGGCTAGGTTTCGCAGTGTGTTTGATGGGATTGGAAGGGAATCATCCACTATGAACTGTTCCCATATGGAAAGACGCTTAATTCTGCCATCCACTGCGACCAACTGGACCCCTGGAAGCATGCGATCGACCAGAAGCGTCCAGAATTGGCCAACAGGAAGGATGTAGTTTTCCACCAGGACAACGCCAGACCACGCACTTCGTTGATGACTCGTCAGAAGCTACGGGAGCTCGGATGGGAGATTTTATCGCATCCACCATATAACATGGACATAGCACCAAGTGATTACCACATGTTCCTGTCCATGGCGATGGTGGTGTGAATTCGTACTCAAAAGAGGCTTGTGAAAAGTGGCTGTCCGAGTTCTTCGCAAATAAGGAGGGGGGCTTCTGCGAGGTTGGTATTTTGAAGTTGCCGGCTAGATGGAAACAGATTATCCAACAAACAAAATAAAATTTGAACTAAATCCGATCACTGTAACACTATGAAGCATTGAATGAAGAACAGAAAAGCGGAAGGGAGATATTTGACAACCTTAAATGTTGGTCGACAGCAACTGATGACTCAACGGATAATGCAGCAATTCCTTCACTTTGTAGACCTTGTTCTGTGACGGTGTTAGATAGTGTCCTTTTTGGAACTTGTAAGTTTGTGGACAAGCTCATTCTTCTGGGTGCGTCGCATGTGCTCCAACAAAATGTTGAGCTTATTTCTTTCTCACTTCGACCCGAATTTCCCAAAAGTCGATCCTTACTTTTCTAAACAGCTTCTGTCGATGTCGAGGCAGCTTTTTGGGCAGCGCCTGTTTAATCAAGATATTTAAAACTGGTCACACTCTGCCTCCGCTATTATAGTTCTCTTCATTAATAATAATTATATGGTGAGACAGTATTCAGGGTAGCAGTGCCTAGCTTGCCCATCAACTTCTCGTGTAGTGCGCGCTACTGATTTCTCACGAGTAAAAGGGACCTACAGTGGTTTGGCGACTCCGAACGGAGAAGTTTGAGAAGCTTTCTTAGACAGTTATTAGTCTTTGAGTGTTGTCAGCAGCTCAAAACGGGTGGTGCCTTGAAAAATTCGAGGCGTTCAGCCGGGAATAGAATCCGGACCTTCGGAGTCTGAGTGCCGCACTCTACCCACTACACGACAGCAACCACAGGTTTCTTCATTAGCAATGCTTAAGTCCGCAACACAAATGATTCCTTTACACTCCGCGTTCTCTGGCCGCCTTGCACATGCCATCGAAAGTCGCATTGTCGAAAGTAACACCTGTGTCTATGAATATGCCTAGCGTGTATTCTTTACTCTCAAGTGCACTTTTAATTCTGCCAACGAGGTTTTGAAGCGCAGTCTCTCAAGATTTTCTGTGCTGGTCAGCATATTGTACAAACATAACGAAATCTTCATTTCATAAAACGCCGTGTTTCCTTATTTTGCTTATTTTTCCACCCTCAATGGATGTGACTTCCCTTTTCTCAGCAGTTACGTGTCTTCTTTCAAACGCAAAGAAATTCCTTGTCTTGCCAGCAGAAAGAATACAGCATTGTCTTCCTAATTAGAAAGGAGACAATCAACTTGCTCTCGCATTCCTGAAAATTTATCTCAACATCATTACTCAGTAATTATTAAATTTATCCAGCTGACAGCAGCAACCAGCCACAATCAGAACACAATTGAATAACTCACTCACACGCACACACACACACACACAGATACAATGAATTGATACCACAAAAGGACGAACATTGCAGCAGCATTGTGCCGTCGAAGATACTCGGCTCGCCACATCCATTGAATCGAATAGTTTCCCACCCACATTCCAGCAGTCGAAGTCGTAAATCAAAACCGGCTGGAGGATTAGTATCATTATTGTTATTACCTCGGTTTCATACAACAAACTTTGGACTGCGGTACACGCGCTCTCCCCGCCTCATTACGGACGAGGTCGATGTGCAACTATAGTATATCTTTGCGGGGCACTATCCGAAGGGTGGCAGAAGTGAGGAATAGCCGGGCTATTGGAAATAATGGCTGGATTGTTGTTTTGTAAACTTTGTAATTAGAAACGAAAATTGTTGTGAAGTTATGCAGATGGCTAACGAGCGCCCGTTACGTGAGCATAATTGCTCACCAGTGAACTGCGTTCGTCAGTAATAAGAAATTTTAATAACCCGCACGGGGGTGGCGGCCAATTAATTCGCGGATAAGCGATAGTTTGGTGGTTACGGTTATTTTCGATGATCTTTCTTTAACCTGAAATTAATGTCCAGAGAGTAGTTCCCGTGTCCCGAGTATGTCTGTGTGCTGTGAATGTATTTGAGGAATCGAAAAGTTAATGAGACACGCCCTTTCATGAGTTTTCTCATCAAAATGATGGGTTTTCGAAAGGCGCATTTCAGTTGCACACCCTCCACACTGTGTCTCCACCCATGAAATCGATTGGTTTCCAAGCAACTTTGCCTAGAAGTTCAAAAGGGAGTCTTCAACTTTCAACAACTCGCTTACAGTCGCCCTCAAATGCCCCCATCGAAACACCGTGCTCTGCGTTCGCAGGTCGCCAACGTCTAAAAAGCGAGTTCTAATTAATTTAAAAGTGTTCCCCATCCTTTCGGCTCGAAACTGCAACTTCAGCTTATGGAAAAATACCTCCGTCAGAGCGTGTTATTCCATTTTGACCGTCGGCAACGCGGTGGTGGAGGACCACCTCGTGCCACAAGTGCATAAGCAATTTGCCACTTCTCGCACGGTAATGAGTTTTCCTTGCGTAGCAACCGAAATATTGAATAAAATTTTAATGAATTCAGTTTTTAGCGCTTTTCTTGCAGACGGACCATCGGTTTATATGTTCTTATCTGCCGCAACCATGTGCTGGATAGTAGTTGGTGTTTGTAAAGCGTCTCGATTGAGGAGTGCAACCGTGTTAAACAGCGTGGAAATGGCGAAGAGACCAGCAGCTGGGAAATGACAAGGTGTGCATTTACGTCGCTACCAAATGGTAGTTAATTTAGAGGAAAAACAAATATTTTTACTCCGACTTCGTTTGGTGTTCTGTTTCTTTTCTTGATTTCGTGGAAATTCAATGCTTGAGCTTCTAATTGCCACTGACTCGCAGGAAGGGGTTTTTCTTACTTCAGATCAGGTCTGTTCCAAGTGATTTGTGTACAAAAATTCGTAGCTGAGTGCTTTGGAAAAAAGTCTCTCCTGCAGAGAGTAACTCTACCGAAACTTATGAAACTACCAGACATATAAAATGTCAGAGGTGTTTTTATTTTCGATTTGACAGCCATCTGCTGCCGACCTGCTGCCAACAGTTTTTTCTTTGGCAGAAATTCGTAGGGAGGAGAAATATTTTGCTCTCTCATAAGTTCTCTCTTCTACGAAAAAATCAGCTAATGTAACGCTTTTTCGTAGTTTTTCGGGCAAATTCGTAGACATTCGTAGTAATTTGGAGCAATTGGAAAGAACATATTATGTAATTTTTTTGGTTGTTGCCCAAAAAAAGGGGTATGTTCAAAGCAACTATGAGCCAACAAAGTGTCAATGTTCGTCAAAGCTTTAAAACTTGATTTGAACCAGAAACCATTATGGAGGGAGATGATCAACTGATCAGCTGATTAAACAGCTGATTTCACCTTTGTCTTTCGACCGTTTGACTGTTATTTACGTGTTATTGTAGAAAAAACCCCAATTTCTGAAAGTTATTTGCGTAACATCGAACATTGTCTCATTTTGCTCACACATCTTTACGTTTCTCCTTCAAAATTGGTAAGATGGCGGCTAATTTGTCAATTTTTGCCTTCAATAGTGTCAAACACTCGATATTGCTATCTTGACCTCGTCGAAGTCGGGGGGACGGAATTCTTGTCCATCGTCGTCCAAATTGAGTGGGACATTCTGCCTAACAGCGGAATTTGCAACGTCATCGCCGTTTAGGAGTTTGCAGAAATGATCCTTCCAGATTCTCAGCACCGACTGCGACTCTACCACTAGTTGTCCATTTTGATCCCGGCAGGCTTCTGTCCGAGCCTTATAACCACCGGATAACTGTTTTATCTTGTTGTAAAAATTTCGGACATCATTCCTGCCATAGCACCTCTCCATTTCCTCGACGGCGCGTTTCTCGTGCTCTTTCTTTTTTCTTCTGAGAAGCCGGTTCGCTTCCCTTCTTCTCTGTTTGTAGAGCTCACAAACAGCTCTCGTCGTTCGATGCAGCGTTGCCTGGTACGCTTCTTGTTTGGCTGCATGCGCCTGCCTACACTCGTCGTCAAACCATGGGCTCCTCTTAGGTGGTGGCGTAAAACCCAGCACATCAGTGGCGGCCTCTTTGATGGCTTCTTGACAACGTTTCCACTTGTCTTCTATTGTTTGTGCAGGCAGCGTCGAACTTTGAGATAGTTTCAGGGAGAATCGATCGGCAAAGGCTCTAGCGATCGGTTGCGATTGTAGCTTTCCGACATCAAACCGTCTTGGCTTGTCTCGACTCCGTTGCTCTCTCGATATGCGGGTTCTCACCTTGTTTACAACAAGGTGATGATCCGAGTCGATGTTTGCACCTCGGAAGGTTCGGACATCGAGGATATTGGAGGAGTGTCTGACGTCGATCGCAACGTGATCAATCTGGTTGACGGTTGATTGATCAGGTGATCGCCAGGTACCTTTATGAATGTTGAGGTGTGAGAACCGCGTGCTGACCACAGAGAGATTTCGCCCCGAGGCGAAGTCAACTAGCCTGAGTCCGTTTCCGGAGGTGTTGGCGTGCAGGCTGTGTCTTCCGATGACTTTAGCAAAGACTTCTTCTCTTCTCAGCTGAGCGTTGAAATCTCCTAGAACTATCTGGGTGTCGTAGCTGGGGCATCGATCATATGTCCTTTCTAGGAGATGATAGAAGTCCTCTTTACTGCTGTCATCTTTTTCCTCTGTCGGGGCGTGGGCGCATATGAGGCTTATATTCCCGAATTTAGCCTTGATGCGGATTGTTATGAGGCGTTCGCTTATGTATTGGAAGCTTAAGACTTTTTGCCTAAGTCTGCCTCGAACAACAAAACCGCATCCAAATAAGCGTTTCCCTCTCTCCCTGTAGCTGTTCAAAGCGGCTGGGGATGAGCTGGTTGGGTGCATGCACCAGCTCATCTGTGAGATATGGTCGGAGGAAAGCATGCACGACGAGTGGAATCTCAGCATCGTTTGTCCGGTCCACAAGAAAGGAGACCCATTCGACTGCACCAACTACCGAGGGATCAGTCTTCTTAACATTGCATATAAGATTTTCTCTGCCGTACTGTGTGAGCGCCTGAAACCGTTCGTCAACAACCTGATAGGTCCTTATCAGTGTGGTTTCAGGCCAGGGAAGTCCACAATCGACCAGATCTTCACACTGCGGCAGATCCTGGAGAAGTCCCAAGAAGTACAAATCGACACCCCCCATCTATTTGTCGATTTCAAGGCCGCGTATGACAGCGTGCATAGAGACGAGCTATACAGTGCCATGTCTAGTTTTGGCATCCCTACCAAACTCGTCAGATTGTGTAGGATGACGATGGAGAGCTCTCGCTGCTCCGTCAAGGTCGGTAGCGAACTCACCGAGACCTTCGATGTCAAAAAAGGATTTAGACAAGGCGACGCGCTGTCATGCGACTTCTTTCACAAGTTCTGCGTGCGATTTTTGGTCCTGTTTGCGTTGATGGCATCTGGAGGAGAAGATTCAACCACGAACTGTATGGGCTGTACGGCGGCATGAGCCTAGTCAAGCGTCTACGGATACAACGCTTAAGGTGGCTAGGCCATGTAGAGCGCATGGACAGCACAGCTCCGGCCCGAAGAGTTTTCGAATCCGAACCACAGGGACAACGCAACAGAGGACGTCCTAGACTGAGATGGCGCACACAAGTGGAAAAGGACCTCAACCATCTTGGAGTGCGCAATTGGAGACAGCTGGCAAGAGATCGTGCTAGCTCGAGAGGCATGTTGGTTGAGGCCCAGGTCCACCCCGGACTGTAGCGCCATCCGAAGAAGAAGAGTGTCAAACACTCGTAAATTGCCCATTGTTCGTGAATTCGTCAGCCATTTTGTGTACATTTAATACAAACGCGTTCGGAAATTCTACTGCAAATTGCTTACGCAACTTAGTATAATCGGAACTTTAAATACGATTTTTTTCCGATAAATGAATAATTTTATAGAATTTATATTTAATAACTTATGAAATATATAGAAAATAAGACAGTAAAACGTGCTGATTTGGAAAAGACTTAGTGTATGTTGATATTCCGAGTTACGCGTATTATAATTAAAATAAATATATGTTGATATAATAATAATTGTTGGCGCTACAGTCCAAGGGGGGGCCAGGCCCTAGCTTGCTCATCCACTACTCGTGTTGTGCGCGCTACTGTTCTCTCACGAGTAGAAGGGACCTACAGTTTTTTGTCGACTCAGAACGGCGAAGTTTCAGAAGCTTTCTTAGACAGTGCTGAGAATATGGAAGGATCATTTCTGCAGACTCCTTAACGGTGATGACGGCCCAAATAAATGATTCAACGTTGTCTTCCAATGCGTCAATTGAAACAGGACTGTCTGCATAGACGTGAGCATTAACATAATAATAATAACTGTTGGCGCAACAGTCCACAGGGGGACCAGGGCCTAGCTTGCTTATCAACTAATAGTGTTGTGCGTGCTACTGTTCTCTCACGAGTAGAAGGGACCTACCGTTTTTTGCCGACTCCGAACGGCAAATTTTGAGAAGCTTTCTTAGACAGTTATTACTCCTTGAGTGTTGTCAGCAGCTCGAAAGAGGTGGTGTCGTGAAATATTCGAAAAATTAGTGTTGAGTTGGAAATCGAACCTAGACCCTTCGGCGTGTGAGCGTCGCACTCTACCTACTCGGCCACGGCGGCCACGCATCACAACCTAAAAAAAAGTTATGTGCTGTGTATGGCTGAGAGGAACAATCTTGTCAAAATTGATTTGTCCAATTTCATTGTGCTGATTTTCCACTCAAAGATGAAAAACACTCTGGTCGTCCAGTTGAAGTTGTCAACGACCAAGTCAAGGCAATAATCGATTGGGATCTCCACAGTACACCAGGTGAGATTGCAGAAAAGCTTCATGTATCACACACATGCAATGGAAACTCGTATAAACATCTTTGCTATGCACAAAATCGATATGAGCATTCCTGAACTGAAAGAAATGAACGAAACGCATTAAGATCTGCGATTTGTTTAAGAAACACAATGAAAATTATCAATTTTTAAAACGATTAATAACTGGTGATGAAAAATGTATTGTTTACAACAATGTCAATCGGAAACTATCGTTTAGCAAGCCAGGGAACCAGCTTAACCAACATCAAAAGCTGATATTCATCAAAGGGATTCCAAAAAAATTGATTTCTTTTAACTTCTGCCATCCAACCGAACGATCAAGATGTCTACACTGGATAGCCAAAAAAATTGTACAATGCAGGTGAAGGAAATCGGCCCGAATGGACAAATCGAAAAGATGTTGTATTACATCATGGCCACACACACTTTTGTTCGTTAGGCAAAAATGATTGCAGCTTGGTTTGGATTTTGTGCCACATCCACCACATAGTCCTGATCTTCCACCATCGGATTATTTTTATTTCGATCCTTGCAAAACTCCTTCTCCTGACAAAAATTTTGTTAATGATGGTGATGTCGAATCGTACCTGGATCAGTTAATTGCTGATAAGAAACAGAAATTGTATGAACGTGGAATTATAATACTGTCTGAAAGACGACAAAAGGTCTTTGCTCGAAATTGGCGTTACATTGCAGAATAACGTCATTTTGTTCCATGGCAAAATTACCTTTTACTTTCTAAGCAATATCCGCAATTACGTAGTTGTCAACTCTATATTTTGTAACCGGATAAAAGGGGCTTAAATACTGCTTAAAAAACCTCGACGGTTATCTAAAATATGTGACCGTTCCAAGCTAATGTTGAGTTTATATACACACCAACGATGGATAGTTGTTCGGTTTCAACAGCGCAATTGCCGTTCATGGATTGCGGCTGGATATTTTGGGAACACTTGAATGACAGTAGACAGCACTGAGTTTCGGAAGCATTAAGTTTCACTCTATTCTTTCAAACCCCAATCAAATATGCTGCCATGAGCTCATTAATTTATATTCGACCTCCGGTTATTTTAATTATTATTTATTTAATTAAATTTGCTGGTATCCTTGTCTCTTAATTACATCCATCGGCACATTAACTCATTTTGGATGTTCAGTTTTTCCAAGAAAGAAAGTTCCAAGAAATCAAAAGTGAGACCAAATAGCACAATTGTGAATTGTTATTCGTACCTGGAAATTTTGGGTTCACAGGCAGTGAGTTGGAATGTGAAAATTTGGTTCTTCTTCTTCTTGTTGTGGCGCTACAGTACGGGGTGGACCTGGGTCTCAACCAAAATGCCTCTCCAGCCAGCGCGATCTTTCGCCTGCTGTCTCCAGTTGCGCACTCCAAGTTAGTTGAGGTCCTTCTCCACTTGTGTGCGGAACTTTAGTCTGGGTCGTCCTCTGTTGCGTTGTCCCAATGGCTCGGATTCAAAGACTTTTTGGGCCGGAGCAGTGTTGTCCACACGCTCTACAATCTTAAGCGTTGCATCCGTAGACTTGATCAGGCGCATGTCGCTGTACAGCCCATAGAGTTCGTCATTTAATCTTCTCCTCCAGATGCCATCTAAGGGCTTCCTCATCCGGCTTTTCTAACGCCCAAGATTCCGTGAAAATTTCTTTACACCAGAAAAATGCTCATGCTTGTGGAATTGAGCTTCTGGTTTGTTCTTGTTTTCCAATGTATATTTTTCTTAATTTTCCAATGTATTTTTTTCCTTTTGTTTTTGACTTACATGCTAGACAAAAACAAATACTTAAACTATCTTAATAGTATAATCTGTAGATCTTTATTCTAACTTAGTGACTCTTAACAAGTGCTCTAAGATTACATAGGATACTTCGGTTATTTATACCTTTCAGCTTCTATTGCGCTTCTGGTGAAACTACTCGCAGGGACAGATCGGTGCAGCTGATTTTTTTTTTAGAAAGCCGAAGAAATGTGAAAGGTGACTGCCGTACAAGAAACAATGACACTTCAATGAGAAAGAAAAAAATTGATAAATTGGTGAAACGGCTATGAGTCAATTGTTTCCGAGTTCCGACACATTATGAATTCTTGCTTTCAATTTTTACCAGTGACGTGAACGTAATGCCGTGCACTATGTTTCTCTTCCGTGAATCCAAACTATTGTAACTTTTGCCACAGTAAATAAACAAATAAAATAAATAAAAAAAAATTATCCATTTTTAAAACGATTGATAGATAGCTGGTGATGAAAAATTTATCGTTTACAACAATTCCAATCGGAAAAGGTCGTGGAGCCAGTCAGGGAATCAGATCAACCAACATCTTAAGTTGATATTCATCAAAACAAAGTTATCTTAACAGATTGGTTATACAACAAAGGAATTGTCTACTGCGAACCCTTACCACACAACCAAACAATCAACTTAGATGTCTACAGTGAACAACTTAAAAATTTGATCAATGCACCTTGCATTGAAGAAAAGCGGCCCGAATCGATAAATCGAAAAAGTCTTGTATTCCATCAATGCAAGGCCTTCTTCTTTGATCACTCGGTGAAAAATATTGGATTTCAATAATTGCGATGAATTCAAATCGTATCTGGTTCAGAGTTTTCTTGATGAAAACCAGAAGTTTTATGAACATGGAGTTATCATGCTGACTGAACGATGGCAAACAGTCATTGCTCAAAATGGGCAAAACATTACAGAGTAAAATTATTTCGTTCCATGAATAAATTGTATTTTATTTCTATAAGATATCAGTAATAATTAATTAGTTGCCAACCTAAAAGTATAATTTTCGGGCTATTGACAATATTCGAAGAGTAATAACTGTCTAAGAAAGCTTTTCAAATTTCGCCGTTCGAAGTCGGCAAAAGGTTTCAGGTCTCCTTAACTCGTGAAATAGCAGTAGCCCGCACAACCCGAGCAGTTGATAAGCAAGCTAGGCCCAGGTGGACTGCCGCGCCAAACAATTCATTATTATTAGACAAGAATTCCGTCTCAATAGCAATATCTAAGCTGAAGTCGAACAAAGCTGCTGGAGCGGAAGGACAGTCCGCAGACCTATTTAAAGCTGCCGGAGATGACCTGGTTTAGTGCAAGCACTCATGTACTAGCTCATCTGTAAGATATGGTCGTGGCAAAGCATGCCCGATGAGAGGAGTCGCAGTGTCGTTTGCGCGGTTCACAAGAAGGAAGACCCTTCTGACTACGCCAATAATCGAGGAATTATTCTTCTTAACATCGCATACAGGAACCTCTCTGCCGTATTGTATGACCGTCCGAAACATAACCTGATAGGTCCCTCCCAGTGTGGTTTAAAGCCAGATTTTCATTTTACGGCAGATCCTGAAAAAGACCCAAGAAGTGCAAATCGACACTCACCACCTCTTCGTCGATTTTAAGGCCGCAAACGACAATGTGTATAGGAACGAGCTATACAGTGCCATGTCTAGTTTTGGCATTCCTACCAAGCTCGTCAAATTGTGTAGAATGACGATGGAGAAATTTCGCTGTTCTGTCAAGGTCGGTAACGAATTCACCGAGACCTTCAATGTCAAAAAAGGTTTTAGACAAGGCGACGCACTCCCCTGTGACTTCTTCAACATCATCTACGAGAAGATCGTGCGTAACTCACAAGTCAACACCAGAGACAAGATCTTCCAAAAGTCAGTTCAATTACTAGTATACGCTGACGAAACTGACGTGATTGGACGAACACAGCGATCCGTCAATGAGGCGTTTGCTGGTATTGAGGCAAAAGCGGTTAAAATGGGTCTGGAGGTAAATGAGGGCAAAACGAAGTACATGGTGTCATTAAGGAAGGACACACAACATCGACGTCTCGGACAGAGCGTCACATTAGGCAGCAGAAACCTCCAAGTAGTCAAGGATTTAGTCTACCTCGGCTCCGCGGTAAACAGGGACAACAACATCATTACTGAAATCAAACGCAGAACGACTTTTATCAATCGCTGTTTCTTTGGGCTTAAGATGCAATTGAGTGATAAAGCCCTCTCTTTAAGGACTAAGCTCGCTTTATATAACAGCTTGATCATCCCCGTCCTACTTTATGGCGCGGAATCTTGGACGTTAGCAAAGACGGATGAGGAAGCCCTTGGTCTTTTCGAGAGAAAAGTTTTGCGTGCGATTTTTGGTCCTGTTTGCGTTGATGGCATCTGGAGGAGAAGATTTAACGACGAACTCTATCGGCTGTACAGCGACATGAGCCTGGTCAAGCGTCTTCTTTTGCAACGCTTAAGATGGCTGGCCATGTAGAGCGTTAGGCACCACTGCTCCGGTCCAAAAAGTCTTTGAATCCGTACCATTGATACAACGCAGCAGAGGACGACCTAGACTAAAGTGGCGCACACAAGTGGAGAAGGGCCTCAACCAACTTGGAGTGCGCAACTGGAGACAGCTGGCGAAAGATCGTGCTGGCTATAGGGGCGTGATGGTTGAGAGCCAGGAACACCCCGGAATGTATCGCCATAATAATAATAAGAAGAAGATAAACTGGCTAAGGCGTATATTCGTCGAAAGGTTGAGTGTTTAGCTTATATTCGGTTTCCTGGATATAGCCGTTTATACCGCCAGAACTGAGACATCGGTAACGTTGCTTCGAGATTGCAAGCGGGCAACATTTTTCTAAGTTCCACTTTATGGCGCAGAAACTTGGACGTTAAGAAAGCTATAAGTCCTTTCGAAAGTAAAGTTCTTCGTCCGATTTTTGAAATTTGAAAAAGAAAATTCAACGACTAACTTTGTAAGTTGTGCGGTGACATGCGCCTGGTGGATTCAAAGCTTAAGTTGAGCGTACGGATACCACTGCCTTACCCCGGAAAAGTCGAATACGAGCAAATGGGACTATGCAATGAAGGACAGCCTACGCCGAGAGGGCTCACGCATGTGGAGAAGGACCTCAACCAACTTGAAGGAGGAAGCTGGCGAAAGATGGTGCTTGCTGGAGAGGCGTGTTGGTTGAGGTCTAGGACCATATTAAGAAAATGAAAAGGCATATTTTTAAGACCAGCTAAGTCTGTATGAAGTGCTTAGCAAAACTATTCACCAAAAGGCGATAAAGTCTGTCAATAAATGACATTATTTAAGTTGCGACGACAAAGCGTTCCAAATCCTGCTGCACTTCAAACATACACAAATCAGGTTCTTACCTCTCATAGAGAGCTGGGCAAATGAGGATGTTCAATACGCTTCACACGGTCCTATGTGTCAAGACTTGCGTACAAATCAAATTCACTCCACGTAAGAGAGGATGTCTCTTGATTGTGCACCTAAAGAATACCATTTTAGGGTAATTCTTGAAGAATGCATATTTTTAAGGGTCATGTCATGAAGAATGAATTTGAAAACAGGACCGGTAGATGCCATGAAGCACCTTAGGAAAGGTACGTTTCGAGTTTTTCACTGAAGTGCAAACCCAAAGAAATGTCTTCAGAAGTAATCCACTTTTTTTCCACAACTGCTGACAGCTTCTCCAAGTCTCTGCAAGTTTTTAAGGTTGAGATGCCATGCCTTCAGACGCAAGCATCGAGGGACCATCATTTACCGTGGATTAGCCAAAGCAATAAAAGTTGAATGTTTTCATTCACACAAGTCTCGGGTTTCCCCTTCCCCCCACCGACAGAACTTTAAATAGTTTTCACAGAATTTCGAGCCAAACTCATTTCAATTGGAAACTTTCTCAACTTCATGAAGCATGTCACCCACAATTCAACTCACAATCAAAATAGCGTGAGTGACCGTAATGAGGTTTGCTTGATGCTCATGAAACATTCATGCTTGAATGATGAAAACATTAGCCGCTTGTCCAACATTCTTTGGTAGGAATCCTCAGAAAACTTGCTTCAACTTTTTTCGCCGCACTCTGCTTAAAGTGACTGCTGCAATCCAACCAGTCTGACATCAATATTTGTAACTTCCAACTTGGTTACAGTCAAGAGTCTCCTCTCTAATTGTTTGCATTCAATTTTCCAAATTAAACTTTTTTCCTGGCAGGCGAGATCTGCGCGCTAAAACTGCAAATAACTCCTGGGGCACGAGCTAATTTCATTGTGTTGCCTGTACAGGGCAGAGAAGCAAAAAACCACCATTCACCCGGACTAAGCGACGACAAGTGGCACATTCCGCGCCATCGAAGGGATGGATGGGGCAGTACGCTGCCGGGGAACTGCCCCGCAAACTTTATCGCGCCATTCAAGTGGTAATTTATTGCACAGAAGTTCCCTCGCCACACACAGCGTGAGAATCGTCGAGTCAGACAAAAAAGGGATACAATTGATATCAATTTTGCCTCTATTTCGCACCGGGCCCCCATTCTGGGGTTGGCATACTTAAAGAATCGCTTGAGCGGGGATGCAGCAGGCCAGCTGATGTATTGGCAGCACAAATCGCATCGGGTGCTTGGGAGTTTTTTGTGCGAACAGGCATCCTGATTCAGCCCGCAACGTGCACATTATTGTTCCTTCTTATAGCGCTGCACATAAATTATTCGCGGCGTCTCCAGGAGGCCAATTAACCGAAATAACTCTGTGCGGTCGGGGTGAGCTCGAACGGCGAAGAAGAACTGAAGTCCTTTTTTTCGTTCGCTGCTTCGTCGTCCCACGAAGCGGAAATGAAGTCAAATGCCATCCGCATGGTTGAGTGCGGGGAAAGCGTGAACTTCGAAACTCTCCCCCACCAAATCCTCCAGGACGTGGTGCAGCAGTCAAATCGCTTCCAAGGGCCAGCGTCTGCAAGGAAGCGGAAAACCATCGCAGAGTGTGATAATTTTATGATTTTATTGTTTAATTTAGCAGCGGGTCTCCGGCGGTGGGTCGCGGCATGGTCGGGCGGGTGCCGAATCCGCACTACCAGTGAAAAGTTTATCTGCGGATAAATGGATATTTCAACTAAAGCTGTTATTTTAATTATTTTTTGCCCGCAATAGTGTCTTAATTAACTAATGCGGTGCGGGGCGAATGGAACGGAGGCCGTTGGGTTATTCGCGGGCGCGAAAAAGTTTCTCGCTTCTCTTGCTACGGAAAGACATTGATGGCGGCGGGTGGCGTGCTGGGCATGGAATGGTATGATGTGGGCGCCAGCGTAAATAGACACAAACGACAACGGTCTGGCGGGAGTTGGACAGGGCAAGCAGAGCGGCGACAGGCGAAGACTCAGCACAGAAGCATTGTGATTACGATGATGACTATTTATGAATGCCATAAATTTTGTGGCGGCTCTTGTTATTGCGCGATTGACCCTGCGAGTATAAATTATGAGGTTATGCTTGGCAGGGAGTTGCTTATTAGGTAATTAGGAGTTTTGTGATCCTCGTTTTTTTTTCCCGTTCTCTATCCTGGTGCGTGTTTTTGTTTATTGACTGGGGATGATGTTGTTGTGGTTTGAAGCGCGTTTTGTGATTAGTCACTGGTAGAGTGGGAAGGGGATGAGGACTGTGTGTGTTCCACAGGCGCCTTTTGTCGGCAAGCAATTCTGTTGATGGACAGCCACAAGTTAATGAAAGATTGTCGAACTGTGTCGCTTTCGAGAATTGATACGGGCTTGTGGGATATCTGCAGAAGAGGCGCTTTGACTGCATTGAGTCCTTGCCATGTCGTCGTTTTGGTTCTTCGAGTCAGCAGTTTACCTTAGTTACAGCTTACAAATGTCTCGAAAGGGAAACATTTGTTGTGAACGAGACCTTGTTTTTTTTTTGTTTGTTTGGTATGACATTTGTGAAAAATATTTAGTATACATCAAGTCATTGAACAGACAACATCATATTTTTTCATCGTGTTCAAAATGTCGAATTTTGTACCAGAAATTGATGATTTGCGGAAAGCATTGATTTTTTGTTTTCATTTGAAGAAAAGTGCTGCAGAGTCGCATCGAATGCTTGTCGAGGCATATGGTGATCATGCTCTATCAGAAGCAACATGCAAAATTAAGGTTTCAACGGGTCAGAAATAATTATTTTGATGTGAGAAATGAAAACGTGGAAGACCACCAAAAAAGGTTGAAGACGCCGAATTGCAAACGATATTGTATGGAGATGACACTTTGAGTCAAAAGCAATTGGCAGAAATGTTAAATGTTGCACAACAAGCAATTTCTGGCCGTTTAAAAGCTATGGGAAAGATCCAAAAGTGTGGAAAATGGATGAATGAAAGACAGATGGAAAACCGAAAAAACACTTGTGAAATTTTGCTTCAAAGACACGAAAGAAAATCGGTTTTGAATCGGATTGTTACTGGCAATGAAAAATGTATTTATTGTAGGAATCCTTAACGGAAAAAATCGTGGGTTGATCTGGGACAACCATCAACATCGACTGCAAAACCAGATCGATTCGGCAAGAAGACAATGCTGTGTGTTTGGTGGGACCAGAAAGGTGTGCTGTACCACGAGCTCCTAAAACCTGGTGAAACCGTAAATACTGATCGCTGCCGACAACAAATGATCAATTTGAACCATGCATTGATCGAGAAACGACCAGAATGGGCCAGAAGACACGGCAAGGTAATTTTGCTCCACGACAATGCACCTGCACACATAGCAAAACGGGTTCAGGATACAATCAAAACACTTGGCTGGGAGCAGCAACCCCACCCGCCGTATTCACCAGACTTGGCTCCTTCCGACTACCATTTGTTTTCATCGATGGGACACGCATTGGCTGAGCTGCACTTTGATTCCTACGAGGAGGTCGAAAATTGGGTGTCTGATTGGTTTGCTTTAAAAGGCGAACAAGTTTATTAGCGTGGTATTCACAAATTGCCAGAAAGGTGGTCAAAATGTGTAGAAAAAAATGGCCAATACTTTTAATAAGATGTTTTTACTCTCCCATTAAATGTTTTATTTTCAAAAAAAAACTCATTTCATACCGGTATAAATGATAGTCTTTCAATGTTGGTTTTGAAAAAAAAATGCAAAAAGATCCGCAGAATGTGAGAAACAATACCTCAAAAGAAGCGTCAGTGCTCGAGATCATAACGAACTTCTTCTTTCTGTTGGATTGGGCAAAAGCCTTAAGAGTCATCAAATGTTACGATTACCTAACTATCTGTTAGTTGCCTCAATAGCAGAGGCTTGTTGAGGTCCTTCTTTTTTTTCATACAACGTTGCGTTTTGGGCGTTAGCCATTGTAAAGTGGGCGCTCTTCACTGCACTGTTGGCGCCCCATTGCAAGCGTTCTGCATTGCGTTGTGGGTGGTCTCCATTGCATTATGGTCATCCTCCGTTGCATTGTAGGCGCGTTGTGGGGCCCTTCCAATGTATTGCTGGTGTCCTTCGTTACTTATTGGGCGCCCTCCAAAACAACCCAAGGCAAGGCCACGTGCAAACACAAATCGTCATGGAACCCTTTTAGAAATTGAGAAACTTATGAGCATGTCATCATTCCCAAGGGGAACTCTCGCAATCATTCAGTAAATTAAAACACTTCGCTGCCGCTGGAGGTCACATATTTACCCGAAGCTGGATTCAACATCATTTCCGAACTGAACACATTCCACTCAGGAGAGGCACAAATATGCGTAACTTTGTGACTACCCCATCAGATCTCGCATCGTAAAATCTTGTTGACTTCCCTCCTCTCGCTCCCTGAACTTTCAGCGCTTTAAGCATCTCCGAATGAAATTCGCTGACAATGGAAAAAGGATCACGAGTGAACAAAAAAGCCAAGAAAAGAAAACAATTTCAAACTCCATGGCAGCAGTTACTGTTAAATCAACTAAAACACAAGAAAAGTAACTTTACGGAGAGGCACATTCGTTATGCACTCCCAACCGCAGTCGCAGTTGCATTCGCCCTCCGCAAACGGAAAGTGCTCACAATCAAGTCAACTTTTTCAATGCTACCACCAATTGCACTTAAACCGCCGCCAACGAAAACGCAAAGAACTTCGATGTCCTGCTCTCTGACTTCATCATTTGTAATCTGAAACTTTGCCATCAGTCGCCTCCCGACCTCGTACGCCCCCAAAAGAGGAGAGCCTGCATGCAACTTTCATTCCGGAACCAAATGGTGGATCGGGATGGCGGGTGCGACTCCACATTGTCACCCCCACCGATGCATGCAAATGTCGGAGATCAACGCCCAAGAGGGGCGGATGAGGAAAATAAAAACAGAAAATGTGCAGAAATTTGTCATCTGATTGCATTATGAAAACTTGCAGAAGTAATGGCGACCGGGGAGGAACAAAAATCATGGAAAAGTGCTTTCTTCATCCACACACCACTGTGGATGGCGAGCGTCGTCGTCTTAGCCTTCTCCTCTTTCATCTTGCACTGCGCGCGGGAGTGGTATGTGTGAACGATATTACAGTCCTGATGTGGAGCATATTTCAATAAAATTGAGAGCTATTTATAATATGCAGAAGCATTTCGCTCGTCCTGTGTATCTCTGTATCTCCGTCATAATGCCGGGAACAAATGTACCAAGATGTCGGCTGACAGACGAAATATTATTGCCGGGACTGGCGGATTGTCGAGTGTGCAGCTGAAGTCGTACTATCGCTACTGTTTCTCTATCGTCGTTGTCCCCCGGTATCCGCCCGGAATTGCGGAGGATTAATATTTTAAAAAGGATAAACACACTTGTGCGGCGAGACCGGAGCGAAATGATGAGGAAACACGACGGCTAAGAACACGGGCGAGGAGCTGCTACTTTTTCACTTTTCGTTCGGAAGGAGGTGCCAGGTAAGTACGGATCATTTCTCCTTGGTAACGAGTTGGAATTATTTCATTTTTTTTTTGCACTCGATTGTTGTGGCATGAGTGTGTGTATGTTTGGAGGTGGAGGCGAACGAATGTTATTGTTTATGGAGCAACAATTGCTTATGGAGCACTGCACTCACCGCTGGGGGCGAGATCTGTATCTAAGATTGTTCTTAACTTCAATTTACTTTTCCGTAACAGGTGAAGCGAACGGGTTTCGGGGCAGCAGCGTGGCACTCTTAACTTACTTTAGTGTTATGTCTTCACCGATGTCTGCCGGAGGGGTGGGTGTTTTTTTACTCTCCCATAGCACGGCATGGCTGTACACATTTGGAAGGGTTAACTGACTTCTAGTGGAAGCAGGAACGCGTGCTGGGTTCTCATGAATTATGAAGCGTGCTTCCGAGCGTCAGTATGACGGAAAAGTATTTTAAGCATTCGAAGGTTATTCGTGGATGGAAGTAGACGCACGTCTCATGCACTGAGTGAAGTCGTTGTAACGGAAACACTTCGTAGGTATATCGACTACAGTACTACGCTGAGTGGGGTCTGGAGAGTTGATTTCTTTTTCATATTTTGAACGCTGCGACGGTAACATTGTGAAATAGAAAATCAGCAATTCCCAGAATTGAGAAATTCAAACTCCGAAATATCCGAAAAGGAAAGGCCATGGTGTTTCTAACCTCTTGCGTCACCAGAATGTAGATTACCAGAGTTTGTGGAGGCTGAATTTTGCAGTGTTCGACTTTCCCATGTTTGTCTGAATCCTATAATCTCAAGGTTTCCGTATCTGAACTTTCAATTTTTCGCAAATTGGAAAGTGTCTGTAATTTAATTTTTGGACTTGGGTTTTCTCTGAATTTTTCACAGTCATGGGTGGACCAGATGCTCAACCAACAAGCCCCTCCAGCTGACACGATCTGGCACTCTGGATGGATACAATTTCGCAAAATAAGTTGCTGAAGTCCTTCTCCATAAGTAAAAGCCATCACGCTCTCCTCGGCCTTGTCGCTCTGGCTAGAAGTTGAAGTCCCTTCGGGCTGGAACAGTGTTATTCGCCGTTCAACAATCTTATCTGTTGAAAACACTTATTAGCTCGTTCCACTTTAGGTTTAACCTTCTTCTCCACGATCAGTGCAAAACGCTTCGTATGTAAAACGCAGTCCCTCTTCATGTGTTGTTGAGGTAGTTCGGTCGTATGTCACATGAAGCAAGACTGTAAGCTGGCGCCTTGGAGATAGGACTCTACTCTACAATAGCCCTTCCAAGCCGGCTGGCAAGAGCTGTTCTGCCTTAAATGTCCGTTCAGGCGTTGTTCGTACCGAAGAAGACGATGTTCTTAATAATAATAATAATTGTTGGCGCTACAGTCCAAAGGGGGACCAGGGCCTAGCTTGCTCATCAGCTGCTCGTGTTGTGCGCGCTACTGTTCTCTCACGAGTAGAAGGGACCTACAGTTTTTTGCCGTCTCCGAACGGCGAGATTTGAGAAGCTTTCTTAGACAGTTATTACTCTTTGAGTGTTGTCAACAGCTCGAAAGAGGTGGTGCCGTGAAAAATGCGAAAAATTGGTGTTGAGCTGGGAGACGAACGTAGACCCTTCGGCGTGTGAGCGTCGCACTCTACCCACTACGCCACGGCGACCACATGTTCTTCACTAACTCGAAATTAAAGCTGGTCTTATGTGTGTTGGCATCCACGATAATAGCACATTCTCTGTTATGACCTCGTCCACCTACTTAAGATTTGGAAGAGATTACCTAAGATGATGAAGAGATCTGTCTGATTTAAATATCAAACAGCGGAATATTTTCGAGGAATGTGTCTCAAAGTCACTACCAGCTGCACGAACTGAGTGGGACACGGAATCCACCATAAAACAAAATATTGACTTTTGGGCATTCCTGATAACAGTATGGACGACATTGAAAACATTGAGTATTTGAGTTTTATATGGCAAGAGACACAAGAATGTCCTTCTCTACTCTGTGACAAAACCGAAAACAACAAATCAGCACTTTTGTCGGAATAGCATGTTTGATGAAATACCACATGAAGCTTACTTCCATTGGAAGCTTCCCTTAAAGGCTTAATAGAGGACACAACGAATTTAAAGTAAGTACTTAGCACTCTCCTCTTTCAAACACTGTCGCCTGCTTCAGACATAAGCTAAGCTTTTCATGAAGGCGCTGGCAACAGAAGTAAGATAATGTGCTCTATAAAGACAGCATTGGCTGCCGCGGCACAGTGGATAGCTTTAAAGGCACACTAGAGGACACAACGGATTTAAAGAAAGTCCTCTGCACTCTGCTCTTTCAAACATTGTCGTCTGCTTCAGACACAACTTAAGGTTTCCATGAAGGTGCTGTCAACAGAAGTAAGTTAATGTGCTCTATAAAAACAGCATTGGCTGCCGCGGCACAGTAGAAAAATGCGTCAGTTCACAAACCGAAGGTTAGACGTTCAATTTCTCACATTTTGAAGCGGTTTCACCATGGTGGAATTGTTGAAATATTTCTCTGCTTCTTTGGCCTTTAGAGTTGTCATTTCTACAACTTTTGAGAAAGTATGTCATTCCTAAGACAACATGAGTTAAAGAAGGCAGTGTGTGACCCCTTTTAGACTGCTGGTTCAAGCATTTTGAGGACTTTCGGAAGGTAACAAACAAAATCAGAGATAATACAAATTTACACCTATCAGTAAGGAACTTGTTCAGAAGCAACTATGGATTACCGAGAATGGGATAGGCCTGTCAATACTTGATTTGACTTTTTGGCATATTTTATTAAATAGTGGCCGCCGTGGCGTAGTGGGTAGAGTGCGACGCCCACACGCCGAAGGGTGTAGGTTCGATTCCCAGCTCAACAGCAATTTTTCGAATTTTTCACGGCACCACCTCTTTCGAGCTTCTGACAACATTCAAAAAGTAATAACTGTCTAAGAAAGCTTGTCAAATTTCGCCGTTCGGAGTCGGCAAAAAACTGTAGGTCCCTTCTACTCGTGAGAGAACAGTAGCGCGCACAACACGAGTAGTTGATGAGCAAGCTAGGCCTTGGTCCCCCTTTGGACTGTAGTGCCAACAATTATTGTTATTATTATTATTTAATAAATATATAAAATCGTATCTTAATTCTAGAAAAAATACTTAAAACTAGCTAACAATTATCTCAGCGACAGTTCTGAAATCTAACTTACTTACCATAAGCAAGTGCTCTAAGTTAATCTATGACAAATTTAAGATTGCCTTTGGACATAGTTAAATAATTTTATAAAATAATAATATATATACAATTTTCTGTTCCAAGAAAAGCTTGAAAAACTTGGCTCCTTCGTTTTTGTTTTAACCTATCTTAAGCTATTCTAAATTAAACTTAACTGCTAGTTATCAAGAAATAAAAACTAAACTATGTCCATATTAAATTACGGAAGTGTGCATCATGACATATATGGAATTTATACCCGTATGAAATGAGCATTTTTTTTTAAAACAAAGCAGTAATTATTGCTGGGAAAGTAAGAACATTTTATTCAAAGTATTAGCCATTGTTTTCTACATATTGTGACCACCTTTCTGGCAATTCGTGAATACCACGCCAATAAAATTGTTCGTCTTTTAAATCAAACCAATCAGACACCCAATTTTCGACCTCCTCGTAGGAATCAAAGTGCTGCTCAGCCAATGCGTGTCCCATCGATGAAACCAAATGGTAGTCGGAAGGAGCCAAGTCTGGTGAATACGACGGGTGGGGTACCTGCTCCCAGCCAAGTGTTTTGATTGCATCCTGAACCGGTTTTGCTTTGTGTGCAGGTGTATTGTCATGGAGTAAAATTACCTTGCCGTGTCTTCTGGCCCATTCTGGACGTTTCTCGATCAATGTATGGTTCAAATTGATCATTTGTCATCGGTAGCGATCAGTATTTACGGTTTCACCAGGTTTTAGGAGATCGTGGTACAGCAAACCTTTCTGGTCGCATCGGATTTTCTTTTGTGTCTCTGAAGCACAATTTCACAAGTGTTTTTCGGTTTTCCATCTGTCTCTCATTCAATTCATGTGGCACCAATTTTCCACACTTTTGTATCTTTCCCATAGCTTTTAAACGATCAGAAATTGTTTGTTGTGCAACATTTAACATTGCTGCCATTTTCTTTTGACTAAATGTGTCATCTCCATCCAATATCGTTTGCAATTCGACGTCCCCAATCTTTTCTGGTGGTCTTCCACGTTCTTCATTTCTCACATCAAAATCATTATTTCTGAACCGTTAAGTCCATCATTTGCATGTTGCTTCTGATAGAGCATGATAACCATATGCCTCGACAAGCATTCGATGCGACTCTGCAGCACTTTTCTTCAAATGAAAACAAATAATTAATGCTTTCCGCAAATCATCACTTTCTGGTACAAAATTCGACATTTTTAACACGATGAAAAAATATGATGTTGTCTGTTCAATGGCTTGAACTTGGGCTCGTTCACAACAAATGTTCCCTATCGAGACATTTGTATCTCTACGCTTACTTCATACGGGTATACCTGGTATATTTAATATGCTTGGTGCACATTTTTTGCCGTCTCCTGGCCTTATTTAGCTCTTTTATATTTTTTATTTATTTATTTTTTTTTTTGTCGTTTCAGTCAAATTACCGCTTACACACTACCCTACACACTACCTTAAAAACTATGTCAGGGGCCTGATGTTGATGCAACCAACAGTAGAAGTGGCATTTTCTGGCGAATATTGCCCCATCTCAGACAGAGGTCACCGTACTGAACTAAAGAAGATCTACGTGGCTACGAGCGACGTCCGGTTCGTATTGGAAACGCCTATCCACTGATCGGCGTACGACATAGAAGATTATGAAACATTCTTTCGTGTTCTGAATCAGCCCTTTAGAATCTAAATAGAGAAACGTTTCAGGATGTATGAATCCGTTCAGATGCACCATTGCATGGCACATTGTGGTAATACGCCCCAAAGATCAGACTGTTGGATGAAGTCATCGCTCGTGCAATGTGCCCTCGAGTCAGCGTAGTAATGAAATTATCTTTCCTGATTAGATTTGAGGGGGATGAGGAAGCCCTTAGTCTTTTCGAGAGAAAAGTTTTGCGTGCGATTTTTTGTCCTGTTTGCGTTGATGGCATTTAACGACGACGAACTCTATGGGCTGCACAGCGACATGCGCCTGGTCAAACGTCTACGAATACAACGCTTAAGATGGCTGGGCCATTTAGAGCGTATGGACACCACTGTTCCGGCCCGAAAAGTCTTTGAATCCGAGCAATTGGGACAACGCAACAGAGGACAACCCAGACTAAAGTTCCGCACACAAGTGGAGAAGAACCTCAACCAACTTTGAGTGCGCAACGGGAGACAGCTTGCCAAAGATCGTACTGGCTGGAGAGGCATTTTGGTTGAGGCCCAGGTCCACCCCGGACTGTAGCGCCACACGAAGAAGAAGAAGAAGAAGAAGAAGATTAGATTTGCCTCGTTATACAAAACCTCGTTAGGATTTCTATCCGAAATAAAATTCTATCCGAAATTCTTTTCGGATAAAAATCGGATTCAGGCGTTCGATACAACATGAGGCAGGCCCGGAGACATTGCCTCTCAAACACTTTCATCCTTTCCAACTGGGAAGGACTCAGATTGAACCAGACTGGGCAACCGTATACCATGATTGGCCGTATGAGAGCCATGTAGCAGATCTGTCAATACTTGGCAGTTACAGATGGTGAACACCACTTGTTCGTTGCAATGGACTTTGCTGGGCACTTGCAACAAAAGCAATGAGGAACTGCCTATTGTTCGTTTCAATGGAATTTACGTATCCATTGCATCAGGCGATTTTTTCTATAATATTGAACTGATGGAATATGCGTATGGCGGCCAATGTAAAGGGATTCCATTTTTGAGGTCTTTTTATGAACGTGTAGCCGCCACGCAGTGGTTCCCATTGTATTAAGAACAATTTGTACTCGTTGATATATCTTGATGAGATGTGGAATATAGTACTGGTGCCGTAAGATCCTCCTGTAATATGATGGTTGATACAGCATAAAGGATAACGGAGTGATCTTATTAAAAAATTCTGAAAAACGCACTTTTTTGTTTAATTGCATAAAAAAATACTTAATAACAATTTGTAACTGTAAATTATGGGCTTAAAACAATGCTGGAATTCATACCTATATAGAAAAATTACACTCAATATTATGCGCCAACACACTTTCTCTGTAAAAAATATTAAAATCGGAATTCAGTGTAATAAGTCTTGTGGTTACATACTTAATGGTTCATGTCCATGATATTTGCCCAACACAAGCACTAGAAAAAAAAATGTGCAGAAAACTGCTCGAGATTGCTCCACTTAAACGCCTCGTTCTCCCAAATTGGACAAAAGTGTATTTTTATTATTGCACAATCGATAAAGAATATTTCAAATTTTTAGCAACACTTAGTTCCAGTTGGAGCCTTTTGGAGCACATTTGTTATGCTCCACTAAACACGGGAGAACTTCCCGCAAAAGGTACACTAAGCAAAAAGCCTGGTCTAGACAACTGGTGATCACAATGAAGGAACTGTTGATGCAAAATGAAGGTTCAATGCACGCCCTTTCCAATAAATGCAACATAATGTTGCAAGGAATTTTGCTGAAAAAAATGTACAGTTTTAAAAATTTCAAAGTCTTAACTTTGATTAGTCGTATAGCGAAACGGCTCATGAGAGGTAAACAAAATTTTGGCTTTCAAGGTTCTCATATATGTAGAACTGAAAACAAAAAATACCACTTGACCGAGAAAATTATTTCATTTTACGTATTGTTTCCTCTGGGGAACCACTGCCACATACCGTCCATATCCAGGTTCGATTCATTGACTTAAAACCTTCCACGGTGACACCTCTTACAGGCTGCCGACTATACTCAATTGTTAGACCTTGAGTATAGTCGGCTTATGAAAAAGGTTTTCAAACTTCGCCGCTCGGAGTCAGCAAATAACTGCTCCTGTTCCCATTACTGTTCCTTCTACTCGTGAGAGAACAGTAGCGCGCAAAACACGAGTAGTTATTTAGCAAGCTAGGTCCTGGTTCTCTTGTGGACTATCTCGTCATCCAATATGAATTAAGTGAGTAACTACAATTACGGATTTTCTTGAAAATAAAATACATATTTTTCATTGAGGAAAATACCTCTTTTCTGTAATATATTGGCCATTTGGAGGAATGACCTGTTGCCATCTTTCAGGCGGCATCATTATTCCAAGTTCATAAAACTTCTGGTTTTTATCAGCAAACAACTGAACAAGGTACGATTTGACATCATCACAATTATTAAAATGTTTCCCATTAAAGGAGTTTTGCAAAAATCGATATAAGAAGTAATCAGATGGTGCAAGATCAAGACTATATTGTGGAACATCCCAACCAACTATTTTTGCCAAGTGGCCAAAGATGTGTGTGGTCTTGCATTATCATGATGGATACGAAACCTTTTCGATTTGTCAATTCGCGACAGCTTGGAAATAAATCGAATTAGAGACTGCTACATTTTTAGGCATATTTGCGCGCTCACTTTTACCTCGAAACATCACCCAGCAAACACGTGTAGACGCCATAGTTTGCACAATGGAAGCGTTTCAGTTCAAATATTCGTCCAGATAACCAAAACAAAAGTCATTAGCATACTGCCCTCGCCACCACACCAACAAGAAGGACCACTATCTCCGTAATGCAATCGTTAATGTCGTGGCCAATTAATTACACAGAAGAACACAATCGTGTTAATGGCCCCCGAAGAAGAACGACACCCACCCATCCGTGCACGAGTGTACGCGACTGTGCGTATCGTCAGAATAGCAAATTATACATGACAGGATGGAGGAGAAGATGCAAGGACCCGCAGAAATTGAGCCTAATTAAGATGAATAAAAATTACTCGATTGTGCTATGCTTTGAATTATTCATGCCGTTCTCGGCTACCCCACGCCAAACAATGCACACAATAGCCGACGCAGACGTGTACCAAATTAGACATGCCAAAGTCCACCCGTCTGTATGAATCCTCGCAATTATGACAAGAGATCCATGAAACTTCAATTCAGCTCCACCAATATACAGTCGCCGAGTAAAGTCGCCAAAGACGCAGCAAGCCTCGCAGACGCGAAGCAAACCGACCAAATTACGTAAATCGATCATTCATTACAATCAAGGACGACTGCCATTGCTGCCACGCCGACAACGTCGACAGCACCGCCTTTGCCGCCACTGCCGTCTACAGTGACGACAAGGATGATGATGACAGCGTCGACGGCCGCACAGGATGGACTGTGCTCGAGCCGAGAACATGATTCCACTCTGCCAATTATTGCGCGGCCAACATTAATCTTTGCCATAAACATTAAATTATTAGATTTATAAAGTATAATGTTCGTGATGGTTTCATTTATCAGCCGAGATTCTGGCGAGCGAATCATTTATCTTTGCTGCAGATCTGGTGGAGTGGCCGAGTGCTGGCGTGCTGAAGTGCTCGCTGGAGTATCACAGCGCAGAGTGCCTCCGCGGCAGGGATGTACTCCTTGTCTCGAGTGGTGCGCCGGTTTTTGTGTTTGTTTCATTGAATCCTTGTGATGGTGTGCAGATGCGCGTGCCAGCGTGGGCTAGGATTTCACGTTTTTCGTTGGTAATGACGTTTGATGGGGCCGCAATGAAAGGGATACTGTTTGCGATTCCGCAGGCACACAGTCGCTGTGTGTGCTCACAAGGGGAGGGGCAATGATGTTGCGTTTGGTTTTCTGTCAGCTCCGGTTTTGACATCCGTCAAGGGGCTTGTTTTCGCGCCACGGTTTTATGTTGTTCGCCGGCGACGAAAGGGATGCGATTCATGCCTGATTTGCGTTGAAAAATGAGCTCCCTCTCTTACTCCCTTGTTGTTGCTTTGAGAGTCAATTTATCAGCTTATCTGAATTGAACTTTGACAAACAGCACAGTCCAAGTGCACACTACTCTGCTTACAGCCACTGTGCAGGTGTTGTGTGTCTCCTTCAAGCCGAACCATTCTCATCCGAGAAGGCAATAAATGTCAGCAAAAGTAAAATTTATGATCAGACACATGCAAGGATGCACCTCATATTGGCACCTAAAATACGTCGAAAGGGTCAATTTAGCACCGAACAAAAGACAACATCCCCCAGCAGCTGCCTTGACATGTCAAGCATCCACACAAGCACACCGCCGAGGTGTGGCAGATTCTATTGAATTTGTCGCAATGCTTCTATCTCAAAGTGCATACGGAAAAACTGCATAAAACATCTCACACATCACATTAGCCTCCTACACACGCTGGAGGGGGGTGCACTCCGGCACATGCATGCCGAGGAGGTCGCCATCATCTCCATCACCGCCGTCATCACCACTCCAGCACTTCCAGAGAGCACCGAAAAAAGCAAGAAGCAATAACACAAAAGTGCAAGTGACTCTCGGCGTTGTGAGAGCCTCAAGCTGCAACACTGCTCTGAAGCTCCAGAGACTGCTTCGCTGCTCTCCCGCAGCGCCTGATGGGATCGGAATGGAGCAAAATGTGGGACAACTCCTTCTGGCTGCTGAAAATAAAGTGTTGCGTTCCCAGGTTGGTAAGCGGGCCCAACTCTTTCCCCCCATTTGCAGCTACCGCAATCCTAAACTGGTGTGCTGGCGGAGGTCCCGAGTAGGGGCAGGAGCAGAAGCAGAAGCAGAAGCAGAAGGAATCAGCATTAGAAGCAAAGGCACTTCGAAACCGAAAACATGAAGGGAATTAATGTTGTGCATTATCGTGTGCTGCGCTGCGCCACAAAGGAGATATGGTGTGTTGCAATATTTTCACATTCCCCCTGTCCACCTACACGCCACCGTGTGCACTCGTTCTTCGGGCTCACCGAGGTACGGTGTGACAAACTGGCTTGTATTTGCATATTTTAAATATTTTGTGCATAACTCTCGGTCGTCTGTTTCGTGTGCCATTTCGAATCACATGCTTGCACCCACCCCAGGACGGGAGTTGAATTTATTTTCGCTGGGCGTGGGTGTAATGCAGAACGAGGCTTCCATTCAGCTGCACATCCGTCGATGGGGTTGCTTTGGCTGTTTGGTTGGTTGGTTGGTTGGTCTATCTGCATGTGAATGGAAGGTGAACACTCGACAAAATGTGAAGTGCAATTTCTGCCGTCGCCGGCTGTACTGACGACGATGGCTGAATGGTCGACGTTCGACATGGAGTGCTTCGCCGTCCTTTCAACATCGATTTCTTCAGCCGGCGACGTCACCGTCGCCACCGTGCCACCCCGTTGTCGTTCGCATGCAAATGCTCCGCCATTTGATTTCTGCTGTGGCATAAACAATAATTCACTTCACAGCCTTCGGGAGGCATGGAGCATCTCTGCCGTAGCTACCTCCCAAGGACTGTGTACGGATTTTAGTTTGGCGTTATCCACTCAAACAATTACATGGACGGCACTACGATTGTTGCACGTGGAAGAGATATAATCGTTTGCCTTTCCATGGTGGGATCTCAAGCTCAGCGGGCATCACAAGATTTTGGACAGTTTGTTTGAATGAGAGCCAGGAGTAAGTTTGTATAACTTTCGTGATGACGCAGCTGGCGGCGTGGCAAGTGAGATCTGAAACCAACTTCACAGCACAGAAGTGGATGTTTCGGTACGGTATCCATTGCATAATTTTAGGCGCACGCTCAAGGTGTACGTTTCTTCCCTGACTGTTACTTTAGTCTCCCCATCCTCCTGAAGGTCGCAAAATTGAGTGCATCTCCTCCCTCTCTCGCCCAGCGTCGATCTGACAGATAAATCACTTTGTCTCGCTCCAACGATTTCATTTCAAAATGTGTCTGCACAGACTGCCTTGGATGCAGTGTGATCGCGTTTTCATTGCCGGCCCACACCAGACTCTCTGTTGCCCACAACATCTCTCCCCGAAGCATTTGAATGAAATTCAGCAAATCAATTACGAATGCAGACACCCAAGCGAAAGCAGCAATTGATCCATCTCCGGCGCTGCATTATACGCATCAATCTCCATTCCCCTTGATGCACCCTCCATCGCCCCATCACCCCATCGGCCATCAAATGAGGATGTACCATCGACAGAGAGCATTCCAATACAAGCGACACGATTTATTACCCCTAAGCATCCTTCCTCGCCACACACCACCGATCGTTGTAGTCGTCGTGCAGTCACCTAAATATCTGCTGTGCTCCGTGTTCCCACGATTGAGATGCACTTGAGATGCAGGCTTCGATGCTAAGATGGATGATACACCAAGAAATGCACTCCACTTTGAATGGATAAATGGATGGCTTCGAGGACATTAACTCCTCTTTGATCGGATGGAGTGAAATGGGATGTTTTATGCGCTTGTTTGTCGACTATTACACTCGCCGACGGTGGGCCAGTGCTCCTCTTTAATTTAATCCGATTGCAGAGGGAAAATGAAATGGAAGCGCAAAAATATGTCGCAGTACAAGCGACTGCATCGACAAAGGAACGCGCCACTGAAAAGCAGTAATTGCACGTAATTGCATCGCAACTATGATCGGGACTTTTGACAGTTTTTTTTTCGCCCTCGACATGTGTATTTCGGACTGCTGTATAATTAATATGTTTGCAGTCATTAATTATTGCCTGCACAAGGATTTCTGCATTCATAAGCGGCTTCCCCCCTGTCCGGAAGGACGGCCCGACCGGATGTAGTTGTGCGTGTGCGCTTACGTGACAATAAAGTCGCTGTTTTACATTTGGTTGACAAGCGGCGAGCCGGGCGGAATTGTTTCTGATGAACGCAATTCAATGCGATAGTGTCAATGCGGTGGACAGGGTGAGCAGATAATCAGACTCAGTGCAGCTTTGCGGGCGATGAGCTGATGATCGAAGGTGGCCCATTCTGATGACATCCCTTGTGAACAGCGATGATGGATTTTTTTCAATTTTCACAATCGGATACGTTAAGCCCTAAAAGAGGTGACATTTCCGTAGCTTGATTGAGGAAGAAACGAACGAGTCTATGGGAAACGAGAACATTTTGCAGCCGTCTGGCGTACGATGTGAAGAGTCGTTGGGAACGTAACGGTTAGGGGTCATTTGATGTTGATTGAGTCTACAGTACGCAGACAAGACCTCCAGCAAGGTTGTTGAGAAGGGTGAACCTCGTGTGCACAAACCAACTGCGAAGACCATCCACTCTGGACTAAGCGTTTTTTCTCACCACGGCAAACCGCTTTTTTGGCTGCCATATCTCAATCCGGTGGCCGCCGTGGCGTAGTGGATAGAGTGCAACGCTCACACGCCGAATGGTCTAGGTTCGATTCCCAGCTCAACACCAATTTTTCGAATATTTCACGGCACCACCTCCTTCGAGCCGCTGACAAAATTCAAAGAGTAATAACTAAGCTTCTCAAATCTCGCCGTTCGGAGTCAGCAAAAAACTGTAGGTCCTTCTACTCGTGAGAGAACAGTAGCGCGCACGACACGAGTAGTTGATGAGCAAGCTAGGCCCTGGTCTCCCTCTGGACTGTAGGGCCAACAATTATTATTATTATTATATCTCAATCCAGTCTTTTGACGCAATTGAACAGACATTAGTCGAAGAAAGTCAAAAAGGGCATATTCGATGACTGTCGGTTAGTTGGTTAACTGAGCTGTTGAATCCAAAATCTTCGGGAGGACGTTGCTGACGCCCTAATCTGCGTGCTTGTGCTTTTCCAACTCATTCCTCAAAACTAGACTCCTTTTCAAATGTTCTGCGACAGGTTTGTCAAGGACGCTCCTCTAGTCTGTCTGGGTGGTTACGTGGATACCGCTGACGGCGTGCTTCCTAATGGTTGTGTCCATTCCTTGCGCCATAGAGGGTGCATATTCTGCTACCATTCTTTCCTCCGGGTTGTGGTATTAATAGGTTCATGGCCAGCTCGCCGGTTGCCGTTGGAGTTGGAGTTTCCGATGGGACAGAATTTCTAAGAATGTTCCTCAATCATCTACCGACGAATGTTCTCAGCTTCAGTAAGCTAATCCGGTCTACTTTCTATGTGGTGCACCCAAAAATATACACTCGTTCCTTAAAAACGTTGTGTATCTTGATTTCGATAGTGCAGAGTTGTGAAACCGGTTTTTAAAAGAGTCACATTTTCCCACAAAAGTAGCAGGGTTAGTGTCAGTGCTTTATTGCACTCTTCTATGAAAGGCATTATGGAGCTGGGTTGTTGAATTTTAGCGGCGTTGTTGTGTGCCAGTACGTAAGTTAACGCAACAAAGTATGGCCCCAACTTTAACACGCGCAGACAAATCCAATATACGCCGCATTCATATCATCGAGTCAGCAAGTCTACCGAACCAAACACCTGTCATCAAACACCAACGTCAGCAGCGTTCCTACGATCGACGCGCTGCTCACATCAAGGTGCCAAACTACACTATCACCAAATGTAGGGTATTTAAGGTAGAGTTAAGTTATTCATATTGTTCAGTATCTTTGGAGGCAGAATCGTTGCCAGTTGAAAATAAATATTTTTTTAATGAAAAAAAAAAAACTATAAATAGTTTACTCCGTGTACTTCAACGTTCTCCGAAGCAGTGACCGTTTTCAACAATGCTGCAGATTAGGTCTCCGTGCTAAGGGTTGTAGGTTAGGAAAGGGTTGTAACCAGAGAAGCTACTCAATCTAAGTTACCATTGGGACTCCTTTCCGTCTCTGTGCAACTGCAAAACTTGGAGGGGTGCACTCCAATGTTTCAGTGCTCTGCACAGCTCCACATATCAGAGCACTGAACACTGCATTACATGTAGTAGAACAACTTTGTTAAGCCTTACCAAGCAAACAGAACGTAAAGAAATGAGCTTTGGCCAAAAACTCACCACACCACACCACACCACACACACTTTGATCATTTCTACTTGGTCAGCATAATATGTGTCATTTGAAAATGTATATTGCTGACGCGCTTAGAATTAAGAATAGCGAAGAGTAAGTCATCTGCAGGCCATATACCAAATCTGAGCCCGCATTTGGAAATTTCATTGATGTCGCATTGTATCCCTGCACCGATTTTAGGTGAGCACTTCATATTCTCGGTTGCCTCCTTAAGACAAATGCGGCAATTGGGAAAAGAAGATCATAGACAACTAAAATTACTGCGGGGAATAAGGATTATCCACAGAAAGTTTTATTATTATAAATGCAACTCAACTTACATTCTGTCGGCTTTTAAAAGATTTATTAGTTTAATGAACAAATGAACAATGCTACCAAATTGTGATACGAAGGTTGCCTATTATATTTCGGGATTGGAAAACCCTGGTGTTGCAATCTGGGAACTGCCAGCTCTATCGTAAAGTTTGACATTGTAAAAGAAAAAAAACTACGAGGAGAAAATTTACACGCCAAACTGTGATACGGCTTACTAGCTGCAAAAAGCCGGTCATCTGGCTGGGCGAATGACCCCAAGTCTACACTTCTTTTGTCAGAAACATGTATATATAGCCAGCACACGAGATTAGTAAGCTGTCAGTCAGTTATCTAAACTTCTAAAATGCCTATCTTAACTGTTTTCATCAAGCAGATTTTTTCCTCTTTATTCTCTTACAATTATTTTTGAGGTTATTTGTGTTGTTTACAGTGACTAAACAGATTCATCTCGCCCATAAAATGGAATGAAAACGTGAACATTTTCTTGCGATTATTTTTTACAACTTTCGACGTGGATTAGCTCAACAACAGTGCGTCGATGAACATAATTCGATTTTTGGCGATGAAGCTTCATCAAGGACTAGTGTTTATCGATGGTATTGTGAACTCCACCGAGGTCGTAGCTCACTCCAAGACGAATATCGTGAAGGTCGTCCAAAATTAGTTGTTGTTCCGGAAACCATTGAAGCTGTGCGCCAACTGATATTGCAAGACCGTCATGTCACCTCTCGTGAGATTGAGATAACCTTAGGCATTAGTGGGACGAGCATACATTCAATATTGCATGAACATTTGACCGTCAAAAAAATTTGTTCGCGTTGGATTCCACACAATTTGTTAATCGCTCAAAAAAGGCTCGTGTCGATTGGTCGAAAGAAATGCTCCAAAAATACGATCGCAGGGCTTCGAAACACGTCTATGATGTGACAGGTGATGAATCGTACTTTAACGCGTATGAGCCCGAAAGTTAACAGCAGTCGACTGTAAAATAATAATAAAAATTGTTGAGGCGACAGTCCACAGGGGGACCAGGGCCTAGCTTGCTCATCAACTACTCGTGTTGTGCGCGCTACTGTTCTCTTACGAGTAGAAGGGACCTACAGTTTTTCGCCGACTCCGAACGGCGAAGGTTGAGAAGCTTTCTTAGACAGTTGTTACTCTTTGAGTGTTGTCAGCCGCTCTAAAATGGTGGTGCCGTGAAAAATTCAAGGTGTTCAGCCGGGAATCGAACCTAGACTCTTCGGCGTATGAACGTCGCACTCTACCCACTACGCCACGACGGCCCCGACTGTATGCTTACTTCAAATTGAGCCAAATCCAACAAAAGTTGCTCGCGCACGAAGCACTTCCAAGCAAATTTTCGAATGTTCTTTCGGAAAAACTGGACATAACCATGCCGCAACCATACCACTAGAACAACGCAGAATAGTCAATTTTGAGTGGTACACAAAAATTTGTTTGCAGTTGTCTCCGAGAAATCAGGAAAACCAACCGCCGGAGACGGATCAACCTTTCACCACAACAATGCGAGATCTCACAAATCGGCTCAAACAACTGCATTTTTGTGCACTCAAAACATCGATTTGAGGAATCATCCGCCGTATAGTCCTGACTTGGCACCGAATGACTTCTTTTTATTGATGTAAAAAATAAAATGAGAGGTCAACGTTTTTCGACACCTGACTAAGCGGTTCATGCGTCCAGAATATAAGTTTTGGAGATACCTCAATCAGAGTGGCAAAAGTGATTCGACAATTGTTTTAAACGTATGTAAAAGTGTATAAATCTTAATGGGGAATATTTTGAAAGCTATTTTCGATGATTAATATTTGTTGTACGCCGGAGCGTACGAGGAAGCCCTCGTATTCATGAAGAGAAAATGGCTGCTTACCAGGGATTCGCAACTTTATTATCAACTGTGCAAAAGTGGTCAAGTGAGTTGAAGAAAGGCAGAGAGAGCATTGAAGCAGACCCACGCTCCGGCGCCCCGGCCACTGCTTGTACTGGAGAAAGCATCAAAGAAGTCGAAAAATGTGTTCTTAAGTATGCCCGAATAAAGGTGAAAACAACGGCAGAGATCACCAAGCTTTCAACTGGTACCATTCAAACCATTTTTCATGACCATCTTAACCTACCAAAGGTCAGTGCAAGGTGGGTGCCACGAATGCTAACAGCACCTCTGAAAAAAGTAAGAATCATATGCTGTGGAGAGCTTTTTTAGTTGTGTAGTGAGAACGCGGACGGTATTAAGGATCGAATTGTTACTGGGGACGAAACATGGGTTCACCACTATGACCCTGAAAGCAAACAAGAGTCCATGCAGTGGCATAAAAAAGGGACAGACCCCCCGAAGAAGTTCAAAGTCACTCCGTCTGTCGGGAAGCGCATGGTCACAGTTTTTTGGGACTCAAAGGAAATCTTGCTCATTCAGTACATAAAAAAGGTGAAACCATAAACGCCACATCCTACGCTTCTACATTGAATAGTTTGCGGGGGGAAATGAAAAAGAAAAAACGGAGTAAACTCGCAGCGGGTGTGTTGCATCTTCATTAAAACTCTCCTGTTCACACGGCGCGAGTTTCCATGGCTGCGGCGAGAAATTGTGGTTTCAAAGAAATCCAACATCCACCCTGTAGTCCAGACCTTGTCCCTAGTGATTATTTCCTGTTTCCGGATTTGAAAAAATGTCTTTATGGAAAAAGATGCTCTGATGATGAAGAACTCAAGTCGGGAAGAAATGGGTGTCTTGCAGAGAAAGAGGAAATTTATTTTTTTGAGGGTTTACGAGAGCTTATCTCAAGATGCAACAAGTGCATTGATGTTAGGGGAGATCATATTGAAAAATGAAAATAATTTAAATTGAATTCGCATTTTCCTTCATATCGATGCCGAGAATATATTGAACGCAACTCGTAGGTCCCTTCTGTTCGTGAGAGAACAGTAGACCGCAGAACGCGAGTTGTTGATGATCAACTTAGGCCCTGTTCCCCCTGTAGACTGTCGGCCCATCCAAGTATTATTATGTAAGGTGTCCACGATGTGGTCGCCGTGGCGTAGTGGGTAGAGTGCGAGGCTCACACGCCCAAGGGTCTAGGTTCGATTCCCTGCTGAACACCTCGAATTTTTCACGGCACCACCTCTTTCAAGCTGCTGACAACACTCAAGGAGTAATAACTGTCTAAGAACGCTTCTCAAACTTCGCCGTTCGGAGTCGGCAAAAAACTATAGGTCCCTTCTACTCGCGAGAGAACAGTAGCGTGCACAACACGAGTAGTTGATGAACAAGCTAGGCCCTGGTCCCCCTTTGGACTGTCACGCCAAGAATTATTATTATTATTATAAGGTGACCACGATGCCTTTCGGAGTTAGTTACGAACGCTGTTTGAGGCTGGTTTTGTTGCAGTCACAAGCGGAAGGGACATTCTCTGCCGGACTGTGCCCTGTCAATGGCGGAAATTGCCCTATTGAACTGAAGAAGTGGCTGCGAGCGTCCGGATCGTATTGTCGTACGATATCGGCGAGCTTCCCACCGTATCCTATGTCAGTACTTTTGAGAGTAAATTGAAAAATTCTTAGATCGGAATGAAATCGCTTTGCCATACCATTTCGTGCTACATCATGTTCCCGTTGGGATAGCATTTGTGTTATCGGAGCAAAATCTTAGTTGGTGCAAGTCACACAAGTCGTACCACAGATGTGGGATTTGGTTTTACGTGATCACCTGTCTTAACGGCTTATATCACGGGGAACCTTTTTCCCAAGAGTCGTAAGTAATGCAAGACTAAACGCCTTAGTTACCCAAGTACCAAACTGGGATCATGCTTGAGGGGCAATCACCCCACCTTGGTTTGATGCGAAGCCTTTCTAAAACCTCTTCCGCTCTTTGGGTCGCAGCGCCCGGTTGAGAATGCAACTCCACACTGAGAAGGGATAGTCCCCTAACCGACTTGCCTAGTTTTGCTTAAACAATGGGCTAGACAATTCAGCACAGTACACTATCCTCGACTCTACCCGCGATGTTAGGTGGTAAGCCACAGCCACCACGAAACTCCCATAAGGGGGCCTACCGCAATGATCAGGCTGGAACCGAAGTTCCAGGGGCCCCTGACCTCCCGTGGCACCAGAACATAGCCTCTGGTTAAGCTGTCACTACCAGTCAGGTTCCCTCTAAGCCTGGGGCTGTTAGCCGCCATCCCGCCACAGATGGTCTCTCCTCCATCAGTGTTTCCGTTGTCACTATAAATAGTGATACGGATGTGATTTTGAATCATGTGATTCAGTTAGGCAGAATGTCCCACTCAATTTGGACGACGATGGACAAGAATTCTGTCTCCCCGACTTCGACGAGGTCAAGATAGCAATATCGAGACTGAAATCGAACAAAGCTGCTGGCCCGGACGGACTATCCGCAGAGCTGTTCAAAGCGGCTGGGGATGAGCTGGTTGGGTGCATGCACCAGCTCATCTGTGAGATTTGGTCGGAGGAAGGCATGCCCGACGAGTGGAATCTCAGCATCGTTTGTCCGGTCCACAAGAAAGGAGACCCCTTCGACTGCGCCAACTACCGAGTGATCAGTCTTCTTAACATTGCATATAAGATTTTTTCTGCCGTACTGTGTGAGCGCCTGAAACCGTTCGTCAACAACCTGATAGGTCCTTATCAGTGTGGTTTCAGGCCAGGGAAGTCCACAATCGACCAGATCTTCACACTGCGGCAGATCCTGGAGAAGTCCCAAGAAGTACAAATCGACACCCACCATCTATTTGTCGATTTCAAGGCAGCGTATGACAGCGTGCATAGAGACGAGCTATACAGTGCCATGTCTAGTTTTGGCATCCCTACCAAACTCGTCAGATTGTGTAGGATGACGATGGAGAACTCTCGCTGCTCCGTCAAGGTCAGTAGCGAACTCACCGAGACCTTCGATGCCAAAAAAGGATTTAGACAAGGCGACGCGCTATCATGCGACTTCTTTAACATCATCCTTGAGGGGATCGTGCGGAACTCACACGTCAACACCAGAGGCACGATCTTCCACAAGTCCGTTCAATTGCTAGCTTATGCGGTTGACATTGACGTGATCGGCCGAACTCAGCGAGCCGTAAATGAGGCGTTTGCTAGCATTGAAACGGAAGCGGCTAAAGTGGGACTGGTGGTAAACGAGGGCAAAACGAAGTATATGCTGTCGTCGAAGAAGGACGCAGAACATCGACGTCTGGGACAGAGCGTCACTATGGGCAGCAGACACTTCGAGATAGTGAAGGACTTCGTCTATCTCGGCTCCTCGGTGAATAGGGACAACAACATCAGTACCGAAATCAAGCGCAGAATCACTCTTGCCAATCGCTGTTTCTTTGGGCTCAAGAGGCAATTGAGTAGTAAAGCCCTCTCCCGAACGACCAAAGTGACTTTGTACAACACCTTGATCATCCCAGTCCTGCTTTACGGCGCACAAACCTGGACGCTACTAAAAGCGGATGAGGAAGCCATTGGTCTCTTCGAGAGAAAAGTTCTGCGTGCGATTTTTGGTCCTGTTTGCGTTGATGGCATCTAGAGGAGAAGATTCAACCACGAACTGTATGGGCTGTACGGCGGCATGAGCCTAGTCAAGCGTCTACGGATAGAGCGCATGGACAGCACTGCTCCGGCCCGAAGAGTTTTCGAATCCGAACCACAGGGACAACGCAACAGGGGACGTCCTAGACTGAGATGGCGCACACAAGTGGAAAAGGACCTCAACCATCTTGGAGTGCGCAATTGGAGACAGCTGGCAAGAGATCGTGCCAGCTGGAGAGGCATGTTGGTTGAGGCCCAGGTCCATCCCGGACTGTAGCGCCATCCGAAGAAGAAGAAGAAGATTCATAAATCCAGTCACATCATCTGGACAAGTCGTACCACAATTGATTTGTGAAGGAAACGTCTTGTTGCCACAGATTTTTATAGTGTGGACCTGTGAATATGCTGGTATTGCTTGGATATGTGAAGCTGAATGTGTACGCCGAATAGCTCGAAACGATTGAACACTTGGAGGACAACATTCGCCGCATGACACATCACTCAATAAGTCCCCGGAGTAAATTAATAATGTTTGATAGTTTTAATAATTTTGTTTAATTTCAATAAGTTTTGATAGTCTCCTATATGTCGCGGGACTTATTTAGTGAACTGTTAATTGCCGATGATGAAAAAGAGTTTTAAAGGTCATCGAAAACTGCACCTTCAGAAAAAGTAGTGACATTCTATTCCAAAAGCTGAACACATTCGTCAATGCCAACAAATTATCTTTCCAAAAAAGTAGATCTTATGACTGAAGGAACTGAAGCAAATCATTTTTACTTCATTTAAATTAATCTTATGTACCTCTAAAAAAAACAACATTCTTGCATTAAATAATACCTGGCTCAAAAATTATTTCTTCTCATCAGGTTAAGGAAAACAGAGGTCCCACTGAGGAACAGTCCGAGATGAGGGACTCAAATGAAAGAGATTTTGCAGCAAAGAGCTTGTCACAATTTCTTGATCGCAGTTGTAATGGACAAGCTCAACAACAGCGTTGAACCTTCAAGGTGAATTTCATTTTTACGACTTTGAACACTTTAGAGCTATGTCACGAACAATCGATTGTCTTTACATTGCCGCTATAAAAACAACGACATTTACTGACTACCCCCTTTGGAGTTGTTAGATTCACGAAGAAAATAAGCAATAAAAGAAAGTCGCAAAAATTTGCACGGCTTAGAACAAGTTCAACTGCCTTCAAGTGAACATCAGTTCCGCAACCACGATCCACGAACATGAATTTCAATCAAATTCTTCTGATCCTCTCAGGTACGAGAAATACCCTATAATTCCAGGTCAGCATTGAAAGAAATATTTTCAAACGTTATTTATTTTTGCAGTGTTGGCGGTTTTTTCGTTGGCGTCCGCTGAGCTGAGGGAACGTCGTCAAGCGAGTGGTTGCCCAGACGTTTGCCCGGCTGTGTTCGATCCAGTCTGTGCCGCCAATCGGAACTGTGTAAGAGTGTTTAGCAACAGTTGTGCGTTAGGCGTTTTCAACTGCAAAGCAAAGAAAAGGGGTATGTAAGCCATTTATTGATAAACCTGGGTAGTTACTGACATGTTCTCAACTCGTAATCTTTCAGACCGATACGTGCAGGTCGACCCCAGCTTGTGCAACTACTTTTCCAATGTCAGCTTTAGTACCTGTTAACATGGTTTTGAATTAATAAAAAAAGGTTTGACGCGCAAAAAGGTCTCTGATCGGAAACTTTGAGTCTGTTCTATGTAAAGGGAAAGCTATTTCCAAATGATTCAAACTTCTGCATCCACACACACGTCACACAATGGAGGACCATCCTTGACCCCGATGTCATTGCCGCACACACAACTTGGGAGTGTATTTATATTCTGATTGGTAGTCCAGATTCACTGAGCAGCACCATCAATTCAATTGAAGTCCCATCGACTTAATGAAAATCTTCCACTCTCGCAGCAACAACACTTGACACTCTCATCACCGAAACTCCAGATATCAGCCGGAATGTTTTTACGCCTAATTAAGCAACCTTCTGCTTGGGACAATCGCCATTTGCCCGGCCATCGTAATTCGCACCCCGTCTCTCACTGCTGACCAGACTCGGCATTCATTGCCAGTTCATTGAGGAGAATATCCATCAATTTTTTGTTGCTCGCCTCATAATCCACCAATTAAGCGACGCAAATAATCCTGTCTTATCCCGCTCGCTCGGTTGCGAGAGTGCGACGACAACAAAGCCCAAACGAGCCATGCCACCGCTTGCAGATGGCGCATCTGTCATTCAAGCCCCTAATTCGCTGCTAAAAATGATTTTCATTAGATGTCCCATTAAATTATTTCGAAACATCCCATTGTGACAGCGCAGAGGACGAAAACTGTGCTCGCTGAATTGGAAAATTATGAGTGATTATCCTTGCGAACGAGGCGGAGGTCTGCCGCCATTGTTTCACCCATTCGCCCATCCCATTCGCCTCACAGACATAGTCGTGAATTGCGAAAGCAATTCCACTCAATTTCCTAATTAAGTTTTGAATTAGTTTGTTTGCTAAAATGGCTGCCTATTTGGGAGTACTTAGTGTGCGTGGTAAGGGTGCTTTTGGCGATGACGGTGGATGATGATGGAGCAACAAGGTGTTTGCCATCGACAATGATGTGGCTTCGTTCGTCGGCAATGGCTGTGCTTAATCCGGTGTGGTGTGTTGTGCAGGAATTAGCAATGATTATGTTCCTCAGGAGCAGGGATTCAAGTGAGCATCTTGTTGAAGACTTCCTAAGTGACTTGAAGGAGGAGTTTAATGAAACTTCTTCAATGGCCACATAGAGTGGTTAAAACCAAACGTATCGCTGAAGATAGTATGCATTTGCGTCAAGGATTATATCAAAATCAAACATGGAAATGTTTGGTTTGGAATTCAATTGGTTGGAGAGGCTTAACAAGGGGACCAGCGTATAGACATCTAGAGAAGTAAGATCCTCCGGGGACTGAACATAAAGAAAGTTTTGTCAGTTGACCAGAGTTTGGGCACATATCCTAAGAACACGGTTGAATCCGCATTTTAAACCACAGGCATGCATAGATCGAATGACACAATCAGAAGATCGCTTGCAAATAAAACGCGTCCATCTATCCCCGAGTACAAAGGATGATTAACAATCCTTTTCAGAAACCCGCCTTCTAGCGCCTCAAGGGACAGGAAAATGAATTGGCGAAAGTTCGGCATAGTTGACCCACTGGGCGGCTATTTACCATGAAAAGTGTAGTTAGCATCTGGTTGGACCAGTATCTATATGGTGCTCTGACCGGGGCTAAGAATGCCTTAGCTATGTCAAGAAGACTGTTTTACAGCAGTCCACTTGACACCAGAGTGAAGATAATCTGCCACATGACCTTCATCCGGCCGATCATAGTATATGGTTGCCCTGTGTGGTTCAACGTGAGTACTTCCAAATGGAAAAGATGAGGGTGACCGAAAGGCAGTGCCTTCGGGCTTGGCTTCGCTTATATCGAACACCAGAATCTCAGTAAAAGAAATTCTATCCCAACGAGGTCCTGTATAACGTGGATAATACTAATTCTTGGTGCGACAGTCCACAGGGGGACCAGGGCCTAGCGTGTTCATCAACTACTTGTGTTACGCGCGCTACTGTTCTCTCACGAGTAGAAGAGACCTACAGTTTTTGCCGACTCCGAACTGCCAAGTTTGAGAAGCTTTCTTAGACAAGTATTACTCTTTGAGTGTTGTCAGCAGCTCGAAAGAGGTGGTGCCGTGAAAAATTCGAGGTGTTCAGCAGGGAATCGAACTTAAGCCCTTCGGCGTGTTAGCGTTCACTCTACCCGCTACTCCACGGCGGCTACCCTTATAAGGATAGATAATTTTATTATTAAGTTGATTCGGAGCCACACTGCTCGAGGTATGGCTTCAACTGACAGTCTGATCTTTGGGACTTACTACCCAAATGAAATGTACCATGAAAGGGTGCGTCTTAGCGGCTTCATTCCACCTGAAGCTTTCCTCTACTTGGACAGATGTGGGATTTGGTTTTACGTGATCACCTGCCTTAACGGCTTATACCATGGGGAACCTTTTTCCCAAGAGTCGTAAGTAACGCAAGACTAAACTCCTTAGTTACTCAAGTACCAAACTTAGATCATGCTTGAGGGGCAATCACCCCACCTTGGTTTGATGCGAAACCTTTCTAAAACCTCTTCCGCTCTCTGGGTCGCAGCGCCCGGTTGAGAATGCAACTTCACACTCAGAAGGGATAGTCCCCTAACCGACTTGCCTAGTTTTACTTAAGCAATGGCCTAGACAAGTCAGCACAGTACACTATCCTCGACTCTACCCGCGATGTTAGGTGGTAAACCACAGTCACCATGAAACTCCCACAAGGGGGCCTACCTCACGGTCAGGCTGGAACCGAAGTTCCAGGGGCCCCTGACCTCCCGCGGCACCAGAATGTAGCCTCTGGTTAAGCTGTCACTACCAGTCAGGTTCCCTCAAGGCCTGGGTCTGTTAGTCGCCATCCCGCCACAGATGGTCTTTTCTCCATCAGTGATTCCGTTGACACTATAAATAGTGATACGGATGTGATTTTGAATCATGTGATTCATAAATCCAGTCACATCATCTGGCCTCTACTACAAGATAGGGAAGGCTGCTCTATCATCTTCCACGTCGCACGCCGAACAGTAGAAAGGAGACTTCAATACGAGCCGGATGTAGCTCGCAGCCACGGGGAACTCCTACGATTCAGAAGAACGATTTCTGCCCGCGACAGAGCAGGCTCTGCAAGAGAGCGACATTTTTACTGGTGGATTCACCAGAACCAGCCCTTGGTGCCGCTAACTTCCAAATGTTAAAGACGGGATAGTTGAAACAATAGTCCCAACTCACATACTGTGAGCGTCAAAAGTGAGTAAACAAATATCTGATTGCTGTAAAAAGATGAAAATTGGATCAAAACAACAACAAAACTCAAATTCCATTTATACACAAAAACAGCTTTATTCAATGTGATCAATTATTTAAAAAATAAAGTACGGTAAAAACAAAAACAAAAACAAATATATTTTTTTAATGAAAATTATAACTACTTGATATATTACGAGTCAAAAGTGGGTAAACAGTACACATTTCTATCAACAAATGTACTTATTTATTGCTTACAGGATTAAATTTTTTGCTTTGTTGGTCCTCCTTTAGACTTTATTACTTCCTTCAGTCTACGTGGAGTAGACATTACCAGTTGGTAACATCGGGGGAAATTTTTGACCATTCTTCTGTTATAGCTTTTTTCAGGTCTTCCTTGTTGTTAATAGTACTCTGTCGAATTCTTCTATCCAAATGCTCCCATAAGTGTTCTATTGGGTTAAGGTCCGGTGATTGCGGGGGATGATCAAACTGTTTTGGGGTCCTATAAAGCAACCATTCCTTAACAAAACGTGAGGTATGCTTAGGATCATTGTTTTGCTGAAAGATCAAATTCCTAGCTAAACCTAATTTGTCTACGCTCGGTTGAAAGTTGGTCCTGAGAATAATTAGATAATCTTCCTTCCTCATTGTACTATCAATTAAGACAAGATTACCGACCCCAGATGCTCCTACACACCCCCACACCATTCCTGGACCTCCCCCATGTTTCACGACCGACCTAATATTTTTTTCAGTAAATTCTTCATTCACTCCCAGTTCAACACCAATTTTTCTAATATTTCACGGCACCACCTCTTTCTAGCTGCTGACAACACTCAAAGAGTAATAACTGTCTAAGAAAGCTTCTCAAACTTCGCCGTTTGGAATCGGCAAACAACTGTGGGTCCCTTCTACTCGCGAGAGAACAGTAGCGTGCACAACACTAGTATTTGATGAGCAAGCTAGGCCCTGGTCCCCCTTTGGACTGTAGCGCCAACAATTATTAATTATAAATTCTTTATTTTTTGCTCTCCAAATTTTTTTTATTCATATGGCTCTTAAAAATTTCGAATTTGCTTTCATTACTAAATAAAATGTTTTTCCAGAACGAAATGTCATTGTTTCTCTTTGTGTTAATATTTTTGGGGTCCCTCTTGACCCAATTTTCATCTTTATACAGTAATCAGATATTTGTTTACTCACTTTTGACGCTCACAGTAGGTTATGATAGTATAAGGTATTTTATAGAAAAGAACAAAAAATAAAAAAAAATAAAATATATAAAAAAAAAAAAGAAATTTAAAAAAAGCAAAAAGAAAAACAAAACAAAAATTAAAAAAAGGAGCACCACGGCGTATTGGATATAAATAGCATATACGCCCTGGAACAAGCGTCCGTAACGCTACACGGACATAAGCTTTTTGTAAATAATTTAGAAGAGTTGAATTTGAGCTTATATATTGTCTATATTAGGTGTTAGTTTAAGTTTAAGTTTAAGATAATTTTATTATAGTTTAGTTAAGATCTAAGCCTATGTCAGGTTAAGGAACAATTTAGAATCCAAGTCTTTTTTTAAATTTGGAGGTAATTAAAGTATATATATATAGGTTTAGGTACTGCATTTAACAAATGCCAGAAGCCGAACGCCGAAGAAGACGCAGCTAAACAAGACGCCTATAAAGCGACGCTGCATCGAACAACGCGAGCTGTTCGTGAACTCTACGAACAGAGAAGAAGGGAAGAGCACCGGCTTCTCAGAAGGAAGAAGATGGAGCATGAGAAGCGCGCGGTCGAGGAAATGGAAAGGTGCTTTGGCAGGAATGAAGTCCGAAAATTTTACCGAAAGGTAAAACAGCTATCCGGAGGATACAAGGTTCGGACCAAGGCCTGCCGGGACTAAAATGGACAACTAGTAGTAGAGTCGCAGTCTGTGCTGAGAATCTGGAAGGATCATTTCTGCAGACTCCTAAACGGCGATGACGACCCAAATCCCGCTGTTAGGCAGAATGTTCCACTCAATTTGGACGATGATAGACAAGCATTCCGTCCTCCCGACTTAGACGAGGTGAGGATAGCAATATCCAAGCTAAAGTCGAACAAAGCTGCTGGAGCGGACGGACTGTCCGCAGAACTATTTAAAGCAGCTGGAGATGACCTGGTTGGGCGCATGCACCAGCTCATCTGTAAGATATGGTCGGAGGAAAGCATGCCCGATGAATGGAATCTCAGCGTCGTTTGCCCGGTCCACAAGAAAGGAGACCCCTTTGACTGCGCCAACTACAGAGGGATTAGTCTCCTGAACATCGCATACAAGATCCTCTCTGCCGTATTGTGTGAGCGTCTGAAACCATTTGTCCATGACCTGATAGGTCCCTATCAGTGTGGTTTCAGACCAGGGAAGTCCACAATAGACCAGATCTTCACATTACGGCAGATCCTGGAAAAGACCCAAGAAATGCAAATTGACACTCACCACCTATTCGTCGATTTCAAGGCTGCATATGACAGTGTGCATAGAGACGAGCTATACAGTGCCATCTCTAGTTTTGGCATTCCTACCAAACTCGTCAGATTGTGTAGGATGACGATGGAGAACTCTCGCTGCTCCGTCAAGGTCGGTACGGAACTCACCGAGACCTTCAATGTCAAAAAAGGTTTTTAGACAAGGCGACGCACTGTCATGTGACTTCTTTAACATCATCCTCGCGAAGATCGTGCGTAACCTACAAGTCAACACCAGAGGCACGATCTTCCAGAAGTCAGTTCAACTGTTAGCTTACGCTGATGACATTGACGTGATTGGACGAACACAGCGAGCCGTCAATGAGGCGTTTGCTGGCATTGAAGCGGAAGCGGCTAAAATGGGTCTTGCGGTAAATGAGGGCAAAACGAAGTACATGCTGTCATCAAGGAAGGACACACAACATCAACGTCTCGGACGGAGCGTCACACTAGGCAGCAGAAACTTGGAGGTAGTTAAGGACTTCGTCTACCTCGGCTCCGCGGTAAATAGGGACAACAACATCAGTACCGAAATCAAACGCAGAATCACTCTTGCCAACCGCTGTTTTTTTGGGCTCAAGAGGCAATTGAGTAATAAAGCCCTTTCTCGAAGGACTAAACTAGCTTTATATAACAGCTTGATCATCCCCGTCCTACTATATGGCGCAGAATCTTGGACGTTAGCAAAGGCGGATGAGGAAGCCCTTAGCCTTTTCGAGAGAAAAGTTTTGCGTGCGATTTTTGGTCCTGTTTGCGTTGATGGCATCTGGAGGAGAAGATTTAGTGACGAACTCTATAGGCTGTACAGCGACATGCGCCTGGTTAAGCGTCTACGGATACAACGCTTAAGATGGCTAGGCCATGTAGAGCGTGTGGACACCACTGCTCCGGCCCGAATAGTCTTTGAATCCGAGCCATTGGGACAACGCAACAGAGGACGACCTAGACTGAAGTGGCGCACACAAGTGGAGAAGGACCTCAACCAACTTGGAGTGCGCAACTGGAGACAGCTGGCGAAAGATCGTGCTGGCTGGAGAGGCATGTTGGTTGAGGCCCAGGTCCACCCCGGACTGTAGCGCCACAAGAAGAAGAAGAATTCGAAAAGTTTGAGAAGCAGTGTCATCACACTTCTATTACAAGCTTCGACTTCTAATAATTAACATTCATGTAAAAGATAATTACAATTAACTTAAAGAACGAGTCTCGTGATCGGCTGATCCTCTCGTTAACATAATCTTTAGGTTAAGCGATGGTACATATACCGCCCACAACTCATGTGCACACTCTCTGTCACTGTCACGTCACTAAGTACTTGTTGTTTACTTATGTTTTTGTTTTTTGGCATATTTTATTAAATATCTAATGTTATCTTATTTTAATTCTAGAAAAATACTTAAAACTAGCTTACATTTATCTTAACAGTACTTCGTTAATCTAACTTACTGAATATTAGCAGGTGCTCTAAGCTATTCTTGATATATTTTAAAAATTGCCTTTGGGCATAGTTTGTTAATAAAATTTTGTTTATAATAATTTATTTTTTCCCCCAAGAAAAGTTATGAAACTTGGGTCTAAACCTAAGCCTAAGCTCAACCCAACCTATCTAAAATTTTAAGTTAATAAAAACCTAATTTAACTATGTCCATATCAAAATACGGACGCGTCTACCATGGCGTATGTAGAATTTATATGCTTGACATATATAGCTAATACGCCATAGTGCACCTTTTTTTGTATTTTTTTTTGTATTTTTATTTTTATTTTTATTGTTGTTCACTTATTGTCCGTCCAAAGTTCGAAAACTCCTCCCCCACAGGATTATATTTGTATGCTAGTTCTAAGTATTTTTGTCTAGCATGTAAGAAACTGAATTAAATAAAATAAAAATGCTTTAAAAAAAATTATACAAATCACATTTACACATTTTCTTCACATGTTGATGCGAAAGTGTTAAAAAAAATTGCACTGTGCACAATAGTCACGGTGGCTCCTGAGCCACACACAGAGAAACTTCTTAGTTGTCACATACAAGGAATTCAATGGGGAATGCAGCCCGAGCAACGCGATTGCCAGTTAGGGGAGAGTATTCATGTTCTGGTTTATCCGCGTATTGTTAGCGTGTACTCGCCTTTTCAGACGCGATTTGCACGTTGAATGGGGAACAAGAATGGGGTTCAAGTCCAGACACTTCAGTTAGTGTAGACGAAAGTAAGTATTGCGTTCAGATAGAATCAAGTTTGGGAAAATCAATACATGCCCGTTGGTGGAAAAAGTAACTGACAAGTTTGGAAATGAATTTAAAATCATAAAGATGTCTAATAATGTTTACTTTACAAATTTATTTATAATATACAAACAGAGGATGATGAGCGGATTTTCTGTCAACAAAGCCCGGGAACTGAATGAGTTTTTTTCTATTAAATGTACGGGTGATAAAATAAATACCATCTATGAAATAACCTTAACTAACCCTTCGCTAATTAACAAGCAAAGTACAAGAGCTTAAGATGTATGTAAAGGGTGTCCCAACAAGAACGCACAATTTAAATTTGGCGCCATTCGAATTGTCATTGTTTTACATTTGAAAAATTATTATTTTTTGTGGTCGTCGTGGCGTAGTGGGTAGAGTGCGACGCTCACACGCCGAAGGGTCTAGGTTCGACTCCCAGTTCAACACCAATTTTTCTAATATTTCGCGGCACCACCTCTTTCGAGCTGCTGACAACACTCAAGGAGTAATAACTGTTTAAGAAAGCTTCTCAAACTTCGCCGTTCGGAGTCGGCAAATCTGTAGGTCCCTTCTACTCGTGAGAGAACAATAACGCACACAACACGAGTAGTTGATGAGCAAGCTAGGCCCTGGTCCCCCTTTGGACTGTAGCGCCAACAATTAATAAGAATTGAAGAAATGAATGTGGAGGGGATGTGGTTTCTTCAAGACGGCTCCACATCTCATACAGCCAATTCGATTGCTGCATCAGCCATTTCCTGGTCGTGTTATTTCGCGTTTCGGAGACCAGAATTGGCCGCCTAGATCGTGCTATTTAAGACCATTGGACTTTTTTCTTTGGAGTTTTTCGAAGTCGATAGCTTATGCAAATAGGCCGACTACAACTCAAGCCTTAAAAGAGGAAATTGGACGCTGCATTAATGAAAAATTGCAGCATTTACACAAAACAGTCATTGAAAATTTCAAAAAAAGATCGCGAATATGCCAGCAAAGCCGCGGAGACCATTTGGCCGATGTGTTATTCCACACAAATCCTCATCCTGTCTGCTTTACGATATAATAAAGAATTCACGATTTGTTTTAAATATCTGCGTTTTATTTAAAATTTTAATCCTGCGTTCTTGTTGGGACACCCTTTATAAGAATTTGCAAACACCCACAGTTGCATTATTTGCTTGAAATCTTTGTATTGGAGGTTGATATTCGGTCTGTATTTTATATTCAAAAAACATTTAAACTGCATCACTCAGAGTGTTATTCATCGGAAACGACTATCACTTTCCATTTCTGTGGTAAATATCGAATACCATTTCTATAAAATGAGTCAATCCTGGAATCGATTCAGTCATTCAGCCATTCTTCGAAGTCTTCAAAGGACCGGAATCGGCTAATCCCCCTTATCGTTTTGCATCCATCGAAAGGGCCAGAAGTCGGAATAAGCACGGTCTGGAGAAGATGATGGGTGGGGTGGGATAAGAAATTGCAGCTTGTTGAGTGCTTTTGATTGCTGGAGCTACAAACCGAGTGTTTACACATTGCAAACTCTCCTTGCTCCCTTGACCGCCGTGGCGTAGTAGGTAAAGTGCGACGCTCACACGCCGAAGAGTGTCGGTTCGATTCTCAGCTCAACACGATTTTTTTGATTTTTTCACGGCATCACCTTTTTCGAGCTGTTGACAACACTCAAAGAGTAATAACTTTCTAAGAAAGCTTCTCAAACTTCGCCGTTCGGAGTCGGCAAGAACTGTAGGTCCTTTCTAACAGTAGCGCGCACAACACGAGCAGTTGATGAGGAAACTAGCCCCGGGTCCTTCCGTGGACTGTCGCGTCAACAATTATTATTATTAGTATTATTATTAAACTCTCCTTGCAATACCTTGCGGTTGTTTGGAAGTTTTTCAGTTTTTTTCCGACTCCGAACGTCAAAGTTTTGGAAGTTTTCACAGTTATTACTCTTTGAGTGTCAGCAGCTAGAAAGAGGCGGTGCCGTGAAAAATTCGAGGTGTTCAGGTGGGAATCGAACCTAGACCCTTCGGCATGTGAGCGTCGAACTCTACCCACTACGCCACGGCGGCCACTGGAAGTTCAAAAATCAGACATCGTATATCAAGTGGAAATTGAAAATTTAATAGATCCCTGAACAAACTAAGTGAAATTCCGATTTTGAGGAACGTCGCAGAAAAATGTCCGAAGGCTTAAGAAGCGTTACTTGAAAATCTCAAGAAATAATTTTTTATGTTTAGTCACAATTGGTCCAATGACGGCTGTGTGGCTGACCATTGGCAACAAGCAGCTCTAAACAAGCAGTGCTTTAAAAAAAATTCTTTGATCGGTTAAATCAAAAAAGAAAAGTATGAACGAAACCTTTTGTGTTCAAGTGTAACTAACACTCATGCTACATATTTTTGTGTTTTTTTCGGGACGAACGTTTGAATCAAAAAATAAAAGTATGAACGAAACCTTCTGTGGTCAAGTGTAACTCACACTCATCCTACTTATTTTCGGGACAGGACATTTGAATCCAAAATCAAATGTTAAATGTAGCTCACAATCATCCAAGTTATTTTTGCGTTTTTTTCGGGACGGACGTTTGAATCAAAAAAGAAAAGTATGAAGGAAACCTTCTATGGTCAAGTGTAACTCACACTCATGCTACATAATTTTGTGTTTTTTTCGGGACGGACGTTTGAATCAAAAAAAGAAAAGTACGAACGAAGCCTTTTGTGATCAAGTGTAACTCACACTCATCCTACTTATTTTCGGGACAGGACATTTGAATCCAAAAAGAAAAGTATGAACGAAACTTTCTGTGGTCATATGTAGCTCACACTCATCCAACTTATTTTTGTGTGTTTTTTCGGGACGGACGTTTGAAAAAAAAAAGAAAAGTATGAACGAAACCGTATTTTTTTCGAGACTAATTGTGTGTCATCTGAGCCCAGACCAATTCGTTTTGCTTGTTCATAACTTTCAGCTACAATTTGTCACAAAATCATCGAATTCATTCATTTCAAATTTAAAACTTACCCATCATCACCGAAAGCTTTAAGCTCCCTGTTCAGTGTTTCCTTGACGTTCTGCGCTGAGTACAGGCCCATGGGGGAGTTGAATTGTTTGTGTACGAGTTTCCGTTGTACTGCTGCCATTCTTTCCTCTCTCTCTTCTTTTCGTTGATTTCTATTGAACTCTATTGAATATAATTCGTTTCTTATCTAATTTTATGCAATTGCCTAAAACGAGAACACAGCGTGGTTCGTGTTAGAGCGCGTCTCGCTTCCCTTGCAATCGCAAAATATGCTTCGTTCGATTCGGTGTCGGTTATCTCTTCGCTGATTCTGCTTGAGAATGGGAAATCCTTTTTATTCTTAAGTGCGTTTCGGTGTTCAAACCGCGGTTGCGACGTTCGATTAATTTTGTCTTTCAATTTTGTTCGGATCGATTTCTGAAATGGAAGAAAAGAAGGAATGAAACACAAAACGGGAAATTCGCTTCACATGGAATAGGAAAGCAAGGACAATGGAAGTCAGCATTTTGTCGTCAAGGCGATCACCCTTATCCTCGGGGGCAGTGCATAATGAGTCCTTACATTAAGGTACCCCCAGCGGCAGACACCAAGGACAGCTTTGCGTTACATACACAGATAAACACACACGCAATTGAAAATGCAGCACCCTTCTTCTATCAAACGTTAATTGCCTTACATCAGAGATGAGATCGCAGTCTGTTGCCACTGCCACACCTCCCTTGTCACTCAAAGTGGGAGTATGCAAAGGATCCTCTCCTTTAAACGGTTTTTTTTTCTCCACTCCGACACGGAAAATCCTTCTTTAGATTGTGGAACCACTTAACAAACATTGTGGTGCTGTCAAAGGTTAATCATTATGCAGGCAGACACACGGAGTGGAGCACGAGAAGGGTTACGTTCCATAGATTGGCCTGGCCCGGTTGACTTCAGGTCGACACGATGATGGCTGGGGGACTGAAGATGAATCTTTCGTGCCTGGTGGTGGAATAGTTGAAGTAGGGGAATGTGTTTGATGGGTGAAATGATTAAAAGGAGCAGAAATTGTTACAAGACCAAGTGACTGAAGGAGACGATGTCGTAGTTCCTTGTACATCCTTCTCCGCTTTTGCAATTATGTTGTACAAGGATGCTAATGCCGTTGGTGCTGGTGATGGTGGCGGTGGTGGTCGTGAGGGTGGCTGGATAAGTGAGTGTGAAGTGCCGGCGGGTATGTGAGGTGAGTGAATGAGTGGACAGGCTAAAGTGACACAAATTGAACGGATGGCTGGGAATAGTGGGTTTGTGTTCAACAGCAGGAAGTCAAGTGTGTTCAGGATCCATCATCTTCTCGGAGTTGGTGTGCATGTGTTCGGCATGGTAAAAGCTGCCAAGTACCGGTAACCATAGGTTTGTGAATATTAAATTTTGCTGAGGTAGCAGACGCGCAGAGTACATCTTGGATGGTCTTTTTTTGGGTTCAAAGTGAAGGTGAATTTTATAGTTTCACTGAAGAGGAGAGCTTTCGACTGAAAAGCCGTGTGCTGGGGAAAATTCGACGCTTCAGGGTGACTAGCCCTTAGAATGAGAAGATATCCACCTACCAAGAGAACTAAGCGTTTCATCCCTACATCGGCTTTTTCTTTGGTGTTCCATAGAACACCTCTAAAGTCAACTATTTTGAGTGGACGATACATATCCTGTCACGCAGAGGAATGTCCGTCTTTGATGTCTATTCAATAAATTCTGAACAGCTTGCCAAGCGCAGTTTTCCAATTTCTCGCTTTAATTATGCAGCAGAAAAAATAATCGCAATCTCTCTCTCTCGTTATGCAAATCATGTCCTTGACGGCACGTTTTCGCCGCTGCCAGCCGCTTTCAGCCTGCACACTGTGACACCCAAGCTCTGGGGATCTTTTTCCCGGCTCTGTGATATCTCAGTCAATTTAATTCCAAACCAAAGTCACTCACACAACGCCCTAAGCCCAAGGATAACACACATTGTGTGTGGCGCACAAAAGCACAATCTCGTTTCGCCTCCCCTGCCTCTGTGCACCAACACTGACAGCAGGATGCGAGGACGAATACAAAAGCATTAAGGTAACCCGGTAAATCCTTTAGATTACGCACAGCGATAAAAAGGACAACAGCGTCAAAGCGCCCCTGCATGCAAAGAGAAAAAGACACAAACCTAAGCCAACCAAATACAAGAGAATTCAATTATCCCTCTCAATTTTCCATTTGGTTGACACATTCCCTTGACGCACGGCTCGACTTTTACTCCGTCCCCGGGTGCCAGTCTGGGTTTGCACACGAAAATATTTGCGGATCCCTCAGACCGTGCCAAAGATGCCCGGTGTCCAAAATGAGTAAGTGCCAGCGTATCGGGAATCCTCTAAGCCGCTTCGATTAGCCGGAACGCGGGGCCTGGGGCGTAGCGGCAACGACGTCGTTGATGAGAACGCCACCGCCAACATTGAGACATTTTCCCCCGACTCGGATAAACAATCCCCTGGAAGTCGGGTCTCTGCGCAACTCTTGCGCCCACCCGGGGTTTCGATCGTTGTGACGTCCTATTCACGATTTGGCACGTATTTTTAACATTGTCACGTTCGCCTTGTAAACATAAATCAGGTCTATTCGTGTGGCTGGAGGTGTTGTTTGCTCGGCGGCAATGCCATAAACATCTTGGCACACTGTGTGCCGTACACCGCAGCACCAAAGGATAACCGATGAAATATTTACTGAAGCGTTTCGTGTTTACTTTCCTTTTCTTCTGCCGTCGCATCCCGCTTATGCTTCCCTTGAGCGCCGCAGCACCAGCGGAAGCCTTCACCGAGTCTCCACGGTGTATTAGCATCGTCCTCTTGGCGAACATACACATCGCCGCTCCCGTGTAGCGTAATGATTAAATTGTGAGATTTGTAAGGTAATGCCCTGATATTTATGGTACATTATTACTTTATTATTACAACGTTTAAGGTGAGGAGGCGGGAGGAGCATGGCTCCTCGGCAGCTTTGCTTGCGACTTCGTGCTGGATCTGTGCGCCCTGCACGAGGCGGCGACAAAGGATGACGACGCCTCCCACTGGCGGAAATGAGATCGATGTGCCAGACAATGAAATATATTCATTATCCTTTGAGTAAGTAAATTGCTCAGTGTGCACCGGGCACGAGTTGCTTTTATGATGCAAAGTGGAAAATAACTCAACTTACAAATTGAGCCGGATAAATCAGGGCGACAATCGGGCGGGTGGATTGGGTTTTATCCGTTGGCCGACGGTAAGTCGATTTGCAAATCGTTCTGTCTGACAATTTGCCGTGGACGCTGGAGCATATTTTCGGGACAATACGATCTCATTTGTCCGGCTTAAGGGCGGAAAAGGGCACTGTCCGTTATCATGGGTGCTTGACAGCGCTTTCCGTTGCACTCGCTAGTGTAGGTGTGGTGTTGAATTTTGGTCGTACGCAAAATGAGTACAGTCACGTGCCTCGAGTGCGGGGAAGGTTTGAGGGACTGCGATTGAACTCTGTGCAGAGGAAGTCAGGCCGAAGTTGGTGGTTAGTTTGAGCGGATATTTAGGAACCAGGTGACCAGCGGTTGAACGACCTGAAATATGTTAGACAGCAGGGAAAGTTCACGTACTGAAATGGATTCCGCGCACTATTGCTCTCTTAGGTCGCATAAATGCTTCTTTTGCGAAAATGAAAAATTTTCAAATGAAAGGATTCCTGAATTGTCTTCCATCGCTATCTTCAATTCTTTTCTTATAACTTGCGCTGGTTAAAGGGATTATTTGTCACTTGACAAGTGTTAAGTCACAGCTCGGGTCGAACGTATAGAGCAACAGAGGGAGAAGAGGTACCGGCGGACATTGGTTCTAAATGCCTTGGGACCATAATGAGGGTGAAAAGTTGAGCTGGAAAGAGCAACTTTTATTCATGTGTTGCGACTATAGAACGAGCTTCTAAACTGTTTTTCTTTCGATGAGGAGGGGCAAGAGCCAACAAACAAATACGATGGGCTGAGGGTACCTTAATCAGTGAAGGAGTATAATAGATCAATAGTCTTTGAATCCGAGCCATTGGGACAACGCAACAGAGGACGATCTAGACTGAAGTGGCGCACACAAGTGGAGAAGGACCTCAACCAACTTGGAGTGCGCAACTGGAGACAGCTGGAGAAAGATCGTGCTGGCTGGAGAGGCATATTGGTTGAGGCCCAGGTCCACCCCGGACTGAAGCGCCACAAGAAGAAGAAGAAGAAGAAGTATAATAGATTAAAAGCGACAGACGGGTATAGGAGATAAAACGGAGCCTTGTGGAACACCAGCATGAATTTGGTGGATATCAGACAAACCAATCCAATACAACTTGAATTGACTGAGTGACTTGAGATTTGAGAAGAGATTCATCGACATCGAACAATGCCTGAAGCTGAATTCTGTCAAATGCTTTTGAAGTATCAATCGCATCGGTCATGTTTTCTCCCAGTTTGTAAAAAAATCGGTTCCAGTTCTCGGTGAGATATGCCATCTAGTGGACTAGTGGACCTGTTGCTACGGAAGCCATTCTGGTTGTCATTAAGGACCTTCCGGGATTGAAGATATTTCAAAAGTTGAATGCTTGTCAGGTGTCCGCCGTGGCGTGTTGGGAAGAATGCTACACTTACACACCAAAGGTCCACGTTCGATTTCCGGACAGAGCATCTTCCATAGCGAGCTGCCGACGACGCTTAAAGTGTCAATGAAGAAGCATCTTACTTCTGATCCTGAGTTCACAAATGTGTCCCTCCTTGCTTGAGGACATGAAGTACGATTCTACACTGTATGGCACACATTTCCAATTCGAAGCAAGTTGACAGTGCATATCAACTGAAAAGATGGCAGAAGAAGTCTACGAAATTGAACGTGTTTGAGCTGCTTCTGGAACATAGGACGTAACGTAGATAGTTCAGCCCTGCAAAGAATCATTTAGTCTTTGACGGAAACAGCAGGAAGGAGTATAAATTAATAATAATAATAATTGTCGGCCAGGGGACCAGGGCCTAGCTTGCTCATCAGAGCGCTACTCTTCTCTCACGAGTAGAAGGGACCTACAGTTTTCTGCCGACTTCGAACGGCAAGGTTTGAGTAGTTTTTTTTAGAGAGTTATTATGCTTTGAGTGTTGTCAGCAGCTCGAAAGAAGTGGTGCCGTAAAAATTCGAGGTGTTCAGCTGGGAACCGAACCTAGACCCTTCGGCGTGTAAGCGTCGCACTCCAACCACTACGCCAAGGCGGCCACTGGAAGTTCGAATATCACACATCATATATCATGTGGAAATTGAACATTTAGGAGATCTTCGAACACACCAAGTGAAATTCCGATTATAAGTAAATTGGAGGGATACATATTACACTTAAGAAAATTAGAGGCGAACTGTAATCAGATTTCTGTCAAATTGGTTGCATTAGACTAAACGAATTTCAAGTCAATAGGATTTTGATGGGCCCGTCCATGCGAGAAAACGTTGTTGATTACGTTCAACAAGGCGAGCTGCCAACACTATCCTCGTTGGTGCACAGGCCAAGTTAACATACAGCCTCCTCATGGCGTCCCCTGGATAGTCATCAGAATACCCGTTGCATGGTAAACCAATGTATGCAGCGAGCCCCTCTGCCAGAGGGCTTAAATAATAGGCCTGGTCTACCAGTCTGTGGGTTGTGCGTGAGGGTAACATCCTCACCACGTAAAACAACACCAATACAGAGACGAAATCATGCTTCGGAAGAGGACGGACCAACTGTTGACGACCCCAGCAAATGTTTCAAGGACAATGTTTTTCGGTTTTGCACGTGGAATGTGAGGTCCCTTAACAGGCCACGTGCAGCCAAACAACTTGCGGAGGCCCTTGACTTCTACAAGGCAGACATTACCGCCATCCAGGAAGGGATGGGATGGGCCCAGCCAAACAACTTGCGGAGGCCCTTGACTTCTACAAGGCAGACATTACCGCCATCCAGGAAGGGATGGGATGGGCCCGACAAAAAAACGATAAAGAACTGCGATATATACTACAGCAATTCCTGCAGAGAAAGAAGGCAGAGCTTATTCGGATGCGGATTTGTTGTTCGAGGCTGACTTAGGCAAAAAGTTTCTAACTTCGACCCTGTTAGCGAACGCCTCATGACAAGGCTGAATTCGAAACAGCAGCCTAATATGCGCTCACTTCCCAGCAAAGGAGAAGGATGACAACACCAAGGATGACTTCTATGATCTCGTAGAAAGGACATACGATCGATGCCCCAGCTACGAGACCAAGATCGTTCTAGCAGACTTCAACGCTTATCTGGGAAAGGAGGACATCTTTGTCGGAGTCATCAGTAAACACAGACTTCACGACAACACATTCGGAAACTGACTCAGGCTGTTAGACTTCGCCTCGGAGCAGAACATCTCTGTGGCTAGCAAGCGGTTCGCACACCTGAACATTCACAAAGGAACCTGGCGATCTCCTGATCAATCCAACGCCAACCAGATCACTCCTCTAGTATTCTCGATATCCGAACCTTACGAGGTGCAAATATCGACTCGAGTCATCACCTTGTTGTAGCCAAGGTAAGAACCCGCATACCGAGAGAGCAACGGAGTCGAGACAAGCCAATACGGTTTGACTTCGGAAAGCTATAATCGCAGCTGATTGCTGGGAACTTTGCCGACCGAGTTTCCCTGAAACTCGCTCAGAGTTCGACCCTGCCTGCAACTATAGAGGAAGACTGGAAACGTTGTCAAGAAGCCATCAAATAATCTGCCACTGATGTGCTGGGTTTCAAGTCACCACCCAGAAGGAACCCACGGTTTGACGACGAGTGCAGGCAAGCGCATGCAGCCAAACAAGACGCCTACAAGGCAACGCTGCGTCCAATGACGAGGACTGTTCGTGGGATCTACGAACAGAGAAGAAGGGAGGAGGATCGGCTTTTTAAAAGCAAAAAGAAGGCGTCCACAGGAGGACTAGAGACTTGCTTGCTCATCAACGCTACTGTTCTCTCACGAGTAGAAGGGAGCTACAATTTTCTGCCAACTCCGAACCATGAAGTGTGAAAGCACGTTGAGATGTTTAAAAATCCTTGCAACTGTACGAGTGCTAAAGTGGATGGAAGTGGTACAGGCGAAGACAAACCACAATCTGGAAGCACTGAGCTAGCTTTAAAGTGCTATTAGTTAACAGATTTGGTGTGTGTAAAGGGCTGGCAGCTGAAATGTCACTGCAAGTGAGCGTTAAGATTGAAGATAAAGACGAATTCTTTACGCTTCTCACTAAAAATCAAAAGTTTTACCTGCGGATCTGCCAGCAATCCACTTGCGTCGTCCTTATAAAGTAGTCCGTCTCTGTCTCTAGTACTGGCTCTGACCAGAAATTGGGCCTGGAAGGAAATTTACTATGACATTCACGGATGGGTCCAATGCGATAGAAGGATCTGGAGCTAGGGCATTCGTGAAAAATGACAACTTTAGACTTAACACTCAACTTAAGGTTGGTTATCGTAAACTTTTGCGACCCTAATTGACACAGACTGTATTGTGAAGAACAGGTGCAGTCAAGCTGTGCTTTTGGACTTACTCAGCTCTCTAACCACTTTCAAGATAATATCGGATAGCAAGTCCTTCCTTGGTGGCTGCCGGGGCGTACTGGGTAGAGTGCAACGCTCATCCGCCGAAGGGTCTAGGTACGATTACCGGCTAAACACCTCGAATTTTTCACGGCACCACATCTTTCCAGCTGCTGAAAACACTTAAAGAGTAATAACCGTCTAACAAAGTTTCATAAAGTTCGCCGTTCGGGGTCGACAATAGGCTGTAGGTCCCTTCTGCTTGTGAGAGAACAGTAGCACACACAACACGAGTATGGTAGTTGTTGAGCAAGCTAGGCCCTGCTCCCCCAGTGGACTGTCGCGCCAACGATTATTATATTAAGTCATTCGTTGATTTAGATTGCAAATTAAATTCGTTTAGCCTTCTTTGGGTCCAGTGATACCAACGGGTTATGGAAAGAAATTTCCGATGAACTTGCTGAGCAAGCGTCAAAAGAGGCATTCACACGATCCGAACCCACCTGAGGGTGCCTGCGTATTTGCTTAAGGTTCCTGTCGACGGTTAAGATTCCGAACAGTACAAGCAGAGATGGCATGAATTTTTAGGATGCAAGCTGACCTAGCGCATACTCCCAAAAGTCAGCACGAAATCCGCGGCTTTTCTTCTGTTTCTTTATAGGAAGGATTTGTTGGCAACATAACAGGGCACTTCACCTTCGCTAAGCACTTAAGCGTGCTTGGGCTTAGTGAGGGTACCCTATGTGATGCCTGTATATAGGGTAAAGACACTGCAGAGCACTTGCTTGGTAAATGTCCCGCCTTCGCTAAGCAGTTAAGCGTGCTTGGGCTTAGTGACGGTACCCTATGTGATGCCTGTATATAGGGTAAAGACACTTCAGAACACTTGCTTGGTCAATGTCCCGCCTTTGCTTGGATTAGGTGGCAGCTGACTGCGGCTGATGTAGTCGGAGCCGTTGTAGTGGAAGCTGTTGTAGTGGAAGCTGTTGTAGTGGAAGCTGTTGTAATGGAAGCTGTTGTAGTGGAAACTGTTGTAGTGGGAGCTGTATACCTAGGCTCTGCATCACAGAATTTTTTGTTGGTTTTCCAAGAAATTACGGTAATTGTTGTTTACTGCGTGATAGTATAATGGAGCAGTTTTTCAGTCTAACGGCTCCAGTGCATGCTTCCCAACCTTCAAAGAACAACGAATAATTTTTTTGACATCCTTGCAGTGCAGCAGTTATTTCTTCAATTTTTATTCGTAAGAGAATTTAACACGTTCTTCTAATACATTGCAATCACTTCGGGGTTCGTTTGAACTTGTTTTGGTTTTCGCCAGAAGTGCTGGGTTCGAAACAGGAAGCGATGCAAGGGATGCACATCAAACTGCAATTCGACCAAAAGTTTTAGATTTGCACCCTGAGATCAGATTTTCACTTTTGCCAAGTTTTTGTGTGTCGAAACTTGGCACAATTTAATTCCTGTCAATGGCTTCCCAAGAATATGATTTCATGTAAATACTTTAGCAGTCCTTGTTCGTTGGCACGTCAAAAGTTCGCATTCTTGTCGTTTCCCTTTGTCAGCTTGAGAGCCAGAACATTAGAGAAACTTTTCGATTCATTCTTCGAAATCCTTTCAATCATTTGCACAGAACCAAGCACAGAATGCAGCATTTAAAATTTTAGAAGCAAACAAAAATGTGTAAAACGGTCGCAGTCAACAACAAAATGTCACCAGGCTTCAATTCATAATTTGAAAAGTTTTCCCTAATTGGGTTTTCTACAAGAGTTGCCCGTAATTTGTCAGCGCACCATGACAGGGCTGTCGCGGAACGAGGGTGTAGCATCGAATCATCTAAGGATTACAAATTCATCGCCCTTCCAAAAATATAAAACGTCTCTCCAACTGTTACAACGACAATTCATGGTCTCCCTTTGCCTGCATCCCCCCGAACAGTGTTTGTGTTGAATTTATACCAACTCGTCTGCCAAAAATATACATTTGTCCTTGGGCCAAGAAACTCTCGCCTGAACTCAACTGAAGGCCAAAAGTAATTTTGTGTGAGTGAAGGTGTGAATGGTGTGGAAAATTACAAGTGTTCATAAATACGACCAAAGTGGTAGTGGAGCAGACCTTGTTGAGTGTGTCCCCACAGTAGGCAGTCGTTGTTCATTTACTCTATCTCCTGTGCGCACTCACACAGGGATATTCAAAAAGTTCGCCCTTAAAATTTAATTGACGAAATTTAATGCAGAAGATCTTGAGAAATTCTTACTTTTAGTGCCTTATTAAATTTGTCGGAAAACTTTGGCAAGCCTGAACAAAACGAGGTCGCATACATAAGCCGATATTCAAAAACGTCGGGTCGGAAATGTGGTGGTCCGATGGGGGGAGGGGGCGCAAGTGCAAGGAAAAAGAGATGACTGGCGGAGGGAAGTAAATTGTTCCTCGTAATGTGCTTCAACACCAGTTGAAGGTGCTGAAGAGGAGGAAAGTTTATATTTTATTTAGGTGGGTAGGGGGAGGAGGAGGGGGCTCCTTTCAATTGCTTCTTAATTGAGCGTTGCGGGATAGCTTGGGTGAATTTGAGTTTAGCCTATTGAGACATTGAGCACACCCAGTGCTGCTGGAGGGATTGAAGATGCATTCAAGAGCTGAGCTGGACCCTGCAGCACTTTTTGTTATTTACTTTTCATTCAATCTCACAATATCTCTCTCAATTTAGGGCATATATCAAAACGCGTCAAAGTCTCCACATAAATGCCTTGGGGTATTTTAAGTCAAACTCGGAGGAGCCTCCTCCTGACGCCCTCTGGTCACAACGGATCGGTTAAAAAAAAGTAAGCACTGATCTCGCCTAATCAGTGGTCGGGATAGCCTGGCGTACATGTATAAGGTCGTGGATATAGATACAGACCTCACAACAAAACCAAAAAAACGTGAAATAGCAATGAAAAACCTCGATTATGTATTTATTCCTGATGATCCTGGCAAGTGATAGAAAAAACTGATTCGGTGCTGCACGTGGTTCGCGGGATCTCTTAGGACCGATTTTTCAATAGTCAGATAAACAGACTGATTGCTAACGAACGAATAAATTTATTCGACTCTATCTGCTAGATAAGTAGTTTCAGTTTTTCAATCGAAAACTAACAACTGGATAGTTATTTGACCGTATTTTGCAGAGCGGCAAATATCAATTGTGTCTAACTTCACATGGTATTTGTGTGTATGAAACAGATTAATTGGTAATTGTTTGTGTTAGAGCAAATGAGCTGGTTATGCTCTCAGATAAACGTCTATCTTGAGATCTCCGTATATTTTAAATCATTTCCCGAGTATTTTCGAAGTTTCAAGTAATAATTAGTTAAAATGGAAAACGTTGACCTACAGACAAAAAAGAGCGAGAGGGCTGTTAATTTTATGCCTAGTGAAACGCGGTTGTTAATGGATTTGGTGTTCAAATTTCGAAACATAATAGAAAATAAAAAGACAGATGCAATTACCAACAAAGAAAAAGATACTGCGTGGACCAAAATTGCAGATCTGTTTAACAGTGCGAGTGGCGTGAACATACGATCATCTAAAAATTTGAAGCTGAAGTATGAGAGCGTTAAGAAAAATACCAAAAAGAAAGCCACACACTATCGCCAAGAATTATACAATCATGGTGAAGAAGCCACACCTGCAGTATTCTCAGTCGCGGAAGAAAAAGTACTGGCTATGTGTTCCAACATTGACGGTTTGGAAGCTCGAAACGACAGTGACTCCCTAACAAGTAAGCCAATAGTAAAATATTTACCACAACCGTAAAACATGCTCAAATAAATATTTCGCAGCTTTGAGTACCTCGATCACACCAGGCACTATACAGAAAACAAGCTCAGCTAGCCCTTCCAGCGATGCAACAGATAACATGATGGACCAGGAACAAATAGAGTTGAATGTTGAAAATGCATTGAATGACAACGAAGGTAATGTAATATTAACATACAAGAAGTACATGTTTCTAAAAATTTTTCATATTTGCAGGTGCATCTTATTCTAAATGGCAGACCTGGACTCCAAAGGCACTTAAAACTAAGACCAATCCAGTTTTAAGACGAAACAATACAAAGACAAACATCAAGTCTAAATATGATGAGTTGGGTGAATCCCGTCTAGGATTGGTGGAATTACAAAAACGACTAGTGCAAAAAGAATTAGAATTTAAGCAAATTGAACATGACCTCCATATTCAACATAAAACAGAAGAGCATGAACTCAGAATTCTTTATCTTCACAACGAAGAAAAGAGAAAACAAGAAGCACACAATTTAAAAAGTAGTTTATTTCTTTATTTGTTTCAAATAAAATGTGCGTATGGCACGTATCAACCAAATTAACAAACTTTTCTTTTAGTTTTATTATGTTCATGAATTAATCATAGCTTGAAAGTACTCCAAGAAAGTATCCCTCGTGCCACGATTCCCTGTGAGGTTTGAATGTATTTCTTCAAATGATTCTTCAGCTTCAACATGTACATCCGGATCCACTGGCGGAACTCTTTTCACAACGTTGCATATAGTCGAAGCAGTGACACACGAAAAGTCTCCTACCGTAATATAAAAACTTCCAGCAGCATAAAACCGTAAAGCAATCAACAATTGTGTCATGGGTAAAACGCATTGATTTCTCAAATAAATCCCCAAAATGTTAAGTTCAATATAGAAATGAAAAATATACATATGTATATTCGAATGTATCTGCGTAACTAACCTCTCTGTTTTATGCACAATTTTGTCCTTTATTAATGAAAGTAGGTATTCGACAGTATCTTTCTGCAACCTGAATCTTCGTTTGAAATCTTCCTCTTCCCCTTCCTTATAATGATCATGTCGCTTCCGCACTACTCTTTTCTTTCTTGAAGTTGAATTGAAGCGATTATAGATTGTTTCTTCTTCCTCAATAAGTGAATCGTCGACATCGTCCAAAAAATCCATTTCAAAAAAAAAAACAATTTGTAATTATTTACATGTTTGAATTTGACAGCCCATTTACTTTAACTAGGGGATTACATTTTATCTGACACAGAAACGGACAGATAACTTTAACAGACAGTTAGATGGTATATTCCTCAGATAGCTGCTAAACAACTGTTGACAAATGCATTTATGCCTTAACTGTCAGTTAACTCCTATCTGATTGTTTATCTGACTATTGAAAAATCGGCCCTTAATAAATTATGCCATCAGCTAAACTATTCGAAGAGGACTTACCATAGAATACTGCAAAGCCGGCTTTGACGCAAAATGCATTGGAATAGATCGCGCTTAAGTTGAAAGACAATTTTCGACATCATCTCCAACTAAAGCTTCAGAGAAAGATTATTTGCTGGCATGTGGGTCTTCAAGTGTTTTCAACTGTGTAGGCGTACACATCAAAAGCAAAATCGTCAGACGTACAGTTTTGTTGTAATTTTTTTCTTCTAAAATTTTCACTCTCTAAACACGGTGTGCTATTTTCTAAGTACTAAGACTCACACAGAAAAAAAAAGAAAAAAAGGAATTTTGTTCAAATGTTCCTTCTTTCGACAGTGCTGACACGTTGAGAATTAACATTTTTCTGTAGGTTGTAAAGAGGCTGAGGAGAAGGATGAGATGATCATTGACTCTGTCAATACACCAAGCTCGTTCTGGGAAAGACTTGTAGTGGAATAAAATCAAAAAGAGTAATTTACTTTTGTACGTCACTGTTCTTAACGAAAATACCCCAAATAGTATCCCGCAATTGTATCGGTTCTACTGATCGGATGATCTATCCGAAAAGTCTCCACTTCTGGACAAAAGATGTTGCTAAATGTAACCCTAGAAGAAATCAGCCCATTATTAAAGAAGAGTTTGTACAGTGCGGACGTGTGTTGTTTTTTTCTAAGGCTCATCAGAATCCCTACAATTTTTCAGAAGTGGGATAAAGTATCAGCAACGAAAATCAATCTATTGTTTTTCATCGCGTTTGTGAAAATCGGAAAATTAACGCCAGTGTTCGGAAAAACACAAATTATCGCAATGGAAGAATGGACAACTTTTTCAGATTCGGCAACTGTGCTAAAGTTGAAAGAAGTGCTAAGATTGTTGAAAGTGCAAATGTCCGGAAACAAGGCAGAGTTAAAGATCCGAGCAAATGAAGCGGTAAAAGACTTAGCAGAAGACGACATTCGGAAATTAATTCAAGATGCTTCAAGCGGTCGAGAAAATGGGATAGATGAGTCTCATCTTACAGAAGAACAATCGTCTGCATCTGGGAGTGGCTTAAACTGTTCAGGGGAGGAAAAGCTGGACGAAGAACTAGAAAAACTGCAAAGGATTCTAAGAAAGAAGAAAGAAATTGCTGAACTAAGGCGGCAACTTCGAGAACTTCAAGTAGAGGAGCCTTCCAGCTCGAGATCTACAGTACCGTGCAGCTTTAAAGATATCGAAGACTCCATTAGCGTTTTTAGTGGAGATGATAATTTCCCAGTGGATCGATGGATGGAACACTTTGAAGAATGTGCAGAAATGATTCAGCTGGATGATAGAGCTAGATTCATTTATTGTAAGAGACTTCTCACAGGAACAGCCAAGTTGTTTGCGCGTACGATCAATCCTAAAAACTGGCCGGAACTTAAAGCATCTTTAAAAACCGAATTCCGAAAGATTGTATCGAAATCGGACATATTCAATCAACTTCGTGAACGAAAGAAACATCGTGATGAAAGTACTCAACAATATTTATTGCACATGCAAGAAATAGCATCACACGGGGAAGTTGACGAAGAGGACATAATCCAATTTGTGATAGAAGGGATAATGGACACAGAGGTAAATAAAACAATATTGTATAGTGCGAATAATATAAGTGAATTGAAGACGGCCTTACGAAAATATGAGAAGCAAAAATATAATACGCGAAGTGCCTACCAAATTTAATGTCCAATGTTATTGCAGTCTGTCGCCGTTCGGAGCCGGCAAAAAACTGTAGGGCCCTTCTACTCGTCAGAGAACAGTAGCGCGCACAACACGAGTAGTTGATAAGCAAGCTAGGCCCTGCCCCCCTGTGGACTGTCGCGCCAACATTATTATTATTATGTTTAAGCTCACTTCTATACAGACAATCCCGCTTCAATTGACGCAATGCAAGACAACGTTGAAGCATCTATTCGTGAGATACCGGGCGAAATGTTGGAAAGAATATTGGACTAAGTGGATGGACCATTTGAGACGCAGTCAAGGTCAACATTTGCATGAAATAATCTTCAAACATGCAATTTTATGGACCGTACTATCGATTCAAATAAAGATTTCATGCATTTTTCTGAACTTTTTTTTTTTTTAACTTTCCTATGGCTTTTGAATAATCACCCTTTAGAAAACTTGTTTGCTAGAAGTTTCAAGAAACATAGCCTGTGCTAAAATTCTTAACTGATGTCTGGCAAGAGGGACAGTGCCTCAGGACAGAATCTCTGTGTATTTCTTACATCTCAATGTCCACTAAGGAACGTAGGCGGTCTCCTGTAAAATTAGTGGTCATTCAGATGACAAAGTGTTCCGATCACTTTGCACCGAGTGTCTTAAAGAAAATTCGAAGTTGAAACTCTCGAAGTGCCAACGTGGAAGTGTCTCGGCTCTCTTCCAAACTGAAGCAAACGTAAGGAAGGAACCGCAGTGCTGCTATAAAGGAAATCATTTTGAAGTGTGTTTCCAGGTGGGAAATTCAGATGTTCTGCGGACTGGATGTGATCGGGATGGGAACTGACAACGAGTGGGTTCATCGTAGTCGCTGTTGAAAGTTTGAACGAGATCAATTCTGTAGATTTTATAACTTATCCACCTGGATGACGATGAGGAAGGATTTATTTTTATAAAGAGGTTAAACAAATATTGCAATTCACGTCAAACAAAACTTGTGAACATGACGATTTGCAAAACTCTTAAGGCCAGCTTGCCATTGTCTTTTTAGTCGCCTGTATCAAGCCTGTAGAGTCTATAAGTCTATAGTCGGTAGAGTCTATAAATCTATAAGAGGAGGAATGCATGTCCCATCAGTTGAATCAAATCATTGTTGATGCGGTTAACCAGAAAGAAGCCAACCACTGAAGAATCGCTTTTCTCAACATTTCTTACGAGAGTAGTGAGAGAAGTATTCATTCGTGAGACCGCCAACAATCATTTGTGTCAGTGTGGTTTCTGACAACTCATGTCGACGATAGATCATATTTTTATGCAGCTTCTAACCTTCGAATTGACTCGAGAACTACAAGTCCATGTGTAATGGGACATATAGGGGGCGCCACTAACGAAAAATCCATAGTCAACTATGATTGATGTGCAACATACGCTTTTTACCAGTCACAGAGTATTTTGGCGAACGTCCCAAATTCCCAATGTAGCAAAGGATACCGATGCATGCTCCATCAGGCTCGATACGTAACTCGCTTAGGTCTTTTGTGTCAAAAAAATCATTTAATTCTTGCAGCATCATTCTTGCGCAGGATGTGGAAAGCCTGCAAGTTAGCATTAAGAAATTGATTTTCCTGTTCATTCATTCAGCTGCTGGCTCACGCAGATGACACCAAGATGATTTGTTGTGTACAGTGAGTAGTCATTGAGTTCGTTTCTGTTAGGCAAGGTTGGGTTAGGTTGTGGGGTTTACTAATAGATGGCGTAACTTGTTTTATTCCATTGTATTATTCCATTGGAACATGCGTTGGAAAGCTACTGTCATTGTACTTCATTTCAGTATATTTCATTCATTCATTTTCTTCACTCAAATATGTCAAACTTTGTGCCTGAGTAAGTCTTTTTGCGGGGAACTCGTCTTCAGTACATTAACATGAGAAAAACTGCTGTCGAAAGCTATCGTATTCTGGTAAAAGTTTATGGCGAACATACGCTACCTGAGCGAATGTGCCAAAAGTGGTTTCGCGTTATAAAAGCTGTGATTTCCGCTTGAACGACGATGAACGCTCTGTGCAGTCAAAAAATTTGGAAGGTGAAGAACTGAAAGCATGACTCTATAAAGCTTGTTGAAAACAAGAATACCTCGCAAAATCTTTGGGTGTCATTCCAGGAGCCATTTTAAAACGTTTTAAAGCAGCTGAATATAAAAGCAAGGAAAGTGTGTTCCACATAAAAAACCGTTATTTACCCAAAATGCGTCGTTAAATGAGTGCAAAATAAATTTCAATTGACAAATTAATAGCGACGTCTGGGGCAGAGAGTGGCAGAGGCCAGGATATTTTGTCCCCATCAAATGGAATTTTTTTAAGAATTTTGAAGTGACATGTAGAGCACCAGAGTTTGAAAATTCAATCAATCGAAATGTGTCAGCAACAACGATGAAGGTGAGCCATCATCGAGCCAATCATCATTTTCAAAATTTCCCTTGGCACGCATCTCAATTTGCAGTGTCATCTTTTTCGGCATGTCACGAGGGTAAGAGCGAATGCAACCTTAGCCAAGTCAGGGAGCCTCAGCGAGTTCCACCACCGCCACGACGAAATAGCAGATTTATTAATAAAAAGCTCTCACCCCTGGACAGGACAATTTATCGCCCATACACTGCGAAACACTTAATCTCTCGGTTAATCCAAAAGCGTATCTCATAAATAAGTTCCTCTGGAATTTTCACCTCCGCACTGAAACAACCACCGCCACGGTCAGACGCAGTCATCTCTCATGAACTCGTATATCTTCTGTCTGACTGACGCAGATTGTGTGCCAGTCGCAAGGAAAAAATTCCTCCAACAAAAATATTTCTCGAAAACCCTATTTTTAGTCTCAAAGCAAGCACCTTCCTGTAGCTTTGAATATGAAAATCAGCCACCATCGCTTGCAGCACTTAATCTAATTTGCAAAGCAATCTCTGAAATGCAAATCAAAACACCAGCCGACAAAGACAGAGACTTCGGCACCGTTGTTGAAAACGGGGGCGAGAATTACCCCGAACACGAGAACACCGATTTTGTCAGAAAAACACACTCATGAGCCGTGTGTCATAAATTTGCATTTAACGACCGTGCTCGCTGACGATGATGTATTTTTAAAAATGCCAACCTAGTGGCGAGGAATGCTTCTCTATTGGACGACGAACATGTTCTCACTTAGGCGGATCAAAAATTAAAATAACTCTCACCCGAGTTTTACGAATTTCTTTTTGTTGGGGTGCCGCAGGGTGGATAGGCGGAGGTGTTTCAATTTAAATTGAATGTTCAGGTGACTCTATGCTTGTTTTTCTCGGCCTGTGATTGATGAGAAAGTTTGTTGGGATTTGTTCATTTCAATCCGAGTGTGACGCGAGAGAAATGCAAACTGTGTGGGGGATGGCTGACCTTGCAAGACGTGCAGTGTCTTGTGTGTGAGCTCTGCCTTTGATCTGTTGCCCGGGGCGTGTGTGTGGGGGGGAAGATGGGCAGCACATGTCTTCCTGGGTGAGTGTTTTCATTTGTCATGCATGCGAACTGAACGTATCGAGTACTTGAAGGAAGTTCCCCTCTACATTGATTTACGTGATGGAATCCAGAGAATTTATTGAAAATGGTTGGAAATCGCTCTATTTGATCATTAGTCAAGTGGTAGTAGGCAGCTGGGGTTGGTGAATGATTTCAATCTGCGCCTGAAGTCTGATAGACGGGGAATAACAATTTTGTAGATCTTCCAGCTGTTAGCAAGCTTTTAAAAATTTTCAATTGGATTTTATATCTATTCTGTCCGATTTTGCTTGTCTTTGACAAACAGAAGTTAGCGTCAGTTTCTTAGCTTCGCTTAGAATCTGGTCCCAAAGTAGTAATTTGACTGAGGGCTAAGGAAAGTGTACTTCCCGTTCATTTGAGTACACAGGGTAACCTCCCAAATTTTAGGATCTGTGTTCTGATCTTCCTTCTAATTATTTCCCGCTTGCTCGATTTGGTAGTTTCAGTCCACACATCCTTTAAGGGTCTGTCAGACGTATGAGAAAACTTTTTCTTAGGACGACATTCAAAATATGTCGCCCGTCTGAAAGCTGTGGGAGGGTGTGGAAAAGAGATCCCGCGTGCAGATGCTCGCAAAATTGTTCACTCACTTTTCCGCAGCGCCTTTGTTTGCCGTGCTGCGATAAAGTTTTCTGCTTTCTTCCCGTTTTCGAAGGCGGTCCAAGTTAACGCAACATTAACATGTTTTTTTAGCCTGAAAAGAATCCATGCACCGTCTGGACATTATTACAAGTCCTCCGCAGAGGGCGCAAGAACTATGTAAAAAGTTGCTTTTTGAGAGGGAAGATACACAACAGAGAGAAAAAATGAAATAAACACGAAACACTGTTTGCTGACTGGTGGAGGCGAGGTGGACGGAGTCCTGCGAAAAGTTTTCCCCCAAGTTACTGAAGTTTATCTTGGAACAAGTATTGAGAGCACTGTGTGCACCAAATGATAGTGAGAAGCATTTCGAATCGCTTCACCGATTATCGTCATTTCGATGCCGTGGTAGCGTGACAGCGGTCGATGGAGAGCGAATTGAAATGTGAACTACATTTGGAGAGAACAGAGATTAACACATCGGTGGTCGTTCTTCTTTCTTGCACCTCTTGTACAACAGTCTAAGCTTAGGACACGAAGACGGAACTTTGCTGGCAATGACGTTGACACCTGACGAAATTTTTACTATTACAGTCACCCATTTGATTTTCCTTCGTCCTTTAAATTGCAGTGGAATCTATTTTTATTCCAAGGCGGCAAGTGGATAGAGCCACCTGCTGCGGCGGCATCGTCATGCATCACCGAACACAATCTGTCGTCTCCAATGCGGCTAGCGCAAATAGTTCCCTCATTAAAGTAATCCCCATCAACAGGTGCACGCGAGCTTGTCGCATTCGCAGACAGCTGCCGCTGCGGGAGAGGCGAGCACGAAATATGTGACGAGTGCACAACTCATCTGCTGCTGTTCTGTGACAAATTAAATTATTTAAATTTAATACGAAGCTGTGCCTCTCTTGCGGCAGGGCCGCGCTCGCTCAACCAGATTCTGTCACAGAGCCTGTCAGACTGAATCGCATTGGGAGGCAGTGTGCCACTGAAGAAGAGCTAAATACTCGCGACATCAGCCCGCCAAGGCTAAGCATAAATTAGCGCACAAGCTGGCGACGACGCCAGTCAAACACTTTTTCCACCGTCACTGAAACTGCGTCCGCAATGCACACGGGTCGACCTTAGGTCCGGATATAATGTCCTGATTGTTCGCTTTTATGAGGCAGCCACTCCTAGGGATGCGCTAGACGTCTTTTTAATTAGACTCCTTTCATTGAAACGTCACTGCCCTGAGATTGAAGCGAAATTAATAGAAAACATTGCGAAACACACTCACGGAGGCAAAGGCAGTAACCAGCCAGCACGGTGGGCTCGGAACGAAATCACCATCAAGGATACCTCGAAATTCGAATAAAATGCGCCAGCAGGCGGAGTCTCCGCCGTGGAGCACTGGAATTTGTGTATCTGTGTGTCACCTGTACTGCTTAAAGCTGCATCCTGGTTGTGTTGCCTCCACGGGGTTGGGGCTCTTGAACGTGCATCACATTCATGTGCATGGACGTGTCTATAGGCAGTTGATTACATTGCATTTGATAGCAGCACTGCATCCCAAATGGCAGGGGTTGGACGCAGATATGCCGGAGAAAAGTTAATTAGACGCCCTGCATGAGAACGCGTCGTGGATTGCCTTGGCCCGCATGTTGTCGGTGTAAACGTAATCATAATCATGTCTGTCGGGTGCATGGGGGGAGGGGAATGTAAAAATGACGAGATGACGAATGGCAGTGTTCATTTCACTGCAGCAGGGCATTCGTTTGCTAATTTCAATTCCACGGCACATTGTGAGAACGCAATTTGCATTTTATGTGCGACGTTATTTGCGTCGAGTGTGAATTGATTAAGGATGCTTATGAATGAGCTTATCGCACTGGGGTGCAGACACAGCACGAATGGAGGGGCATTGAGTTCTTGAGTTGAAGGTGTGGAATGGGTTGCTTTTCTCACTCCTTGGTCTTGGGAGTGGTTTCACAAGTGTGTGTGGAGGGTGGTGAATATTGGATGAAGGTACTGCTGGTGACTGTAGTCGAAGTATTAGGAACAGAGCGAGGCGTTGGATGATTTTATGGCAAATTTGTGAAAAATCGGAGGTCAAGGAGCATTCATTTAATTGGTGCTGCAATTGAACATCAAAATTTGCAAGCTGTGCAAGGGTCGCCAATATTTTTTCATATTCGAAAACCATGTCGGGGGAGCTGCTTCGGACTTCTCGGAATTGAAAGTGGCAAATGGGATTCGGGCGTGGCTGCCGAGGTGTAGTGGGTAGAGTGCGACGCTCACAGGTTGAAGGGTCTAGGTTCGATTCCCGGCTGAACACCTCGAATTTTTCCCGGTACAACCTCTTTCGAGCTGCTGACAACACTCAAAGGGTTATAACTGTCTAAGAAAATGTTTTTTAAATTTCGCCGTTCGGAGTCGACAGAAAACTGTAGGTCCCTTCTACTCGTGGGAGAACAGTAGCACGAACAACACGATAAGTTGATGAGCCAGCTAGGCCCTGGTCCCCCTGTGGATTGTCGTGCCAAATATTTACTTTAAATGGGATTCGTAGTCTTCTGTACTGCTTTATAAATATACTCATCAAATTCGCAGAGCGTATGTGACTTCTTTTTGAATTTTAGTTGGTCCATGCGTTACATGTACTTTCTGATGTCCTGTCCTGGCATGTTGATACATTTTTCTCAGCTCCGTTGAATATTGTTTTTTTTTCTTTGTATGTGGCTACAGTCTGGATTTTAACTGGGCCTCAACCAACATGGCTTTTCAGTCAGCTATATCTAGGTATACAAGCTGATTGAGGTCCATCATCATTTCATCCTCGGCCATACTTTGTCGCATCGTCCTCATGTCTCGGATTCGAAGACTTTTCGGGCCGCAGCATTAGTAGAGAGGAGCTGATGTTGTGTGTTCTTCCTTGACGAGGGCTTGTACCACCCGTCCAAGCAGATCATCTTCTTCTTATTGTTCTTTTTCTTTTTCCTCTTCTTCTTGTTCTTCTTGTGGCGCTACAGTCCGGGGTGGACCTGTGCCTCAACCAACATGCCTCTCCAGCCAGCACGATGTCTCGCCAGCTGCCTCCAGTTCTGCCTCCCAAGTTGATTGAAGTCCTTGTCCACTTTTGTGCGCTACCTTAGCCAAGACCGTCTTTCGATGCGTTGTTCTAATGGCTCGGAATCGAGTGATGCAGCAGTGCTGCTCATACTCTCTATAAGGCCTCGCCATCTTCGGGGTTGTATTCGGGGACACTTGGCAAGGCACATCCCGCAGTAGAACGCATTAAGTTCTTCATTAAATTTTCTCCAAATACCAACAACGCGAACAGAACTGAAAGTTGCAGGCAGAACCCTTTTTCTCGTGAAGACTTATGGCTTCCTATTCGTGTTTTTTTAGCATTTTACGATACAAGAAATTAGATTCCTTGTTTTTTTGTATTGCAAAAGAATAGGGGCCATAATTATCTGCGGGCCAAATTCCTGCGATAAAATATGATATTTGGATTTCCTTGACATTTGTTTTGAAATTACGGAAATTGTTGATTTTCCAAAATCCCAAATATTTTGATCAATTTTTTTTGTTATAATTGGTGCGCACTAAAGGGATTGCTTATACCCTTAAATGGATAGAATTAAGTCACAGCACGGGCCGAAGGCAAAGAGGACTAAAGGGAAAGGAGGTACCGATGCACATTGGTTGTAAATGCCTGTGGATTGTAATGTATGGTGGTGGGGGGGTGTTGGGAATTGGGCTGGGAAGAGCATTCCACATTCGTGAGGTGCGGCTCAAAAACGAGTCTCTATACTTTCAACTTTACTGTACGTCCGAAAGTGGGCTTTAGGGTGAACGGGTGAGCATTCAATTTGGATCATTTTAAGAGTTCTGACATTTATTTTGCAGCTTTGAATATTGTTGACGTTCCAAGCCTCTGTGACTTTTTGGCTTTTCGAAAAAAGAAAATTTTAATATTTTTGACTCTCTTAGAATTTTCATTGTTTAGACATTAATTTTTTTCGATTTCGGGGATTTGTGAAGTTCCTTACATCAATGAATTTGTAAAATCGTTGCTTTTATAGTTTTTTTTTAGGTCATGGATTTTTTATATGTGGTGGCTCTGTTTAACTTCGGCCTAAGGGCCTTGAAATTATCGAGAACTAGACAACATTCAATATTGGAATAATTCGACTTTTGACTACAATTCTTTTAAGTAGTTCAAGTTAGTTAGGTCTCGATGGGTTTTTTTGGATTTTACTTATTATGATTAATTTCTGAATTTTTAAAGTTTCATGATTTTGAGTTCTCTAGGCTGTTATTGTCTCTCGAAAATTGTGGCAAAATATTGAAATTCTTAGAAAATGTGACTTTTGTGAACCTTGTGAGATTTCGAAATTTGAGAAATGATGATAGCCTCAGGAAAGTCGTTATTTACCGATTTTTGGTAAATATTTTTAGCCTCAAAAGTCCCTTAAAGTTCAACATAAAAAACGAAAGCATAGCTCGTAAGTTTGTAAAAGAGTTCATACACCAGGTGTACCCGTATGAAAGGAGCGTTAAGATACAAAAGTCTCGATAGGGAACATTTGTTGTGCATGAGCCCTTATTTTTTTGTGTTTGTTTGCTATGACATCTGTGAAAAATATGTAGTATACATTAAGTCATTGAACAGACAACATCATATTTTTTCATCGAGTTCAAAATGTCGAACTTTGTACCAGAAAGTGATGATTTGCGGAAAGCATTAATTTGTTGTTTTCATTTGAAGAAAAGTGCGAATGCCTGTCAAGGCAACACGCAAAAGATGGTTTCAACGGTTCAGAAATAATGATTTCGATGTGAGCCATGAAGAACGTGGAAGACCACCAAAAAAGTTTGAAGACCCCGAATTGCAAACGATATTGGCTGGAGATGACAGTTTGAGTCAAAAAAAAAATGGCAGAAATGTTAAATGTTGCACAACAAACAATTTCTGACCGTTTAAAAGCTATGGGAAGGATCCAAAAATGTGGAAAATGGGTGCCACATGAATTGAATGAAAGACAGATGGACAACCGAAAAAACACTTGTGAAATTTTGCTTCAAAGACATGAAAGAAAATCGGTTTTGCATCGGATTGTTGCTGCCGATAAAAAATTGATTTATTTTAAGAATCCTAAACGGAAAAAATTGTAGGTTTATCTGGGACAACCATCAACATCGACTGCAAAACCAGATCGACTGCAAAACCAGATCGACTGCAAAACCAGATCGACTCGGCAAGAAGACAATGCTGTGTGTTTGGTGCGACCAGAAAGGTGTGCTGTACCACGAGCTCCCAAAACCTGGTGAAACCGTTAATACTGATCGGTACCGACAAGACATGATCAATTTGAACCATGCATTGATCGAGAAACGACCAGAATGGGCCAGAAGACACGGCAAGGTAATTTTGCTCCATGACAATGCACCTGCACACAAAGCAAAACCGGTTCAGGATACAATCAAAACACTTGGCTGGGAGCAGCTACCCCACCCGCCGTATTCACTGGACTTGTCTCCTTCCGACTACCATTTGTTTTCATCGATGGGACACGCATTGGCTGAGCAGCACTTTGATTCCTACGAGGAGGTCGAAAATTGGATGTCTGATTGGTTTGCTTTAAAAGACGAACAATTTTATTGGCGTGGTATTCACAAATTACCAGAAAAGTGGTCAGTATGTGTAGAAAACAATGGCCACTACTTTGGGTAAAATGTTTTTACTTTTACATTGATAATTAGTGTTTAATTAAAAAAAAAACTCATTTCATACTGGTATACCTTGTATTATGATTAATTCAAATTCACATAAGCACGCTATCCGTGCCTGCTTTTGTAAACGTACACTCAAGCTGCACGGAGATTAGTGCGACAAGTATATTACAAGGGTTGCCTTTTATATTTTGGCATTAGACAACAAAAACAAATATTAATCATAGAAAATAGCTTCATTCTTTTTTCAAAATATCGTCCACTACGATCTCTTAAATTTTGCATGCGTTTAAACCACTTGCCGAAGCACTTTTGTCACTGTGATTAAGGTATCTCCGAAATAGGCATTTTGAAAGCATCAACCGCTTCTTCAGGTGTCGAAAAACGTTGACCTCTGATTTTATTTTTTACGCACGGGAATAAAACGGAGTCATTCAGTGCCAAGTCAGAACTATACGGCGGATGACTCATCAAATCGATGCTTTGACTGCTCAAAAATGCAGTTGTTTGAGCCGATGTGTGAGAGCTCGCATTGTCGTGGTGATCCGTCTTCGGCGGTTGGTTTTCCTGATTCCTTGGAATCTGATGGTTGTGTACCACTCAGAAATATTCTGCGTTGTTCTATTGGTGCGGTTGCGACAACTCCTGTTTTTCTGAAAAAATAAGCGACCATTTGCTTGGAAGTGCTTTGTGCGCGAGCAAGTTTTGTTGGGTTTGGCTCAATTTGGCATCCCATACAGTCGACTGCTGTTCACTTTCGGGCTCATACGCGACACCTGTCACGATGTCATAGACCTGTTTTGAATCACTGCGATAATATTTTTGGAGCATTTATTTCAACCAATCGACAGGAGTCTCTTTTTGAGCGATTGACAAATTGTGTGGGATCCAACGCGGACAAATTTTTTTGACGGTCAAAGGTGCATGCAGTATTGAATGAATGCTGGTCTCACTAATGCCAAAGGTTGTCTCAATCTCACGATACGTCACATGACGATCAACTGATTTTGGACGACCTTCACCAAATTCGTCTTGGAGTGAACTACGACCTCGATTGAATTCACCATACCATCGATAAACACTGGTCCTTGATGGAGCTTTATCGCCATAAATTGAATTAAGTTCATCGATGCACTGTTCTTGAGTTAATCTACGTCGAAAGTTGTAAAAAATAATAGCACGAAAATGTTCATGTGTTAATTCCATTTTGTGGGCGGTATGAATCTTTTAAGTTTTTGTAAACAAAACAAATAGCTCTCGTATGTCAAAACGTTCTGAGTACGTATAACCTCAAAAATGTCAAACTTTACGATAGAGCTGGCAGTTGCCAGATTGTAGTACTAGGGTTCTCCAATCCCGAAATATTAAAGGCAACCTCCGTAGTTCATAATTTCAATAACCTTGCAGGGACTAAAGCTCACAGCTACCTACTTGCTTATCAAACCTGCGACCTATGATAGGTCTGAGCCTGGGCTATAGCTACCTTCTATTCTTGACGGTCCCTGGCACGATGTTTCTAATTATCAAGAACAAGGTCTCTGTCATTCGCAATCACTTGGCCTCTATACCGGAGGTTCGGCCTTGTTCTCCTGCTCTGAAATGGTGGCCCAACCACTGTAGTTTATGGAATCTTGCATGTTTGGTGTCTGTACGGCCACGTTTAAAGTCAGCAAACCGCTGACTGTTGTTTTTGTTGGAGCAGAGTCCTTTTAACAGGCCCAGGTACACCAGGACAGTAGCGCCACAATAAGAATAGGAAGGGTGCTTTTAACACTCCTCAACCCACTACTAGTCCTGCACTGTATTTTTTCCCATCCAAAAGCAGCGAAATTCTGTTTCTCTACTGTTTTGAATTGAAAATCGCAAAAATAGCTTCACTTGAACAACTGTAACTCGTAAAATTTTAATCAGACTGTCATGAAAATTTGACAGGTATCATTTGAATGTTTGTACCAGAGACCAATAGGGAGACAGTCAACTCCCTCGTCTCCCGCAATTGAATTCATTTTGACAGCGTTTTTTTAACATTTCCCCTCCTGCACAGCTGACGCACAAAAAGGATTTTGTTTGTTTTCAAATGAGAATACGTGTGAACTCTCTATACGGTGGATCTCCTCACTCTTCACACTGTTAGAAGGAGAGGGCATATAAATCAAAACGTAAACATGTGTGAGTAAAGTGAGACAATGTTCGATGATACGTAAATAACTTCCAGAATTTGAGGTTATGTCTACTAAAACACGTAAATAACAGTCAAACGGTCGATGGACAAAGGGGAAATCAGCTGTTCAGTTGACCATCTCCTTTTTTATTGGTTTCTGGTTTGTACTTCCCGAAAATAATGTGAATTTCTTGTCAGTGAATCCCCCTGTACGTCGGTCAAGGGACGTATTGAGTGATGAGGTAAATGAAGCAACTGATAACTGTGTAAAAAATCTCAAGGACTTCCTTAATAGAGTAAAGGCAGAATATTTTATTAATAATAATTATTGGCGCTACAGTCCAAAGGGGGACCAGGTCCTAGCTTGCTCATCAACTACTCATGTTGTGCGCGCTATCGTTCTCTCACGAGTAGAAGGGACCTACAGTTTTTTGCCGACTCCGAACGGCGAGATTTGAGCAGCTTTCTTAGACAGTTATTACTCTTTGAGTGTTGTCAGCAGCTCGAAGGAGGTGGTGCCGTGAAAAATTCGAAAAGTTGGTGTTGAGCTGGGAGCCGAACCTAGACCCTACGGCGTGTGAGCGTCGCACTCTACGCACTACGCCAAAGCGACCACTAGAATAGAATATTTTATTTCGATATGATTTAAACGAGCAGCGGAATTGTCAATCACTGCACATCACAATGCGGGAAAGGACCTTGCATGCACTTCCATTTCACTTTGAGCACCTATCCTGAACCTACTTACGGGTTTATTCGAGTGAAGAAGTACTCTGTTGCACACAAAGTCAAGTTTTAATGTTGTGACCTCAAAGCCCCCGTCAAACTTCCACTTTAAGTACTTTCATAAACTGCAAGCATAATAATTCCGTAAGCAGATATCCCCAAATGCGCATACCTCCGCAATCTGTTGATTAATCCAACTGCGCAATGAAACTCGCAGCCGTGAAATGCATTTCGGTTGCATATTAAAATTCATCACCTTGTAAAATGAACCAATAAAAGCGGTGATGTACCTATAATAGTACGTGAAGGAGCTGAACCTCGTTTACACCTAATAGCTGCAAGATGTTGAAAATTCATGACATAATATCCACCTTCCGCCGAAAAATTTCCCTGCAGCTAGTTCAGCATACAACGGCACGAAACGCGGTTCCACCCCTGCCCTCCTCTCACTGCATTCGCACCCACCCACCCACCCACCCGACCAGGGACGACACGGCGTAACTTGTACGCCAAACTCAGATCCCTATATTACGAAGAAGTCACGTTTTATTTTTTTCTTTTCTTCGCTTTTACCTTCCCCAACGCCGGTCGCTCTTTGAGGAATCTGCAGTCAGTGCGAGTTGGAATTGGATACAAAGGCGGATCCTTGTTTAGCATCGCCAGCACCGGTCATGCACCTGCAACATCAGGGCAGTGGGTACTTGCACGGACGTATACACTCCACGGAAAGTGGATACCTCTGATGGAATGTAATTTGTGAGTCTACATTGTTTAAGGTGCAATTTCAGTTTATGTTTACCAAAGTTCTGGGGGCAAACGCCGCACAAACTGCACACAATGGAAGTGGGTGGGAGATGGGGCGTGTTCTGCAGGCAGACTGCAAATGACTACGTTCGAATTTGCGAAGTGAGTTGTCGTTGGATAATTCTATCTGGTAGCCGTTGTCGTGCAGAAGTTTGACGGGAATAGAGATTTCGAGTGAGTTACTGTCCCTTGTTGCCTAGAAGTTCTTAAAGGGGCGTCATGGTTGACAGAAGTGTTCCTCCTGTCAGGTGTTGGCTGAAGTGGCTTTGTGAGTATTTTGTGATTGCACTTGAATTTCGAATTAACACTTAAGTTGAGAATTTATTAAAATGCCCACATATGTGGCAAACTCTATGTGGCTTAGATTATTTTTCGATTGAATGAAAGTTATACAGACCGGACTATCATCTATCTCTACGCAGTATATCAGTTTTTTTCTTTTTGAAAATAAAACACAAATTATTAATGGGAAAGTAAAAACATTTTATTCAAAGTACTTGCCATTATTTTCTGCACATTTTGACCACCTTTCTGGCAATTTGTGAACACCACGCCAATAAAATTGTTCGTCTTTTAAAGCAAACGAATCAGACACCCAATTTTCGACCTCCTAGTAGGAATCAAAGTGCTGCTCAGCCAATGCTTGTTCCATCGATTAAAACAAAAGGTAGTCGGAAGGAGCCAAGTCTGGAGAATACGGCGGGTGGGGTAGCTGCTCCCAGCCAAGTGTTTTGATTGTATCCTGAACCGGTTTTGCTTTGTGTGCAGGTGCATTGTCATGGAGCAAAATTACCTTGCCGTGTCTTCTGGCCCATTCTGGTCGTTTCTCGATCAATGCATGGTTCAAATTGATCATGTCTTGTCGGTACCGATCAGTATTAACGGTTTCACCAGGTTTTAGGAGCTCTTAGTACAGCACACCTTTCTGGTCCCACCAAATACACGCATTGTCTTCTTGCCGAATCGATCTGGTTTTGCAGTCGATGTTGATGGTTGTCCCAGATTAACCCATGATTTTTTCCGTTAAGGATTTTTAAAATAAATCAATTTTTCATCGCCAGTAACAATCCGATGCAAAACCTATTTTCTTTCATGTCTTTAAAGCAAAATTTCACATGTGTTTTTTCAGTTTTCCATATGCCTTTCCTTCAATTTATGTGGCACACATTTTCCACACTTTTTGATCTTTCCCATAACTTTTAAACGGTCAGAAATTGTTTGTTGTGCAATATCTAACATTGCTGCCATTTGCTTTTGACTCAAAGTGTCATCTCCATCCAATATCGTTTGCAATTCGGCTTCTTCAAACTTTTTTGGTGGTCTTCCACGTTCTTCATTTCTCACATCAAAATCATTATTTCTGAACCGTTGAAACCATCTTTTGCATGTTGCTTCTGAAAGAGCAAGATCACCACATGCCTCGACAAGCATTCGATGCGACTCTGCAGCACTTTCCTTCAAATGAAAACAAAAAATCAATGCTTTCCGCAAATCATCAATTTCTGGTACAAAATTCGACATTTTTAACACCATGAAAAAATAAGATGTTGTCTGTTCAATGACTTGATGTATACTAAGTATTTTTCACAGATGTAATAGCAAACAAAAAAAGGGCTCGTTCACAACAAATGTTCACTATCGAGAAATTTGTTTCTTGACGCTCAGGGTAAATGTAAATGTAAATGTATGGCGTGAAAGTCCACAGGGGGACCAAGGCCTAGGTGGCTCATCATCATCATCAAGTACTTGTGTTGTGCGCGCCACTGATTTCTCACGAGCAGAGGGGTTCATCAATGCAATCTTTGATTTTCGTCTATGGTCATAGTCAAGGTTTGTGTAAGGTCTTGCTCATTGCTCTCATCACTTTTCAAATATAGGACGAAAGCAAGTCTTATCTTAATTGTTTGGTGGACCTATATGTTTCAGTCATGTGTGTGTTCGCGGACACCACGGAATCACTGGAAATGAAAATCCCGATGAACTTTCAAGGCAATAATAAAGAGAAAAAGACACTTGGAGGTTACTGGGACTACCGCGTCCTTGGTCTCTGGACAGCATAAAAGGAGACGACATTAACCTTCAGGATGCAAGCTAACCAAGGGCATGCAGTTGTGGCATTCCTGTCTCTCTCTTGCTGGGAGAGAGACAGGAATGCAGACAGTCTGCTGGAGTACTAACGTAACACTTAACATCCATAAATTGACATTTCAGTTTGATTTGGCATAATGATGAAACCCTCTTCGACGCCTCCTCTGGAGAACCAATACTTTACATTGAATGTTGGAAACTGCTTCTTTGGTGCGCTTCCCTTTTTAAATTTATTACCATATCGAACCATTAACACATTGTGTCATCAAAACCAAAAACTACACAACGGCCCGTATCACCATACCAAAAATTTGGAGCACGCCTTTTTGTTACCCGCACACATTTGCGGTTCCTCTGCTCCAATTATTCACATTTGCAGAGAAATACTGACTGAGATACTGGCTTTGGTCAAGAGAGACTAGGCTGGTTAGATCATTATGCATTGCATTTTGCTCGTTGACGTTACTATCGGGACATATCTTTTTCTTCTTGTGGCCCTACAGTCCGGTTTGTACTTGGGCCTAAGAAAACATGCCTCTACAGCCATTACTTTCTTTCACCAGCTGTCTCTAATTACACACTTCAGGTTGGATGAGGTTCTTCTCTACTTGTGTGCACCACCTCTTTTGCGTTGTCCAAATGGCTCATATTTAAGGACTTTGAAGGACAGAGCAGTGGTATCTATTCACTCTACATGGCCTACACATCTTAAGTGTTGTATGCGAAGACACTTGACCAGCAGCATGGCGCTGTACAAGCCCTGGTTCTGAGTTCGTCATGAAATCTTCTCCTCCAAGTGCCATCAAGGCAAACAGGGCCAAAAATCGCACGCAGAACTTTTCTCTCGAATAGACTAAGGGCTTCCTCATCCGCTTTTAGCAGCGTCAGGTTTCCGCGCCAAAATGTAGGATTGGAATGATTAAGCTGTTACATAAAGCAAGCTTAATCCTTCGAGAGAGGGCTTTATTACTCAATTGCCTCTTGAGCCCAAAGAAACAGCGATTGGCAAGAGTTATTCGGCATTCTGTTTCGGTACTGATGTTCTTGTTGAAGAAGTTACAGGACAGTGCCTCGCCTTTAACCTTTTTGACGTTGATCTTCAATGGTCAAAAGTAAGTTCGTTACCAAAATTGACGGAGCGGCGAGAGTTTTCCATCGCCATCCTACAGAATTTGACGAGTTTGATAGGAATGCCAAAACTAGACATAGCTATCGGCAAAAATCACCACCAGAAATAAACCTAACTTTCTCTCATTCTTCTACTTTCAACTACGCATGAGGTTCGATATAGTGTAAAGTATACTCTGATGGTACAAAGAATCCCTTTCAGAAACCATTTCACTGACAGAACCGGACAGCTCTCTCTAACAAAGCCCAAGTACAGTTAAAAGAAGTCAAGGGTCCACTTATTCACCTTTAAAGCCTATTTTCGATTTAGCTTAACGTGCTTCAAGGGACTAATTAAAAAGCTATTTCCACTTGAATTGCGGCGGAGAACAAACTTAAAGACACAACGCATCCTCCACTTCACACGGTGCACACGGAGTGCGGCCGAAGGCCTTCGCAAAATGTTCTTCACCGCGAATTCGCCACTGAAGTTGTTGAGTGGCAATAGCACTCCCAGATGCATCATCGCAAACGAATAACCAGCTGAGTCAGCATACCCTCGAAACAGGCGAACCATCGAGACCACCATCATCACCACCACCGCCAGCAGGACCAGCAACGCCATCAGTGCCGGGAACACCAGCGTCTAATGCAAATTTTCGTTCGTGCAAGACATAAGTTAGATTGTGGATCGGAAACAGCTTTAGAGGGGGTTATGAATCGCAATAAACTACGAAAAATTAAAACGGACGAAAGCCGAAGCCGCCGTCTGCAGTCACGAGGAGTACCAGGAAGGATAAACGTCCCGACGCAATGTTCCACGGAATAATGTCTAAGGTGCAGCAGCGGTGGCGTCGACAACGGCGCTGACGTAGCACACGATGGATGTGTCAGGGGGAGAAGGAAGACCAAGCGAAGCAAACTAGAGTCGAACCGCGTGGGAATAAAATAACAGAATTCCATTTAGCCACAGGTGTTGTGTGGCACTGGCAGTCGTGGAGCCGCCTCGCCACACTGCCTCTGCATTTTCACACTTTTATTGAATTCTTCTCGTGGCGAGTGAAGCACATTTATCGCCGCCCCTCAAACCACAAACTGAATTAACCGAAGAGACCATCTGATGGGGGGAAGTTCTTCGCGCAATGACTTCTCACAATTTTGCACTTCGACGAGACAGTGTACAGTGGCGGCGTGCGGCTGCTCATACACACAGGTTGCTGACTTGATTTATTGAGCAGCTGACAGATGAAATTCATGCATTGTCTATTGTTGCAACCTCGCGGGGCTTCGATAAATATTTCGACGAAGCGAAAAAGTCCTTGAAACCACCCATACAGCCCAGGGCGACCGCCATCCCTCGCCGGGATCGACAGCCAACCACCAAATGTAATCCTTTGGGTTTGATTTTAAATTTCGTTTACCGATTCGCAAATGTAACACCTGGCGGGCAGGAGCGGACGGGTGAGCACAGAGGGATTCGCATGTATCCTTGAAATTGGAAAGGTTTTCAATTACTTGGCAGGCGAATAAATTGTCAGATAAACTACCGCAAGGCGCATCCAATCGCATGCCAAGCAATTTGAGGGTTCGATTGCGATTGAATTCTCGTTCCACGAACCGGGGCAGAGGCCTGATCGTCCTTGAGGCGGCGCGTCCACAACTGACGAAGGAGAAATGTAATCTGCATAAATTTTTCGCCATCAACCCCTTTCTGAGGGATGAAATTTTACCTGCGAAAGGTAGGGTTGGCGGCGACGCGGCATCGAGGCCATTGATGTCATCCGCTTATCCCTGAAAATAAACAGTGTTCGTAGTTTTCGTGAAGTTCCCGTGAGGATGGCAGTGTGAAGGGAACTGAATTATGGAAGTAATTGCGGTCAGAAAATTCCGCTTCTGGGTTGAAAACCAATTGACCTTCAACCCCATCACTCTGTGTACGTGTGTGGCTTAAGCGAACGTATCTTCGGTGAGTGAAAATATATTTCTTTATATTTGGAAGGATTGGTGGTGTCCGAAGAATGCAGATTTTCGAAAGAGATTCCCGACATTAAGAGCATTAGTTATGGACTGTGGGTATTGTGGGTACCTGGCATTGGATTTCAGCACGGAGGTTGAGGAGTTGCTTAGCTTGGACAGTAGGGAATGGAAGCAATCAATTCGTGCTAACCGATGTGCGTCAACATGAAGGGATTGCTTTTTTGCTTCTTATTTTGCATAAGTATTGAAAAAAATTGTCAGTATTTGCGAAGAATGAATTCGGATCATTCGTGAGCGGAGTTTATGGACTGAATATCTGTATAGAGGTCATGAGTTGATCTCCTACTCCTCTCAGAGGCCATCAAATATCTTCAATCTTATTAGGAAAATTGAGAAGTACAAATACAAAGAAATTAATGGTTCCTATAGCACTCAGCCTTTGGGTCTTCAAAGCCAAATGTTTGCTCCATAAACGTGTGTGCCCTTATCTTGACTCAGGTATCAATGGCAACAGCTTAACACATCAGGCAATATGTCGCGGGACTGAAATGTAGGTGGCGCCACTAACACAAAATCCATATTATTTTTAAGAAGTATAAACATTCAAGTGGAACCTGTCAAATTTTCTTGACAGACTAACATTTCGATGCAATTTGTATGGAACGGCTTACCTATGGCCACAAAATAGGATTTTGTTTCGGCGATCACATTCTCATTTGAGCCATTTTTTTTCCGTCGACCATGCTTTTGAGGTCCGAAAAGAGGTAAAAGTCGCTGGGGCCCAGATGTGGAGAATAAAATGGGTGCGGAAGAAAATCAAAGCCCAATTGCAAGCCCAATTGCAAGCCCAAGTGCAATTTGTGCCATGGTAGCCAACGACTTGTGACGCGGTGCATTGACTTGGTGGAAGAGAATTTTTTTCTTCTTCATACGGCACCGTTTGTTTACAACTTCTTCCTTCAAATGCAACAAAAATTCCATGCAGTATTCACTGTTGATCCTTTTGCCTTTGTGAATATATGGAATATGGATGCCATAACCCTGCCACTAGACCTTTGTGTTTTTGGAGGCTTTGAGCATGCTTAACTGGCTTTTGTCCACTCCGCTGACTGCCGATTTGTTTTTGGAGTGTAGTGGTGTATCCATGTTTCATCCGTAGTCCTGTTTGTTCTGGTGAAACGGCTACAAGCAGCTCTCAGAATTATCGATACGCTGTTGTTTTTGGTCCATTGTGAACAAACGCGGCACCCATTTCGCAAACAGTTTCCTCATGGATAAATGTTTATACAAATACAAAGTCTATACAGTACCTTCTGATTCCTTAAAGGACTCAGCTGTCTCACGCAATTTCACTTTGCTGTTTTCCAAAACGATTTTGTGTACTTTTTTGACGTTTTCAGGTGTAAATAACTCAATTAGCTTTCCAGAGCGATCAGTATTGTAGGTGTCTGTACGACCACGTTTAAAGTATGCTGACTTTCCACCAACAAATAGTTGTTTGTGAAGGAGCAGCTTTTTTTTTAACACTTTTCAGGCAAAGGCTAAGCTTGCACGGCATTATTTCACATCAAAAAGCAGTGTTAAATGAAAGCACGAAATTCTATTTTTTCCATTGTTTGCAAAATCGCTAAAGTAGCATCACTTGAGGCACTGTAGCTTGTAAGCCGATAACCTGATTGTCATGACAATTTGACAGGTATTTGAATTTTTCTACCAGATACCACTATTCCTGTCCATGGCGAACGCCCTTGGTGGTGTGAAGTTGAACTCAAAAGAGGCTTGTGAATATTGGCTGTCCGAGTTCTTTGCAAATAAAGAGAAAGACTTCTACGAGGGGGGTATTATGAAGTTGCCCTCTAGATGGAAACAGATTATCAAGCAAAACGGCGCATATTTGAACTAAGTCCGATCACTGTAACACTTTTTTGAAGCATTGAATGAAGAGCAAAAAAAAAAAAAAAAACAGAAGGAGGAAATTTGACAACCTTATACCAGCTATACCGGTATTAAGTGAGCGTCAAGATACAAATTTCTCGATAGGGAACATTTGTTGTGAAGGAGCCCTTATTTTTGTGTTTGTTTGCTATGGCATCTGTGAAAATATTGAGTATACATCAAGTCATTGAACAGTCAACATCATATATTTTCATCGTTTTTAAATGTCGAATTTTGTACCAGAAAGTGATGATTTGCGGAAATCATTAATTTTTTGTTTTCATTTGAAGAAAAATGCGAATGCCTGTCAAGGCATATGGTGATCATGCTCTATCAGAAGCAACATGCAAAATATGGTTTCAACGGTTCAGAAATAATGACTTTGATGTGAGAAATGAAGAACGTGGAAGACCACCAAAAAAGTTTGAAGACGCCGAATTGCAAACGATATTGGATGGAGATGACACTTTGAGTCAAAAGCAAATGGCAGCAATGTTAAATGTTGCACAACAAATAATTTCTAACCATTTAAAAGCTATGGGAAAGATCCAAAAGTGTGGGAAATGGGTGCCACATGAATTGAATGAAAGACAGATGGAAAACCGAAGAAACACTTGTGAAATTTTGCTTCAAAGACACGTAAGAAAATTGGTTTTGCATCGGATTGTTACTGGCGATGAAAAGTGTAATTATTTTAAGAATCCTAAGTTGAAAAAATCATGGGTTAATCTGGGACAACCATCAACATCGACTCCAAAACCAGGTCGATTCGGCAAGAAGACAATGCTCTGTGTTTGGTGGGACCAGAAAGGTGTGCTGTACTACAATTTTCTTAAACCTGGTGAAACCGTTAATACTGATCGCTACTGTCAAAAAATGATCAATTTGAACCATGCATTGATCGAGAAACGACCAGAATGGGCGAGAAGACACGGCAAGGTAATTTTGCTCCATGACAATGCACCTGCATACAAAGCAGAACCGGTTCAGGATACAATCAAAACACTTGGCTGGGAGCAGCTACCCTACCCGCCGTATTCTCCAGACTTGGCTCCTTCCGACTACCCTTTTCTTTCATCGCTGGGACACGCATTGGTTGAGGAGCACTTTGATTCCTACGAGGAGGTCGAAAATTGGGTGTCTGATTGGTTTGCTTTAAAAGACGAACAATGTTATAGGCGTGGTTATTGCAAATTGCCAGAAAGGTGGCCAAAATGTGTTGAAAACAATGACAAATACCTTGAATAAAATGTTTTTACTTTCTGATTAATAATTAGTGTTAGTTTGCTTGTGCGCGCATTTCATACCGGTATACCTAGTATATGAGATCTGATTTTTGCGGTGTGTCAACACAGATTTTGTTACTTTCAAACTAACCTCCAATAGGTTTTATTTAGTTTAAATTTGTTTATTTATTTATTTGTGGCCACCGTGGCGTAGTGGGTAGAGTGCAACGCTCACACGCCGAAGGGTCTAGGTTCGATCCCCAGCTCAACACCAATTTTTCGAATATTTCACGGCACCAGCCCTTTCGAGCTGCTGACAACACTCAAAGAGTAATAACTATTTAAGCTTCTCAACTTTCGCCGTTCGGAGTCGGCAAAAAACTGTAGGTTCCTTCTACTCGTGAGAGAACAGTAGCGCGCACAACACGAGTAGTTGATGAGCAAGCTAGGCCCTGGTCCCCCTCTGGACTGTAGCGCCAACATTATTATTAACACAGATTTTGTTACTTTGAAACTAACCTCCAATAGGTTTTATTTATTTTAAATTTGTTTATTTATTTATTTATTTATTACTAATAGCAACAGTTTTATTTTCGACTACGGCTTTTTTGTTAATGGAGCCCCTGTTATGTCCCGGGACTTATTGCTTGATGTGTTATGTGTGGTGTGATCTCATGCTTCCTTATAATCTTGTTTCCATTCCTTAGGGATCTACCTCCAAATTTACAACTAGTTTGATTTTTCGCTCGGCTGGATGTCTGCTTTGCGAAGATCATAAGAATGAGCGATGTGCTTTTTAATACTATTTTTGCTTCTACTCCAATGGGTGACTATCGGTTTTCCACAGAACTCAAACATTTGTTAAATGATTTGATTCGAAGCCAAAACTTTAGAATCTCGTGATGTGGTCAAAAATGAGGAAATAACACAGAGACCACGGATGTCTCCGCAGGTAAAATACGGCTAAAATGATACTGTTGTTGGATTATGTAACGAACTCAAATTATGAATGAAAAAAAAGAAGTTTAAGAAAATTATGTCCGCGATTGTTGCTGGCTTCATAGGGAATTTTCAATTATTAGGAGAAATTATGCGCGGCAACTCAGTAAGCTCAAATGTGGTTTAGGCCTTATGAGAAACTTTCCTAACTCGTTCCAGTCGCAGGCTATCACACATAGGACTGAATCTATATTAGCCGTGTTCAGAGCATTGAAAGTCACGAAACCCTATGACCTGGTTCTACATGACTTCGAAAAAAAAGTGAAAAAGTCTGCGAAGAAGGCAATTGGAGGAGCACCAAAATGTGGATGTTTGTATGCCAGAAGGTAAAAGTCCACCAATGGTACCGGCGGGACAGTTTTCTAATTCGAGTTTCGATAGGGCGAAGAGACTGATAACCTATTACAGACGGCTTGGTCTTAATGATATAAGCGTGCATGCCGAGGAAAGTGTGGTCATAGACAGAAATTAGGCATCGTTCTTTTTAGGCCCTCCATGGGTCGTTAGATTAATCATGAGCGTGTAAGTATATAAGAAGAACGTTGCCGCATGCTACGTGGGCCGTTCAATATATTCGCCTTATCGGAGTGAAGCTGTGGTTATATATATAAATTCACTTATTTAAGTAACCAAAGCTTCACCGCGATACCGAGAATATATTGAATGTCCCTCGTAGAAGTGTTCTTATATTACTTAGTCCATTCAAGGAGTGCCTCCCTGGAGGAGACGGAGACCTCTCTGTATTTTCAAAAGTGGCAGTTTAGTTGACAATCTGTGGATATCTGAACAAATTTCCTTGTCTACTTGGAATTATTATGGACACACTTCCATGCAGGTTGTGATTCTATTTAACTATAGAACCGTTGTCTGCCTGGGTCAAAAAGGCAGCTTCACTGCGGTTAAATGGCAAGCGGACGTAGGAACAAAACGACTTGGGTGTGGTAGTAGCTGATCTTTACATCCCCAGATATAAATTAAATCCTGTCACAAGAACACGGTGATGTAGATGGCATATGGTTGTTTGAAGGCTTTTCTTCTTACAATATCTGGGGCTTCTTACAAACGAACCTCTCTCTAGTATTAGAATGCCTGTCCGAATCTACAGAAGATTCTCTAACGCAAAACCTGTTGTGCTCAATCTGTCTACTCATGCGAAAGATTATTTTCCTTTTCTGATCGCTCTCCCAGTGGCACCTGACCCCACCGGTCCTACTTAATTGCTTACCAAAATGCAGCAGAGAGTTCTCTGGCAGAGAAACGATGACAACTTATTCCCTAACCACCTCATTGTTGATTGAAAGCAAAAACCATATAGAGTGCATCACATGAGGATTTCGAGTCTAATTCTTTCCTAGTCCGAATCAGTTCAACGGACACACGACCAACCGTCCCCAAGATCAAAAACATTCAATTGAAAATTTGATCAGATAATAGATGCTTCTTGTGAGCCACTCGTCTCGGCATTTAATCAATGCTTTTTGTGCAAGAACAACCCCGTCGGCAGGAATCAGGTCTGCATTTCAGGTCCCACAGACAAGAATAATATTTCCGCCTCACAAAAATCCCATTTCCCCCAATGAAAGACATCCAATTTGCATTCAGCATACAGGTCTGGGGTAACAAGAGACCGCACTCTCCGATACGTGCGCCTAACGTAACCTGAATTTATTTCAATTCATTGCAGCCGATTGCCGAGAAATGCTTTGTTTTCGGCAATGGAATCAAATTTCAATCGGCTACGGTTCGGTTGGCTTGTAGATGTCTCCCCTTGTTCAGCATCATAATTCCATGCCCACCCTGTAATACCGGGTCATGCGATTCCCATTAGTGTAGTCGAGACAATGTAAATTGTATGTTCTTACCAGAAGATGTGTGGGGCGAGGTGTCAGAGGGAATATCTAAGATTGCTAAATCACATAAATTTAAAATGTGGTCTTTGATATTATTTAACTCGAACTGGATGCAGAGGCTAGGTGTGTGAAAGGATGGGCTGTTGCAAAACAGGGGCGTAGGCCATTGAGTGAACTTCAAAGTGGGGGCAGTCTCCGATGGGCTTCGCCCTTAGCCCGTTATTTCTTTGAATGCAGCTTATACTTCAACCAATTCAAAGCCGTATAACGATCAACGATGTCTTCGTTTACATATTTGATGGTGTATGGGGATTCTTTGGAATTCATATAATATGCAGGATGGTCCAAGGAAAATTTATTTTTAAATATGTAACAAGACGAAAGGGGTTGTTTCTGTACTTGTCACGGCTTTGTATGTGTAACATCAGCCAAAAGAAACTGAATTTGAGCACTGAAGCGAAGTGACTTCGGGACTACAGACTGACTTCAAGAGGACAGATAAAATTCGGATTTGTGAATTTGGTTAGCAAGAGATCGATTGTAACTTGCGCTCTGTGGCTTGCCTTGGCGTCCTGAATTATCAAAGTTTCGCCGAATGTCAGGCGAAGTTACACAACTTCAGTGAAAAGGATACCTTTTAACGATTTCGTAAAAAATTGGAGAGGAATTCGCACTTGACTGTCATTTCAACTATATGTTCCTCAAAAAACGGATTTCCGGATTTTGTGTTGTTGCAAATTTCTTTGGTTACATAATGCCCGCGAAAAAGCAAATATGGGTCGAAACTAAAAAATCTTTGCGCCCGAAATAATCACATTTAAACTGCTCTGAGGCACCAAATTCAAAGAGACTACTAAGAAAACGAACGCGTTTATACTCCTGCTAATAATAATAATTGTTGGTACTACCGTCCAAAGGGGGAACGGGGCTTACTTACCAACTGCTGATGTTGTGCGCGCTACTGTTCTCTCACGAGTAGAAGGGACCTACAGTTTTTTGCCGACTCCGAACGGCGAAATTTGAGAAGCTTTCTTGGGAAGTTATTACTCTTTGAGTGTTGTCAGCAGCTCGAAAGAGGTGGTGCCGTGAAAAATTCGAAAAATTGGTGTTGAGCTGGGAACCGAGCCTACACCCTTCGGCGTGTGAGCGTCGCACTCCACCCACTACGCCACGGCGGCCACTGCACCACACCAACTGCATCTTGTTTGCAAATAATCTGACAAATGTTCTTTTAAACTGGCGAGTTAAGAAATGATCCAATTCAATGGCGTACCAATTGTTGTAAACTTAGCGTCACAACCGCAGCCACACTCTCGTACAAGCACTCTTGCGCACTGCAGGCAAAATGTATTCTAAATAAAACGCACCTTTATGACACAGCTTTAGAAATGAGTCCGGCGCCACTAATAAAAATTTTAATATAAAATTAATAATGTTTGTTAGTGGCGCCCCCTATATACCACAGGACTTATTAAAAGGTGTATTCTTGAGCGATATGTTATTTTAAAATTTTGTTGATGGCGAATTTTGTTACGCGCAGGAAAGATATCACACTCTTGCTAAGATCTCCAACACTACAAAACCTGTACAGCAATGTGGTGGAACGCAGTGTACGCCTGTTCCCCACTCTCTATTTGTTGTGAATGGTTCAGTATTAATCGAAGCGTAATTCGAATAGCGCTGCCTGTTGTAGGCCACAATTAAAGTGTCTCATTTCACTGAAACTTAGTCGGGTTATTTCATTACAAAATAATTCAGTTCTGGGTTGAGTTCTGCGTTCAGTTGAGTACAACCCACTAAAAAAGGGATTTTTTTTAGAAGTACAGAACATTAAGTTGCGTGCACTTTTTCAACTTGCGTCGATTTCGTTAGAAGAAAAAAGATGTTATTTAATTCTGTTTTGGATTTTTAAACTGGATTCAGACGGCTAAATATCACTTTCGGAGTACGAAATTGTGGCCTATATAATGATGATTGATGATGGCTGTTGATCTCAGTTTTTGTAAGGGAATAGATAGGTCTACGGCCAGTCGTGCGCTGAAACAGCTTTACCATATATCTGCAAGAACTGACTATATTTGTGCCTTACACGTTAAAAGAACAATTTGTTCATATACTGATGCTAGTCGAAACATTACGTCGTTAAAGACGTACGATTCATTATATTTACTTTAATTAATTCTTCTTCTTCTCTCGTTATCTTCTTCTTCTCTCTTTATCTTCTTCTTCTTCTTCTTCTTCTTCTCTCTTCGTCATCTTCTTTTTCTTCCTCTTCTTCTTCTTCATCTTCTTCTTCTTCTTCTTCTTCATCTTATTCTACTTGTGGTGGGGCTGCAGGTGTAGTGGACCAGGAGTTCAACCACTATGCCTCACCACCAATTACGATCTTTCGCCAGCTGCCTCCTGTTGCGCCCTCCAGTATCAGTAACAAGTCGGAGCAACACGTCACACAGCTTGTCACAGAATTTGATTATTGTATGAAACCTTCGGTGTCCGACTAATTTCACGCTACGAAACCTGCAATTGGCCTTAAAGGTTGTAGAGTTAACCGTATTCAAATCATTCTTTGGAGATATGTGAAGTTGCCTGTACATGCCAATAAATCCGAAACATTCACCTGGTAATTGTCGATATACGGCCAAAAATGGTGGAGATGTCATCTAAAGTTGGACCACCAGATAAGACGTCGCCCTGGAGGTCGTTTGTCGGAAATCATTCATACCATGATAGAAGACGATCTTAAACAGTCATAATTTCACGTCAATTTTAAAATTCATCATTGCCATATTCCATTTTAAAGGACATGAATGGGGCACCAGCAACAATAATGCATATATTATTGTATTTAGGACGTACAAACCAAAAACCGATAAGGAGGCAGTCAACTCCCTCGTCTTCCGACCTTGGATTCACTGGTTTCTTGTAGAAACAGTCAAATACCTGTCAAATTGTCATGACAGTCTGGTTATTAGGCTACAAGTTACAGTGCTGCAAGTGATGCTACTTTTGCGATTTTGCAGACAATGAAAAAATCAGAATTTCTTGTGTCCAATCAACAATGCTTTTTGATGGGGAAAAAATAGCTGATACCTTTGAGATATTAGAAAGCTGCGTGTACACTTCTCCATGAGAAAGCTGTTTTCGAAATCGATGCCATGTTTGCCAACAATCGACCAAAAACAACAACGTATCGATGATTCTGAGAGTTGCTTGGAGTCTTTTCGCTAAAACAGACTGTAATACGGATGAAACATGGATCCACCACTACACTCCACAGACAAATCGGCAGTCAGCGGAGTGGACAGCAATCAGTGAACCACTCCGAAAACGTCCAAGAATACATATATTTTCTGGCAAGGTTATGGCGTCCGTATTTTGGGATGCACACGGAATTTTATTCATCGACTATCTTGCGAAAGGCAAAATGGCAACAGTGAGTGCTACCTGGCATTATTGGTGCATTTGAAGGGAAAAATTGGAAAATAAAACCGTCGCATATGAAGAAGAAAAAAATTCTCTTCCACAATGCACCGCGTCAAAAGTCGTTGGCTACCGTGGCCAAGTTGCACGAATTGCCACCGCAGATCTGCCTCTCAATCAATCAACCTCTTTTCAGACCTCAAGAAGATGCTCACCAGAAAAAAATGGCTCGAATAAGGAGATGATCGCCGAAACTGAAGCCTTTTAGGAGGCCAAAGACAAAGCGTCTAATAAAAAGGGTATCGAAATGTTAGAGTGAAGTTGGACAAATTGTATCGCATTGAGGGAAACACTGTTGATAAATAAAGTCTGATTTTGTCTAGAAATGTGTGAATTGTGGGAAAATGTGACCACTTAAATGACTTTACACTCTGCTTTCACCACTTGCCGTTTACGCTCCGTCACATCAAGGTAACCTACATAAGATAGCAGATGAAAAACTTTTTAAAATCGAGTCCTTGGAGTTCGAAACTTACTATCACCTCAAACACACCTCACAAATATTATGCTGTTTTACCTAACTCAGTCTTTTTATTAATGATTTGCTAAATTCTTGATTTGGTAATAGTACTCCAATGTTATCCTGCTCCACCCGATTTGCTGCAATTTATGCCTCTCTATTCAAAGTTCTTACATAAGTGGTTGTCGAATCGCACTACTTGAGTTCTTTTGTGACATGAAGATCTTCTTTTTCTTCTTCTTCTTGTGGCGGTAAGGTCCGGGGTGAATCTGGGCCTCAACCAACATGCTTCTCCAGCCAGCAGGATCTTTCGCCAGCTGTCTCCTGTTGCGCACTCCAAGTTGGTTGAGGTCCTTCTCCACTTGTGTACGCCACCTTAGTCTCGGTCGTCCTCTGTTGCGTTGACATGAAGATCTGACCAAATAAAACTCCTCTGGACTGAATGTGCATCATGCACCATCATCAGATCGGCCACTTACGATTTGGTTCGCTCATACAACAGAACGAAGTGGATCTATATCGCAATTTGAGAGCTCCTTCGTGGTGAATGAATGAACGAAACTGAGACTCCCTTTGTTAGTCATGCGTTCGTACGAATACTTCTACGTAACAGTTTTCTTTTGCCTTAGACTTAAAAGGCGACTCACTTCTTATTCGTCATTCTTGAATTATTATTATTGTCCGACAGCAGTTTTTGAGTCACGGCTACAAAATATTTCATGTCGTTGCCAAAAATGATTTCCTCCTCAGTACAGAGACCGTAAGCACGTTAAGAATTTTCATAAAATTTTGACCTTATTTCTGACGTTACATAAGTAGGTACCCCCATCGTCCTCCTAAAAATAATAATAATTTTATGGCGAGACAGACCACAATAGACCAGGGTCTTGTCTACTCGCATTGTGCGCGCTACTGTACTCTCACGAGTAGAAGAGACCTGCAATTTCTTGTCGACTCCGTACGGCGAAGTTTGAGAAGCTTTCTTTGACAGTTTTTGCTCTCTGAGTATTGTCAGCATCTCGAAAGAGACGATGCCATGAAATATTACAGTTGTTCAACAGGGAATCGAACCTGGACCGAAGCGAAGCGTTCTACTCTACCCACTAAGCCACGGCGGCCACTGCTCTAGCCTTCTGCTCTGAGAAATAGGTCTGCTTTCCTTTTAAGATGTTGGACTCTTGTACATTGTGAAAATCTAAATTGACCTTATTCCATAGGGAAGACTTCCCCAGAAGATTGGATTTTTGTCCACGGAGGAGTATTTAAGGAGGTGGAGAAGGAATTTCGCTAGCGGGGAGGAAAATTGAGGATGAAGAGTCTCCTAATTGATTCTGTCAAGCGGAGCAAGATGAAGTCGATTGTAACTGACTGGGTGCGGCGGATGGATGGATTACTTCATAAGAAAACCTTTTGGAATCCCCGTGACGCATGAATAGTCGGGGTCTAGGTGGCGTATGTGGAACATTTTTTGTACGTAAAATATTTGCGTGCTCCCCCTTAACAAGATCTTTTCACCGACGCTCATGAACTATATTCTGCTCAAATAGAAGAGCAGACAAAGGTGCTAAGTGGTATGAGGGCGGTGATGAGAGTAGGTAGCCACTGCCAGATGCTAAGGAGCAAGTTACCCTTCCAACTCTACAGGTTTGCACAGACTGAATTTTCCCATTACTCAGAGCAAACTGTGTGTGCTAGGGTAAATCATAATGATGGCAACAGCAGATACCTGAATCCGGAAACGTGGGCGACCCAGTCTGCCGATGTGTGAGTTGAATTTTATGAGTAACCAAACGAACGTCTTGTCTGCTATTATTCGGAAATTCATTTATGCTCCGAAAGGCCGCTTATTAATACTTTAATTGGATTTGTCGATTATCTGTGAGGTAGGCAAGTTGTAGACTTCCTAAGCTTTGTCTATGGGTTTCAATGAATGGCTCTGGGAACTCTGGCTGAAATCTCACGCAAGGGCTCTCAGTGTTATGGCATCGATGGCGAGGTGGGTGGATTAATAATTTCTTTGGCAGATAAACTGCCTTCAAATATTCGTACTCTCTGCGAAAATTCGACTCTCCAGAAACTTAAACTAATAAAAGAGGGCTGGACGTAGGCCTGTTGTATTGACAACAGCTCCCTCCATTTACAATGAATGATCCATTCCCTGAAAGTGTGACAGTCTGTTGTATTGACAACAGCTCCCTTCATTTGCCATCAATAATCCACCCCTTGCAGGTGTGACAGTCGATTCTATGTAACCCGCGAATAGTTCAAACTTTCACAGGCCATGTTGTTAGGGGACTGAGAGATGGTACAACTTGCAAGCAGCCGCGCAAACGTAGACACGAGTGTGACTGTCGTCGAATGAACTGAACCAGAGTGGCATTAACCTTCACGTCCTTAATTTATTTTATCAGATTCGTTTTGTCGTCGACGCATTGGAATCCATTTATGCCGCTTCCCTCAATTCCGCCGCAGCCATCTTGGCTAGACACCATAAAATCTTAATTACAGAGGGCACACCCCCCAGACGACCGCTTGACCTCGAAATTAACCCACCACGCAGCAAGTGTCTGCGAAAGAGCAAAAAACAGCCAACAACAACATAAAAAGTTCCTAAATCATTTCACCACAAATCTTCGGGCAACTTTCAACGATAATCCATCACCCCGAGACAAATTCAACTGTCTACGGTCCACCAGGCTACGTGTCCTAAGCCATCATATAAATTGTCTGCGTCGCCTGCCCGCCATGTCATCTGGCCAGTGTCTTTGCGGTTTTGTCTCTAATTTTAATGGATTCTATGATGAATGAGCCGAGATGAGATATGAGGACAAAACGTCAAGCATGCCGGCGCTGGCTGAGAGTGTGTACATGTGCGTTCATCTCTGCACGCTTGCATGCATTTCAAACCAGAGATGTGTCCTCCCCATTGACGCTCACCACATGCGAGCGCAGACAGACACACATGTGATGCACCAGAGGACATCCCTTTCGATCTCGGTCCTCGGAACGTTGGACTGAGTGATTGTGTGCGCAGAAGGGGTAACTAAAGTGCTTTTGTTTGTTATTAATTTGCATAAGATAAATGTGCTTCGGTTTATTACTCGTGCCTGGACATTCGGAGGAGGATGTTGATTCGCATTGCAACGGATGAACAACTCCAGCCACTTAAGGCCCACTTTAGTGTTGAATGAAATCAGGTATCAGTCCGCCCACACCCTCGCAGAACAATCTCATCAATTAATCAGCCACACATCACGGCAGCGTAATTGATGCGCATGTACGTGCATACCCCCTTTGTCGATTACCAGAAGTAGACGCATTCAATTGCTGATCAAAGGCTGAGGTATTAGGAGCGATGACAGCCCCGAACTGCAGTCAATCACTCGCATTTGAATCAAATTGTCATTAGGCAAGAATAGAAGCAATTTCCTGGCGCTCCTTATTTCGTTTCCCCAATATCCTGAGCGGGCGGCAAACAAGGATCGACAGAAAAACACGACATGTATTTAACTGATGAGGCGAGGACTGCATCCGGCCCACGACGAGAAAGGATACTGAACGATGGAAGGAAAGATTCACAGCGTATCGGATCTTTTCCGCTGGCAGGAAACAAAGTTAAATCATCATCAGTCCCACACGTTCCACGCCCCGCCCGACCGCTTCGAGGGTGAATGACAAATTTGTTGGACCCCTGTACAGCCGGCTAGCAAGGACAGGAAAAATTATTCCACTCCTTCTCAGTACTCAGGTGCCGAGGCACGAGGATGTCACCACGACTACGACGTCGATGTCGACGCCACTGCTGCTGGAGTGAGATGGACGAAAATAATATTTAGATAACGTGAGTGAGTGACGTGGCATCCGTGAACCATTTATCCACGTCCTGGAGATATTTTAATAGGGCCGGGACACGTCAATTTCGTTCGTATCGCCTTTCCAGGCCTTCACTTTTTTCCCGGTTGTATTTGTCGCAGATAATGCGAGCTTTGTCATCGTCTCTCAGTCTGGATGCCGGGAATCTATCGTATTTTGGTTATTTTTGTCTCACCCTGGAAGCAGCTCTGCCTGCAGAGTGTGAGCGGGCGGATTTGTCACTCTTTTGATATCTAATTGAATTGCCGTCGATACGGACGTAATAATGTTATGATGTTTGTCTGAAATCCATGACAGGCGAAATGATCGTATTCCCGGAAAATTTATGCATTCTTTGGATAATCCAATACTATTGACATCGTTTAGCAGCATACCATATTTCTGCTCAGGTGCGAGTTGAGGGGGTAATTGGGTGGGCACCAACTTGGGAGGGAGAGGACACTCGATGGTGGTGTATATTTGGCGAGCTGCGTGGGCGCAAATCGTCGCTATGTAGTCAAACTCACCTGAAAGAAACAGGGAAACAAAACAGATGAAGGTTAGTTATTTTTAATGAAAGCGGAGTTGGGGAAGTGTTTTCAGAAAGAGTGACACAATTCATGAATGAGCATGGACTCGCACATAATTTTCTGAGAAAGCCCATTTCGCGGAAGGTCTCTTAAGGGAATGAGACATTTTGGAATGGGTTGTTCGACTCCGCAATGGTTGCACAAGTCACAAATGATGGTGGCCCTGCTGATGTTAAACAACAACAGTGAAATTGAGAAGTCATCCCAAGGCGTTGGGCAAACTGCCGTATTTCTGGAAAAGGAATGGGAGTGACCGCCAGGGAAAAGATACTGAAACCGAATGAAATCAAACAGCTTGCGAGAGAAGAGGAATGAATGAAATTCGGAAATATGTTTGTATGCCTGATACTGACAAAAGGATTTAAGCGCATTGACAGGCGACAAATGTGACGGACAAAAAGACATAAGCGCATTGACAGACGACAAATGAGCTTGTGTTGTTAAGTGAGATTCGATTTTCTAATTTGGGCTACTAGAATAAAGTGCATTTGGTGATTCGACAGCCGACTCAACTGATTGCTAAAAGTTCGACTAGAATTTCTCAACTGACGTGGAGTTGAATTATGACATTGCCGGGATACGCTGATATTTTTGGACAGAAGTAACGAGCTCTTGGAAATAAGTTGAAAGGGTTTAATGCGATTCGTAGACGACCGCTAACTAATAATTGTTGGCACTACAGTCCAAAGGGGGACCATTGCCTAGCTTACACATCAACTACTCGTGTTGTGCGCGCTACTGTTCTCTCACGAGTAGAAGGGACCTACAGCTTCTTGCTGACTCCGAACGGCGAAATTTGAGAAGCTTTTTTAGACAGCTATTACTCTTTGAGTGTTGTCAGCAGCTCGAAAGAGGTGGTGCCGTGAAAAATTCGGAAAATTGTTGTTGAACTGAAAATCGAACCTACACCCTTCGGCGTGTGGGCGTCGCACTCTACCCACTACACCACGGCGGCCACGTCCGATAACTGGTCTCTTCCGAATTCTCTGCATTACAAAAATGTGGTCAACGGGAGAGACAAGACCTTAGTCAAGCCATAAGAACTCCACGGAAAATTAGAATAGGCGACTACAGGCAATAGGCCGCGTATGCACACACTAGTCTAGAGCTAACTGTAGATCCGATCTGATTGATCCTAAAAATATGCAAGAATTAAAAATTGACATCCACCATTTATTGGTCGATTTGAAGGTTGCATATGACAGTGTGCATAGAGAGGAGCTACACAGTTCAGCTATACACTGCCATGTATAGTTTTGGCATCCGTACCAAACTCGACAGACAAAGTGGGATGACAATGGAGAACTTTTGCTGCTCCGTGGAGGTCGGTAATAAACTCACCGACATTCTTCAAAAAGGTTTTAGATGTGTGACTTCTTTAACATCATCCTTGGGAGGATCGTTCGTAATCCATAAGACAACACTAGCGGCACGATCATCCAAATGTCATCTAAGCTGTGAGCAAACGCAGATGATAGTGACGTGATTGCTCGAACACAGCGAGCCTTTAATGAGGCGTTTGTCTGTCTGAATCGGAAACTCCAAAAATAGGTCCGAATGTAAAACGTCAAGGAAGAACAGGTAGAGACCATGTAGAGCATATGGACACCACTACTCCAACTCGAAAAGTCATCGAAATGTCTTCACTGGGACAACGGAACAGAGGACAGTCAGGGCTGATATGTCACAAGTAAGTGGAGTTGAAACGGGATTACGTAGTAGGAGGATCCTGGCGGGGGTTCATGCTGACTGGAAAGGCATGTTGGTTGATGGTCAGGTACAACCCGGACTGAAGCGCAACAAAAGTACAGAAGAAGAAGAATCATTCATCTGAGTAAGTCAGTGGTGAAAGTGATTAGAAAAGACAAAGCAGTCAGGCTGAACACACTCTGGGAACCTGACGATACCTATACTCAAGAGCTGAGACTTTCCGGCTTAAAATAAGGACTCACAAGGAACCAGATCACAACTGTCTCAAAACTAGGGCCAATTTTCCGAACTGAGGATGAGCAGGCAAGCACCATCCGCAGAGGCTTACACATATCATTGCTCGTGGTAACTGTTAAAGCTATCCAGTACGTCGTCGTGTCTTTTAATGGCTCTAAGTCACCTGGCACCGATGACACATACGCAGCCCTGCTACAAAGAGGCGTAAACCCATTACTACCGGCTCGGAACAAAATTTTCACTGCCAGCCTTGTGCTGGCAGATATTCCAAGCTCTTGACGGATAGTCCGGGTAGACCTCATACCAAAACTTGGTAAAGGGGACTACTCTCTCTAACCTCAGGCCTATTAGTCTTCCTTCTTTTATGCCAAAAATCTTGCGGAGGCCGGTCGAATTGCCTGTGCACAAAATTGTTTCGCGATCGCACCCTCAACCTCAGATGCAACCTGCTTGCCAGGGCGGAAAATCTTGCGAGACTGTGCTTCAAAATCTCATCGGCAAGTCATTGAAAGTCGCAATTAAAGTGCACTTGACAGGAAAGAATATGCACTGGACTGCCTTTGACTCGGCTGCCTTCGACATTGCAAATTTTAATGTCATGTGCATTGTGGCCAGAAAACACGGCGTGTAAAATTATTGCTGATGTCGCGGACAAAAGCTATGCTAATGAAGAGAACTTAAATCGTGGAAAGCGGTGTATGGCCAGTATGTTGTGTCAGGGATAAATAGGGGCTACAGCCAATGTGGCAATCTGTCACTACTTCTGTGGTGCTCTCTGTTTTCCGGCTTAAATAGGTCTAACATGATGATCTAGTCGTACTGGACACATGGCACCAAACCATGCCTTCCGGCCGTTTATGCAAACGAGCAGGCGGCCCTTGACGTGATCGATAATTGTTGTACTAGGAATGGGCTTTCAGTCAATTCTCTTAAAAGAGAAGTTGTTCTCCTTACGAGAAAGAAGAATCTGATTCAACTAGTACTGAAAGATGCCATTATTTCATCTTCCAATGAAGCTGTATATCTCGGTGTAATCCTTGATAAAAGGGAGTTTTTTTTGACAAACCTGGAGCCAATAACTGAAACGATTTGCATACATGGCAATGATAAGATCTCTTCTCTCCTTTTCTTCAGTCTTTTGGTGAAACAAATTTTCGCGGAAGTACGTGACCTTTACCAAGCTGCACAAAACGTTCTGCCTTGGCTGCACAAGGCCTGAACACTTGGTTCGGTTTGCTGCAGAACGCTTGGTTCGGCTCTTGGCGCAATCCTTAATCTTCCTACCCTTGAAATCCACATCATGGGATGTAGAGTCAAGGCCATATCCCAACTAAAAAGGAATTCTCTTCGGTTCAATTCGCACTGGATCTTTGACGACGTCGCGCACCTTCTCCCCGACACTAGTCTCATAAACATGCCGTCTGATGCGGGGCCACTAACGATCCAGCTGCGCCGCTTAGGCAAAGTAAACAACAAGACAACATTTGCGATTCTAATAGCCGCTTTCTATATTGTGAAAAATAGGTAAAAGGCGTCCGTAGTGACAGCCAAGTTGTGCAGGAGGTCTTACTCAATACTCTAGTCCAGGTATGCAAGTTTTCCCTCAATTTTGTCGGTAGACTGAATGCGCTAAGGTTTGTTTGTGTCTCTCCACACCACTGGATCATTCGAAACGAGACTGACAATGAACTTGCCAGACAAGATTCAAAAAAAAATATTCAAAGGGCTGAAACTCACTTTGGGACTACCCGCATCATTGGTTAAGGCTTCCGTCGGCTGTTGGGTCTTCCTACAGCGCAACCGTAGATGGCATTACTCCCCATGATGAAGGCGTACCAAATGAATGCTTCCGAATAATAATAATAATAATTGTTGGCGCGACAGTCCACAGGGGAACCAGGGTCTAGCTTGCTCATCAACTACTCCGTATTGTGCGCGCTACTGTTCTCTCACGAGTAGAAGGGACCCACAGTTTTTTGCCGATTCCGAACAGCGAAACTTGAGAAGCTTTCTAAGACAGTTATTACTCCTTGAGTGTTGTCAGCAGCTTGAAAGAGGTGGTGCCGTGAAAAATTCGAGGTATTCAGCCGGGAATCGAACCTAGACCCTTGGGCGTGTGAGCGTCGCACTTCAACCCCTACGCCACGGAGGAAACGATGCTTTCGAATGTCAGCAGCAAATCCACATATTTTTTTCTCTTTTGATAGAAAAGACTGTAGACGACTTATTGGCTTACAAACATGACACTTAACCTTCGCTTAGCACTTAAGTCTGTCTGGGCTTACTGATGACACACTTTCCGACGCCTTTGGAGTAGATGAAGAAGCTTCAGAGCACCTTCTCTCCCAATGTCTTGCCTTTGCTCGTATTAGGTGGCGGCTGTTTGGTGCTGACGTATTCGAAGAAGCTTCTTTTGGATTTTCTTCGGAATACAAAGAAAGCACACTAAGTGGGGGTTACTACCTGGTAGTAAAATGGACCAGTCTTTAAATTTGAGCCCTCTAGTGCAGAGTACCCCAACCTCCTACAAACAATGCTAGTGGTGAACTCTTGCTTGTATTTTCAGCACTGTGTCGGATCCTTCGATTGTTGAATGTCTTGGAACCACAAGCTTAGAACATATACGAGCTTTGCAGCATGTTAGAACTTAAAGTGTATGGTCCTTAACAGTCGTAAAAACCCACGGCTTTCTTTACAAGGAAGACGATTATAGCAACTCACAGCAGCACTTTCGCGTAATAACTGTGGATACTACAGTGAAGCGGCGAAGCCCATGGATACCTATGAGAAGGGTGACTGCACAAGCGGTTACTCCTTTTGCCTTTGTTCGCGTTAAGTGACACATTGGGACGCAGGTTTTAAAGGAATTTTTCCAATGTTCCAGGAGCTTATATTTTGTCCAAACATCCACTACTACTTGTTATTGGTTTCAAAAGCGCTGACATGTGTGATAATAGCTTCAAGCAAAACACATTTTGAGTGGCTGTGGTGGCGTAGTGGGTAGAGTGCGGCATTCACTCGCCGATTACCCAGGTTCGATTTCCGGCTAAACACCTCGAATTTTGCACGGAACCATCCCTATTGAACTGTTGACAGGGTAATTTAATTAAATATTATATAAGGTTGTCAAATATCTCTTCCGCCTTTTAGCCTTTTGAATTTTCAGGCTATGTGCAAAGAGCTACAATCTTCGTATCTGGCATACATTGAAAGGTCTTGGCATAACCTAAAAAACGAAGCTATGCATGATTAGTTTGGATATTGTGCTCAACAGTTATAGACGTGTAAACATGGAGCTCACTAACGCCGAAATTAGCGCTTTGTTAAAGTTTTCCTTCGTTTAAGGCAGATCCGCTGGAGAAACGTTCCGTGAGATTAATGGTGTTTTGGGGGATCATACTCTATCACTTCGAACCGCTAAGGAACGGTTTAAACGATTCAGAGCCAGTGAAAACGACACCTTGGACAAGCCAGCCGGCGAAACACTTGTGACGACGAATACCGATCGAATCATGGAAGTCATCGATTTAGACCGGCATGTGGCATCTCGCGGCATCGCCCAGGAGATGGGAGCTTGTCACCAAACCATTTTAAACCATCTGCAGAAGGCTGGGTACAGAAAAAATGTTGATGTTTGGGTGCCGCATGATTTGACGCAAAAAAATCTTCTGAACCCAATCAACGTTGCGATATTCGCCTGAAACGGAAAGAACTCGACCCATTTTTGAAGGGGATGGTGACTGGCGACGAAGAATGGATCACTTACGATAATATCATGCAAAAACGGTCGTAGTTGAAGGCCGGTAAATCGTCCCAAACAGTGGCCAAGCCAGGATTGACGGCCAGGAAGGTTTTGCTGTGTGTTTGGTGGGATTGGAAGGGAACTATCCACAATGAGCTGCTAACATATGGCCAGACGCTCAATTCTACCATCTACTGCAAACAACTGGAATGGAACTGGAAGCAGGCGATCGACCAGAAACGTCCAGAAATGGCCAACAGGAAGGGTGTAGTGTTCCACCAGGACAACGCCAGACCACACACTTCGTTGGTGACTCGTCAAAAGCTATTGGATCTCGGATGGGAGGTTTTATCGCATCCATTATATAGCCTGGATATAGCGCCAAGTGATTACCACCTGTTCCTGTCCATGGCGAACGCCCTTGGTGTTGTGAAGTTGAACTCAAAAGAGGCTTGTGAAAAGTGGCTGCCCGAGTTCTTCGAAAATAAGGAGGGTGGCTTCTACGAGGGGGGTACTATGAAGTTGCCGTCTAGATGGAAACAGACTATCGAACAAAGCGGCGCATGTTTGAACTAAATCCTGTAAAACTTTTTATGAAACATTGAATGAAGAGCAAAAAAGCGAAAGGGACAACCTTATAGATTCTCAAACCTTGCCGTTCGGAGTCGACTAAAAACTGTAGGTCCCTTCTACTCGTGAGAGAACAGTAGTGCGCACAAAATGAGTAGTTGATAAGGAAGTTATATTTAATAAAAAACATTTTGGTCTTCCGTGGCAAAATGCTTTAAGTTTTCTGTTTTCACAGTCGGGCTTCGCAACAAGAGCACCTGAACACATCGAATTTTCCAGTCGGATGAAAGACAACCCAATTCATTTCACTCAAGTTTGAGATTCTCTGTAAGCGACAATTCACACAAAGCTGCAAACTCCACAACCACGTCGCCTTCCGAAACTAGGCTTCATAAGCCACTTAACCAGTAAACAATCAAGAAGAACCAACTTCCCTATATCTCCACATTTCAAGGGTCGCAAGGCCCAGTTAGTGGTTGTGTAAACTTCTCCATAAGCTTACGCGTGTGTGTGCTTTCATTCAATTCTTGCCGCTACGCAGCACAAGTCAAAAGCAAACTCCAAGCGAAGACGAGACTTCCGCAGAATACTCGCCACCCAATGGCGCGCCACAAGTAACCATTAGACGAACTGCACAAGGCAACAAATGCAATGAGCGTCAAAGTTTTTCCTCGACAAAAATAATGAAATTGAGTTTCAGTTGATCTGAAACCTGCGACAACCACCCAAGTCATGCGGCAGAAGGTGGATCTGTCATATAATTCAGTGGCGCCGTCATCAACACCGTGCATCGCCAGTCACATTTGGTAGGTGAGAGTAGTGTGCGCAGATCCGTAATCGCTCGTCCAAAGGGTACTTCATCTCACTGCACCAGACACTAAATACAGAGCTCGCTGTTTTCCTTTTCAATTCCATCCACTGTCGTCAGAGTGCTGAAGCAGACACCTTCCTATGTCCTTCCGTTACTGACGGTGGCAGTGCTGGTGGGGTGTTATGTAGCCAGATACATTTTCTACTGCTACCTACAAATTATTTTCAAAGAAATTTTTAATTAAGACATTCAGTGTGCTCGTAATGGAATTAAAAGCACAAGTATTTCCTCATCCGACACTTTATCTGAGTCCTGCAACCGGATATTCGTTGCAGATTCTTTTTCCCTTCCTTAAGCCTTCTGAAGCGGGCGAGACACAGACGCCGGGGAACAGACGACTGAGAAGGCAAAGGATAGTTTCCTAACAATGTCAGAGAGGTCTTTTAATTAAATCAAATCCATTAGAGATGGTTCGCACTATTGTTTGGTGAGTTGCTCGGGTGAGTGGTGTCAAATGTGCACACTCCATGGACGGGAGGAAATGAGCGCGGATGCTTTTTAGCTTGCTTCTTGTAGAGTTTGGAAAAAGTTTGAGAATCGCAGGATTATAGGCTAGGGCTCTTGGATGAAGTCCAAAACGTAAACATTTCATAGAAAGCTCAATTGATCGATTTGGAATTTCGGTATGGATCTTGAATAAGCTGGGCTGTGAAATAAGCTGAAAACGTAAAAGCGGGTAAGAGAGAGCACGAATTTTGTCCAATCTTCAACATCTACGAAAGAGGTCCCAGGAATGACTCCTTTTCTTGAGTTTCCAGCGACGATATTCAATATAGGGAGGACAAATTAATTTTGTTCTCTGTGTTCAGAGAATATACATCATTTAGAGTATTGTTCACTGGAAGGGACTACTTTGTCGCCTCTATCTGGTAATTTTCCTTTTCCATCTTCAAAAAATACGCAGTGTCCGGCCTTGTGCTGATGATTTGATTTATTCAAAAGACCCGAACGGGTGATCTGTTGAAGCGTTCTGCATCCACCACTAAAGATCGGATCTGGAAGAGGTAAAGTCTGAAATATACGGCGGGTTGGGTTAGATTTCCCATCTCAGCGTTTCATTTTTTGACCGTTACACTACGTGCAGCTTTCTGTTGTTTCTGGTCGTTTTAACGCAACGCCCGACTCAAGCTCATAAGTTGATGATAGCTATTCCCATCAAGCGTTTGTCCTGTCACAAGTAACGCCTTCAAAGCGACTGAATCCTTCCGTCAACAACTTAATAGGTTCTTATCAGTGTGGTTTCAGGCCAGAGAAGTTCACGACGAACCAGATCTTCACTTTACGGTAGATCCTAGAAAAGATCCAAAAATTGCAAATGGACACTCACCACCTATTCGTCGTTTTATACAGTGTCATGTCTAGTTTTCGTATTTCTGCCAAACTCCTCAGATTGCGTAGGATAACGATAGAGAACTCTCGCTGCTCCGTCAAGGTCGGTAACGAACTCCCCAAAATCCTTCTATGTAAAAAACGGTTTAAGACAAAGCGACGTACTGTCATGTGACTTCTTTAACATCCTCCTCGATAAGATCGTGCGTAACTTACAAGTCAACACCAGAGGCACGATCTTTCAAAAGTCAGTGAAACTGCTAGCTTACGCTGATGACATTGACGTGGTTGGTCGAACATAGCGAGCCGTCAATGAGGCGTTTGTTGGCATTGAAGCGGAAGCGGCTAGAATGAGTCTGGTGGTTAATGAGGGCAACACTGAGTACATTCTGACATCAAGGAAGAACACACAACACCGACTTCTCGGGCAGAGCATCACTCTAGGTAGCAGAAACTTCAAAGTAGTTAAGGACACCGTCTAACTCGTCTCAGGGGCTAATAGGGACGATACCATCTGTCACAAAATCAGGCGCAGAATCACTCAGCGATTGGCAAGCTATTTCTTTGGGCTACAGAGGCAATGTACAATAGCGACCATTATTATAGGACTAAGCTTGTTTTAGATAACAGTTTGATCATCTCAGTCCCACTTTATGGCCTGGACATTACCAAAAGTGGATGAGAGACCAGTCTTTTCGAAAGAAAAGTTTTGAGCTCGATGTTTGGTCCTATTTGTATTGATAGCATCTAGAGGGGAAGATTTAAAGGTGAAATCTATGGACTGTACTGACACGCGCCTGGTCAAGCGTCTTCGGATACAAAGCTAAAGTTGTCTAGGCCATGTAGAGCGTATGAACACCCCTGCTTCTGCCCGAAAAGATTTCGAATCAATGCCATTGGGACATCGCAACAGAGGATAGACTAGGCTAAGGTAGTTGAGAAGGACTTCAACCAACTTGGAGTGTGCAACCAGGGGCAGCTAGTGAGGGCGATTTTTGGTCCTGATTGCGTTGATGGCACCTGGAGGAGAAGATTTAACGGCGAACTCTATGGGTTGTACAGCGACATGCGCCTGGTCGTGCGTCTTCACATAATAATAATTGTATGGCGCGACAGTTCAAAGGGGCCCAGGACCAAGCTAGCTCATCAACTACTCGTATTGTACGCGCTAGTATTCTCTGACGAGTAGAAGGAAAATTCAGTTTCTTACCGACTCCGAATATTCTGCATGTGAGCGTCGCACTCAACCCACTACCCCATGACGGCCACACGTCTTCGTATACAACTCTCAATAAGACTAGACAATGTAGAGCTCCGGCCTGAAAAGTCTTCGAATCAGAGCCATTGGGACAACGCAATAAACGACGGCCTAGGCGGCCGTGTGTGTACGATGGCACACACAAGTGAAAAAGGCACCCAACCAACTTTAAGTGCGCAACTGGAGGCTGCTGGCGAAATATTGTTCTGGATGGAGTAGCAGTTTGGTTAATGCCTAGTTCCAACACGGACTGTAGAGCCACAAGAAGAGAGCATTAAAAGCAAGTGTCGTGGCGTTCCCTGTTTGGCTTGTGGAAAAGAAAAGGGGAAGGGTCCGCTTTTCACATAAAATTCACATGGTAGATGCAGAAATTAGTCCCAAAGTCGACGGACTAAAATATAAGTGAACAGTTTTGTCAGCTGGTCGGACGATTTTCAAACTCTTAACTGTTATGAACGCGTTCTAAAGTTTGAAGTAAATTTCAAAAGGAAAAATATAAAATGCGGTTGATGGCTTGAAAATTCCAAATTTCAAGGCAGAATCAAGGACACACTTCTTGTGCAAACTCATACACAGAAGGGGGCATTAGAGACACATACTGCGCCAAATCGTCTGGTCGCACTTTATGGAGACCCATAAGTTTGTGCCGTAAAATTTACGGCGTAAATGCTTCTCTTGGCCTCGATGTAGACACTGATGGATGTGGTCCACCATGGCATGGTTGTTTCATTCTTCTTTGGGTTTTCGTAGCACAAACACTTTTCATCAAAAGTCAGAATGCGGTCCAAAAATCTCTTCCTTTTCAGAAGCCGTTTCGAGGTGAAAAAGCGCCTTTCGGGTTTAAATTCATATGACATACTGTCTTACTTAAAAGAACTGAAAATTTGATTACCGAACGTTAAGGGAATCAGGACAGTGATGAGAGGTCACTTTGCATTTGGCACTAATCTTAATGTAGTCGAGCCACAAATAATCTATTCGAGCCTCTAGTCCTTCACCGACTTTTTAGAGTGGCCAAGACGCAGGCTGGCTTCTACGCTAAACCATCACTTTCGAAGCGTCAAATCCTATCTCCGCAACCAATCAAATGCATCCAATCCAATCTCTACAATTCGGGGCAGATTGCCCGCGAATTTCTACGCGCATTCTATGGGCCTCAGTTGCACTTTTCTTCCAATTAAAAAATAAATTCAATACTTCCCGCAATAGCTATGTATTTTAGACCAGTCCGGGTATTTTCGAAGATTCAAAAATTTTGTTGTCTACAACAAGCGCTGATACACACTAATTACTGCAAAAAATGTCACAACTTTCCAATGTAGTAGATGATCACTTCCAAGATCAGCCATGACTTTCCAGGTGGCGCCATCTTTTGAAAGCTGACCGAATCAATTTGTACACCTAATGTTTTAAGAAACTTTCTTAAAGACTTTATTGAAGCAGCTAATCTGGACCTACTTACTTGATGACTTCTGACTTGAAAATCTAAACATGCTTCCTCTCTTTAGGGGAACAGAGAATATTTGTCACACGTAGCTCCCCATTGGAAAAGTCAACGTCTTTTCGGTGTCTTAAAATTCGTTATGTGCTCAATACAACGTAAACCCAAATCCTACTTCAGAACCCGAGCTTACTTCCTGAACTACAAAATACGATTAAGGAACAAACGAAAACCTGCATCGGAAAAAAACCCCCTCTATTGCTTCAGCACCGCACACACCCCGCACATCTCCCGCAGCACAATAAAAACGCAACAAGATCCAGCTGACATTGTGCAAACATGTAGTCGAGAAGCTGTCTCCCTCCCTTCCGACGTCCGCCGATGTGTGTCAGGATATTGCGAAATCTTGTGCACATATCCTTCGCCGAGTACGTCATAGCCTTCACGTGCTCAAATTGAGCCCGTTCATGTGCACCTAATATTGACAATCGTGAATACCATCAGAAAATCCACTCAAGGATATATCCTAAGATAAGGGCAGACTTCCTTACACCGAAGAATTCGTCGGACGACTGCACGGCGCCTTCGGGATTATCAATATTAAACCATAAGGACTGTGCATCATCTCCAAATGAAATAAATAAATAAATCGCTCACCCTCCCGCCAGACCTCAGATGATTGCAGGGGGTGGTGGTTTGAGACAGACGACGCGACTCTTCGCTCTTCAAAAATTTATTAAGAAATGAACAGAGAGTCTCCGAATGAAATTGGGAAAATGAGAGTCTTCGAATGACTCCTTTGAAGGATGCCATTCGTCGTCAATTGGGCAAATAATGACGTCCTTACTCTGAGGACCATGCGTCTGAGTGTCTGTGTCTCTGATTTCTCGAGTCACAGATTCCACCGTGCCATGCATTCGTGATCAAAGCACATAATTTCCAGCAGAAATCCAGCCATAACTGCAGTCAGGGTCGTAAATTCAGTGCTCGGTGTCGTTGCTGTGCCGCATGTCTTATCCCTGATGCCAGGACTTTAGTTGTATCTCCTCAAGGAAACTTGAAAATCGGTTAATATACGACCATATTGGGGGCGAGTGGGGGCTCGGCCGGGGACAGACATGCATTTGCTTAGAAGTAAATTGATGTGATCCGTGCGGATAACAATATGAATCCTTTCGACCCTTCTACAGGACACACAAACACACATTTATATGCACATACAATTCTCGGGTGATGGAGGAACGAACCGAACGTCCTGAAAACATTCATTTAGTCCTTGTTTACATCCCTTCCAGGACTGTGTGCCTTTTGTGTTTATCCCCGATATTGGTTGCCTTCCTACACACAGGACAACCGGCTCTAGGTGAATCAGTTCAAACGTCTTGGGACTGTATTGTGTGGTATTGGAAAATGTAAAATCAATTGTAATCGGTTGTTTTGAGGATTTACTTGTGAGCACCGCCTGAACTGGCATACGCTCCGGAAGGAGTGCACCAGTTCGGTAGCATTTGTCTGCGATTTGTTTCTGTTGCTGTGCAGAAACTCCTCAATTATTTAGTTATCATATTTGGTTTGATGAATTACGTCTACTGAAGGAATAAACGGCGCAAGTGGGAAAAATGCGTTTTCAACAGATGAAGGCATCCGCAAATTGACCAGGAAGAGGAGTTGAGGGCCAAAAGTCACAGCCTATTGCATTATTAGTCGGCAGAAATAGATTTAAATAGTGAATGTCCAGGGGTAGGGGAAAAACAAAAAAGTTAGATTAGCATTGTGTATATATCAAATCATTCAGTAAGTCCTCTGACATATAGGGGGCGCTTCTAATAAAAAATCCATATTAATATATTTAGAAAGTAGACACCAGAGACCAATAAAGACACAGTCGACGTTCTCGTCTCCTGTCCTTGAATTCAGTAGTTTCTGGTAGCAATATTCACATACCTGTCAAATTGTCAAGACAATGTTATTATTAGGTTACAAATTACAGTGCTTCGAGTGACGCTTTTGTTGCGATTTTTACAAAAATTAAAAAAACAGAATTTCGTGTGTTGATTATTTTTAAGACAACAGGAAGAACAGAACTTCGTGTTTTCATTTAACGCTCCTTTTTGATGGGAAAAGTGGCCGCCGTGGAGTAGTGGGTAAAGTGCGACGCTCACACGCCGAAGGGTCTAGGTTCGATACCCAACTTAAAATCTCGAATTTTTAACTGCACCACCTCTTTCGAGCTGCTGACAACACTCAAAGAGTAATACTTGTCTAACAAAGCTTCTTAATTGGCAAAAAATTGTAGGTCTCTTCTACTCGTGAGAGAACAGTAGCGCGCACAAACACGAGTAGTTGATAAGCAAGCTAGGCCTCGGTCCCCCTGTGGACTGTCGCGCTAACAATTGTTATTATTATTCTGATGGTACAAAAATACCTTGCAAGCTCAGCCATACACTGAAAAGTGTTACAGGAACTCTACTCCATCAAAAACAGCTATTTGGCGGTTGTATGCTGACTTTAAACGTGGCCGTACAGACACCAATGATGCTGAACGCTCTTGGAGGCCAATCGGGGTGGTTACACCTGAAAACTTCAAAAAAAGTACACACAATCGTTTTGGAAAACCGCAAAGTAAAATTGCGTGATATAGCTGACTTGAGCGGATGGATTGCCTGCAGAACTATTTAAAAAAGCTGGAGATGAGTTGGTTGGGCGCATGCACCACCTCATCTCTAAGATATGGTTGGAGAAAAGCATTCACGATGAAAAGAATCTCAGCGGCGTTTGCCCGATCCACAAAAACGGAGACCCCTTTGGCTGCGCCAATTATCGAGGGATCAGGCTCCTTAATATCGCATATAAGATTCTCTTATATGCGTATTGTGTGAGCGTCTGAAACACTTTGTCCATGACCTGAGAGGTTCATATCAGTTTGGTTTCACACCAGGGAAGTACACAATAGACCAGATCTTCACGTTACGACAGATGCTGGAAAAGACCCAAGAAGTGTAAATCGACACTCACCACATTTTGTCGATGTTAAGGGCGCATATGACAGTGTGCATAGAGACGAGCTATACAGTGCCATGTCTATTTGTAACATTACTAACAAACTCGTCAGATTATGTAGGATGACGATTGAGAACTCTCGCTGCTCCGTCATGGTCGGTAACAAGCTCACCGAGAACTTAAATTTCAAAAACGGTTTTAGACAAGGCGACGCACTTTCAGTAATAATACCAACAGTAATTGTTGGTGCGACAGTCCATAGGGGGATCAGGGCCAACTACTTTTCTTGTGCGCGCTACTGTCTCACGAATAGAAGGGACGTACTGATTTTTGCCGATTCCGACCGGAGAGGCTTCAGAAGCTTTCAGAAGCGGACAGTTATCACTGTTTGAGTGTGATCAAAAGGAAATCGAATCTAGACATTTAGCGTAAGAGCATCGCACTCTACCCTCTACGCCACGGCGGCCCTATCATATGAATTCTTCAAAATTATCCTCGAGATGATCGTGCGTAACTCACAAGTCAACACCAGAGGCACGATCTTCCAGAAGTCAGTTCAATTGCTAGCTTACATTGACGACATTGACGTGATTGGACGAACACATCGAGCCGTCAATTAGACGTATGCTTGCATTGAAGCGGAAGCGGCTAAAATGGGTCTGGCGGTAAATGAGGCCAAAGTAAATATATGCTGTCATCGAGGAAGAACACACAATATCGACGTCTCGGACAGAGCGTTACACTAGGCAACAGAAACTTCGAGGTGGTCAAGGACTTCGTCTACCTCGGCTCCGAAATAAATAGCGAGAACAACATCAGTTCCGAAATAGAATGCTGAACTCTGACACTTTCCAATCGCTGTTTCTTTGGGCTCAAGAGGTAATTGAGTAATAAAGCCCTCTCTTGAGGGACTAAGCCCGCTTTATATAACAGGTTGATCATCCCAGTCCTACACAATGGCACGGAAACCTGAACATTATCATAGGCGGATGAAGAAGCTCTTAGTCTTTTCGAGAGAAAAGTTATGCGGGCGATTTTTGGTCCTGTTTGCGTTTATGATATCTGGATGAGAAGGTTTAAAGACGAACTCTATGGGCTGTGTAGCGACATGCGCCTGGTCAAGCGTCTGCGAATACAACGCTTAAGATGGTTAGGCCATGTAGAGCGTATGGACAGGACTGCTGCGGCCCGAAAAGTCTTTGAATCCGAGCCAATGGGACAACGCAACAGAGGACAACCTAGATCAAGTAGTCGAGAAGAGAGAGAGAATTTGAGGCTGGCTGGAGAAGCATGTTGGTTGAGGCCCAGGTCCACCCCGGATTGTAACGCCACAAGAAGAAGAAGAAGAAGCTGACACTTAAGGTATACAAAAGGCAGTGTGTACATTAATCCATGGGAAAGCTATTTTCGAAACGATTGCCGCGTTTGCTCACCTTGGACCAAAAACCATAATGTATCGATGATTCTGAAAGCTAGTTGGAGCTGTTTCGCCAGAAAAAAAGGACATTTTGCATCGGTATATCACAGTGGATGAAATAGGGATGTGCCACTGCACTCCATAGTCAAATCGGTAGTAAGGAGAGTGGAGGAGAGTGGACAGTATCCGGTGAGTGACGTCCAAAGCGTTTAAAAACACAAAGACCTGGTGGAAAGTTTTTGTTTTGGGACGGGCACGCAATTTCATTCAAGAAAAGCAAAAGGATTAATAGGCAATTTTTCAAGGTACTTTTGGTGCATTTGAAGGAAGAAATTGCAAAAAAACGGTTTCATATGAAGAAGAAAAAAATTCTCTTCCGTCACATAAATAGTTCTATAAATCGTTATATAAGAAGTGTATAGGAAAGTTACAGTGGCGTTCAACTGATTGCATCACTCTTGAAGAAACCTTTGTTCATGAATAAATTGGAATTTTGTCTAGAAAATCGGGGCTTTTTGAGTGACAAATTAAAAAAAGGGGTGAAATATAAGGTTATCCGGTTCTTTGTTCTTCATTCAATGCTTTATGAAAAGTGGTACCGTGATAGGATTTAGTTCAAATATGGGCTATTTTGTTCAATAATCTTTTCCCATCTAGACGGCAACTGCATAATAATTCTTATATTGCTGTAAGAAAGTCTCAAATATCCGTTTCAACGTAGTTTTGAGTTCATACAAATACCGAGGAGCCACTAATGGCTAATGGCTAGATATGTTAAGAGCGATTGAGTGACCGTATGCAGCTCTGGGATTTGGAGAAATCTTATTACAGTGGCCGCCGTAGCGTAGTGGGTAGAGTGCCAGACTCACATGCCGACGGTCCAGGTTCGCTTCCCGGCTGAATACCTCGAATTTTTCACGGGACCACCTCTTTCGAGCAGCTGGCAGCACTCAAAGAGTAATAACTGTCTAAGAAAAAGCTTCTCAAACTTCACCGTTCGGAGTCGGCAAATAACTTTTTGTCCCTTCTACGTTTGAGACATTTGTAGCGACGAGTAGTTGATGAGGCTAGGCCAGGGTCCCCTATGGACTGTAGAGCCATACAAAAAAAGAAAAAAAGTGAAATACCCACAGATCCAAAAAGAGTTCTTAACTGCTGTTGGATCACGAGATCACAAGAGGAAGTGATTCCGTCAAACACAGTCTTCCACTTCAGTTCAGCTGCACAAAGAGTTTAAAAATAGTTTCTGATGTCCGATAGGTGATCCCTTTCTCCAAAAATGTGTGTTTTTGATTAAACTTATGTGGATTTCTCACGCGAATGAAATCGTTTTCCGTAACATTTTGTGCACCTGAATGCCGCGAATCCAATGCTTATTCTTCTAGAAACTTATGCTTATTCTAACTGATTAACATTGGATGTGTTCCCGTAGACGAACTAAACTACGCAAAATAGTACAAAACAACATAAAATAACACACGCCAACACAATGTCCGTTCCTGTGTACCGAACTAATGGGCCTTATGTCAAATGAGCGCTCCCTCGAGAGAGTAAAATATTTCACAAAAAATATTTGTGGGTAGGTTGTTGGTTTTCCGTCAAATTAATTGGTGTGGGTACAGCGATAAGTGAGCATTGGCCCATTATCCCTGTGTGAGTGTCTCAAATTTTGTTGTTGTTTTTTGTAGCGACAAAGCGAACATGACATTTCTTAATTACATTCTTCACACATTTGGTTTATTTATTTGCTACGACATCTGTGAAAAATATTTAGTATACATCATGTCATTGAACACACAACATCAAATTTTTTCATCGTTTAAAAAATGTCGAATTTTGTACCAGAAGGTGATAATTTGCGGAAAGCATTTTCATTTGAAGAAAAGTGCTGCAGAGTCGCATAGAATGCTTGTCGAGGCATATGGTGATCACGCTCTATGAGAAGCAACATACAAAAGATGTTTTCAACGGTTCAGAAATAATAACCTTGATGTGAGAAATGAAGAACGTGGAAGACCACCAAAAAAGTTTGAAGACGCCGAATTGCAAACGATATTGGATGAGAATGACAGTGTGAGTCAAAATAATAATAATAATAATAATTGTTGGCGCTACAGTCCAAAGGGGGACCAGGGCCTAGCTTGCTCATCAACTACTCGTGTTGTGCGCGCTACTGTTCTCTCACGAGTAGAAGGGACCTACAGTTTTTTGCCGACTCCGAACGGCGAAATTTGAGAAGCTTTCTTAGACAGTTATTACTCTTTGAGTGTTGTCAGCAGCTCGAAAGAGGTGGTGCCGTGAAATATTAGAAAAATTGCTGTTGAACTGGGAGTCGAACCTAGACCCTTCGGCGTGTGAGCGTCGCACTCTACCCACTACGCCACGGCGAGTGTGAGTCAAAAGCAAATGTTAAATGTTGCACAATAAAGAATTTCTGACCGTTTAAAAGCTATGGGAAAGATCCAAAAGTGTGGAAAATGGGTGTCACATCAATTGATTGAAAGACAGATGGAAAACCGAAAAAACACTTGTGAAATTTTGCTTCAAAGACACGAAAGAAAATCGGTTCTGCATCGGATTGTTACTGGCGATGAAGAATGGATTTATTTTAAGAATCCTAAATGGGAAAAATCGTGGGTTAATCTGGGACAACCATCAACATTGACTGCAAAACCAAATCGATTCGGCAAGAAGACAATGCTATGTGTTTGGTGGGACCAGAGAGGTGTGCTTTACCACGAGCTCCTAAAACCTGGTGAAACCGTTAATACTGATCGCTACCGATAACAAATGATCAACTTGAACTGTGCATTGATCGGAAAACCACCAGAATGGGCCAGAAGACAGAGCAAATTAATTTTACTCCATGACAATGCACCCGTACACAAAGCAAAACTGGTTCAGGATACAATCAAATCATTTGGCTGGGAGCAGCTACCCCACCCGCCGTATTCACCAGACTTGGCTCCTTCCGACTACCATTTGTTTTCATCGATGGGACACGCATTGGCTGAGCAGCACATTCATTCCTACGAGGAGGTCGAAAATTTGGTGTCTGGTTGGTTTGCTTGAAAAGACGAACAATTTTATTGGCGTAGTATTCACAAATTACCAGAAAGGTGGTCAAAATGTGTAGAAAACAATGGTCAATATTTTGAATAAGAGGTCTTTACTTTCCCATTAATAATTAGTGTTTTATTTTAAAAAAATTTCGTACTGGTATAATTGGTAAATGCGTTCCCGTATTTTGCCGCTTTTTGAGAGAGATTTGCCCTTAACAAATGATAGATGTCAGAACTTGGTTTATAAAGTACTCGAACACATCTATTAGCACAGCACAGAGTGGTTAGAATTTAACATGCTACCACCCACCACCGTATGTATATGTCATAATGGAAGGCGAGCTATTTCCCATAATGAGTCACGCATCAGTGGTCAAGACGCGCTTGCTCAATAAGCTATCAAACACAAAAATGTGTCAATCGATATTTATTTCTGTGATATACAAGGGGGTACCGCTGCAATCAGTCCGCCCTAAGACCCTGCTCTCACTCCAGGTGCCATTGACGTGAACGATAAGCCGCCTTTCAACGTCCAAAGTGCTCCATTTATCTGCGGTGGAGATAATTCGCAGAGTTTCGTTGTCCCCAATTGACACCCACCCTCTCCCTGGTGAGTGGCATCAAAAGATTCATGAAGCTTCAGCTTCTCCCAAATCAATATCGTTCGGGACGTGTGCAACGTTTCCCTTGACGAAGTAACAACTATTTCCGTTATGTGATGCAATTTAGCGCATACAAACAGAAGACTACAAGCAGGAAAGTGCTTCTGGTAATTAATCGGCTTGGCTTCAATTTGCCAAAAAGGATTCACTCTCCGAACTGAATCCCCTTGTGAATACTCGCTGCAGCGAGGGTCTTCCTTTGCGCATTGCAAACGAGTCGGATGCCGCCATTTCCAATCTTGGCGAGCTATCCTTGCACGAAGCAAAATTAATTGTAAACATTGGAATGTCGGAGCGCCCTTAGAAGCGGACGTTTTCGAAAAGGTAACGTGCGCCATCATCACCGCCACTTGCAGCAGTAATATCCTGATTAATCCTTAATTTTCTCAAAGACGGTTCATTCGCCCGGCGGAATGTTGTTGGGGAAACGGGTGGCGATGGGGCTTTTCCATCAGCAAAGCAGCACTGCAGCACAAATATCCGGATGGAGAGAAATCGAAATTGCGAGAGCCGCCTTGGTTCCTGCTGATCCTTTCATCGCCTCATTGGCGGCCGCAACGATGTGCGGGCATTTGGGAAATTGCCCTTGCTCTCGACCCGCTTTCGAGGAATCGCGCCCTCAAGCTGTGTGTTGTGTGCAGTTGCGCCTATAGATGTGCTTCAAACTCCCCATTTGCTGCAGCTCTCAGCCAAACACTCACCGATTGCGTTTGTGTGAAAATACTTCATCGTCCTCTGCGCCGTTGTGGAACAACGCGCAGATCGTCATTCATGGCTCCATGTTGAGTGCCTTGCAGCAGTCAATTCAGTCCAACACCCTGAACACCCGCCGGCGAACACAATGGGATTTGAATTCTTCTGAGCGGACTGCAAGGGCGTCTGGCATCGTAATTAAGAGCTATCAGGCAATTTTTGATGTGGATGATAAGTAGGGAGCATTCGATTGTATCGACAGTGACATCATTCGGAAGAGACGACGGGCCAGAAGGAGACAGAGAAGGGAATAAGTCAATTTTAATTTGTACAAGTTTGTGTATCGGCAGCGTACATAGATAGCTTTCCTTTGCGAAAGCGTGCTCAGAAAAGTAATGACCTGGAGCGAAGGAATCGGACGAACAAAGAAGATGCAGCACAATGAATGCCGATTGACAGCAAAGAAACGCGATGCGATGCGCTAATGGGAAGCAAAAGAGTTCAATCGTTTGTCCTTTCAATTTTTCCTTCACAGTTTGCTTCGTTTTGTGCACAAAGTTGCACAAGGACAAAGCAACTTGGAGAAAATGGGGATGTTCTTTCACCCAAAGTCTGATGCAGTGTCAACTTGAAGTAGGTCTGGCTTTAACTTGGCGTAGGGAGAGGAACTTTGATCGCAATGTGATAGCGTATAGAGAGAATCATGCAAATTTTGTACTGCATTCATATTGCTTCAAAGCAAAGCTGTTGTAGATTCCCTTACAACAAGATTGTTTTAAGCGCGAATTAAGCTTTGTCCTTGTGTGCAGAAAGCGGTAAAAAAATTTTTTTGACTGATTCTTGATTCTTGACTAATCTTCACACACGGAAGTGCTCAATATTTTGTTTCATTGTGAAAAATGTTTTTGTTCACCTTGGGGTCTGTGTGACCAATTTTTGGTGGTAAGAGAAATTTACCGAAAAGGAATCGAACACCACACACGTTTTTAAATTTTGCAGGAATAGGAACAAGTTTCTTTTGGAAAGATTTGGACGCGGCTCTGCCATGAGTAAGCACATTTATACAAAACTTTATTTTGTTGCCTTTTTTTCAATAAGGACTTGATAATGAATTCTTTGAGCAAAATGAAAACTTTTTTAGCAGCGTTTTTTCTTCAGCTAGTAGTAAAGTAAAGCTCTTATGAATTAAATTGGTCTAGGTCCATATACGGCATCACCTCTTTTGAGCTGCTGACAACAGTCAAAGACTAATAACTGTCTAAGAAAGCTTCTCAAATTTCACCGTTCGGAGTCGGCCAAAAGCTGTAGGTCCCTTCTACTCGTAAGAGAACAGTAGCGCGCACAACACGAGTAATTGATGAGCAAGCTAGGCCCTAGTCCCTCTTAGGACTGTAGCGCCAACAATTATTATTATTATTAAGTTCATATGATCAACACTATGCCTTTATGTTGCCGATTCAATGCATTTTCAAAGATTCGCTTAACCATACATTTCAGCCGGAACTTCAACGACTTCGCTTTAAATGTTGTCTCACAACGCTTCAAATGTCGTTGGCTTGTAGTAGTCCTACACAATATAGCTAAGCGGAGCTCAATCGCGCAAACAAAGCAACCAATTGACTGACCCTTGAGATAACATGCTCACCATAGTCGTTCCTCCTCAAGTCGAGAGTAACATGTGTCGTTTGTTTTGCTATAAAATCCTGTTAACATTACATTTCGTCGAAGTTCGTACCTTCCGATATGTAATCATGACGCAAATGAAATATTCACAGCGGCGTAGAACCTACCATCGTTGACGAAATAATTTGGTCCAAGAACTCCCCCGTCATGTAAACTGAATAAAAAACGATGGTTGCCTTTTATATTTTGGGATTAAAAAACAGAAACAAATATTAACCATCGAAAATAGTTAACTGTTTTTTAAAATATTCCCCATTAAGATCTATATAGTTTTGCCTGCGTTTGAACCAACTGTAGAAGCACTTTCTCCACTCTGATTGAGGTGTCTCCAAAACAGGCATTCTGAACGCATCAACTGCTTCTTCAGGTGTCGAAAAACATTGACCTCTCATTTTATTTTTAACGTACTGGAATGAAAAATAGTCATTCGGTGCCAAGTCAGGACTAAACGGCGAATGACTCATCAAATCGATGTTTTGAGTGCTCAAAAATGCAGTTGTTTGAGCCGATGTCTGACAGCTCGCATTGTCGTGGTGAAGAGACAATTGGCAAATAAATGATTGTGTTCCACTCAATTTGCCTGTTCTGCGTTGTTCTAGTGGTACAGTTGCGACATGTCCAGTTTTTCCGAAAAAACAGCCGACCATTTGCTTGGAAGTGCTTCGTGCGCGAGCAACTTTTGTTGGTCGATGTTGATGGTTGTCCCAGATTAACTCATGATTTTTTTCAATTGGGATTGCTAAAATAAATCCATTTTTTAGCGCCAGTAACAATCCGATGCAAAACCGATTTTCTTTCGTATCTTTGAAGCAAAATGTCACAAGTGTTTTTCGGCTTTTCCATCTGTCTTTCATTCAATTGATGTGGATCCCATTTGCCACACTTTTGGATCTTTCCCATAGCTTTTAAAGGGTCAGAAATTGTTTGTTGTGCAACATTTAACATTGCTGCCAGTTGCTTTTGACTCAAACTGTCATCTCCATCCAATATCGTTTGCAATTCGGCATCTTCAACCTTTTTTGGTGGTCTTCCACGTTCTTCATTTCTCACATCAAAATCATTATTTCTGAACCGTTGAAACCATCTTTTGCTTGTTGCTTCTGATAGAGCATGATCACCATATGCCTCGACAAGCATTCGATGCGACTCTGCAGCACTTTTCTTGAAATGAAAACAAAAAGTTAATGCTTTCCGCAAATAATCACTTTCTAGTACAAAATTCGACATTTTTGACACGATGAAAAAATATAATGTTGTCTGTTCAATGACTTGGTGTGTACTTAATGTTTTTCACAGATGTCATAGCAAACAAACAAAAAAAAAGGGCTCGTTCGCAACAAATGTTCACTATCGAGACATTTGTATCTTGAGGGTCACTTCATACGGGTATAAAGGTATAAAGAGCAACTTGATCATGCTGGCTGGAGAAGCATGTTGGTTGAGGCCCAGGTCCACCCCGGACTGTAACGCCACAAGAAGAAGAGGAAGAGTACTTATTTCTCACACAAGTTGAGAGAGCACGACAGTGCTTTACTGTCACTAAACGCCTTAATTTCAGAGGGAGCTAATTACGTTGTCAGAAAGTTGTTGAAAAATCCAGAGTGACCATTCTCTCCAGGAATTGAGACAAATCCTTATAATTTTACACCCTACACTATACACAGTCTTCATTCTTGCGACCATCGAGTCAAGGCCTTGTCTATTTCAAATCAAGAATTGAACTTTTCGCAAGGAAACCCAGAAAGTTAATACGACAAAGAACGACTTCGGGAACTTCGCCTTCCAGGCAAGCGCTGTAACTTACGAAAATCCCTTCTCATTTTATCCGTTCAGATTTCGAGATTACACAAGATTTCCTTCCATTGTAGTGCACCCGAAAAGCCTCTGCAACTCAAAACCATAAATAAATGTAAATGCATACGTGGCGTTCTCCCATCAACGGAACCATCGTCAGCTTCTCAGACCCGGCTGCCGAGCATTCGAAGGCTGTGGCAATTCTCATTTTTCTCACTTTTTCGCCAGCCTTACAAACATACTACACGAACTGCAGAAAGAAGCAGCGTGATTTCGAACGAAAATATTTGCCACAGCACAATGAAACTGGTCAAAGGAATGTGGTCTGATATTCCGGCTGCTGGGGGGCCCTTTAAAGCAGTTTGCTTCCCGTCAATGTTTTCCTTCTCGTTCCTCTCGCTCGTGCTGGAAGCGAACGCGCACAAAAACCAGGCGAAAGATGTTCACGCGATTTACGATGCAGACGTGATTTTTGTTTCCGGAGCTCTGTGTTCACAAAAGGTGGTTGAAAACCGTATTAGATGTGTAAAGGCTTCAATTCTCAATGTCCAGAGTCTGGGCTGTTTTTTTCTTCATTTTGGGTCTTGCATGCATTTTCGGAATTCCGTAAATGGAGGAATTCAAATGAATGCTGGCAGGCCCACCAGGGGATTCAGTTGCCGAATGAATCCAAGATCGGAGCTGCTCTGTGGACGTCATCTGTTCTGGCCGGATAGATGTTATTGCATTGCAGATGCTTTTCATTTGAACGTTGACGTTGGGGCCCGCATGACAGCTGAGTTTCCTGGAAATGATTGATATTCGTAGTTTCTTTCTGTGCGAGAATTTACATTTCAGGGCGACCGATGAAATCCTTTTTTTCTGGGTCTACAGAGGATCCGAATTCTTAAAGGATTCTCTTAAAGTCGAAATCAGGATTCTTTTGAGGAATTGCAGTGATTCAGGAGAATCTAGTTGCCATTGGAAGTGAAGGCAACCTTACCTCCAAACGTGCTCGAGTAACAAATTAAGGAATCAAGCAGCAACAACTTTTTACTTCAAACGACGAAACTCATGAATATCCACACATCATGCCATTGGGCCCCCAACCCAACTCCAAGAGATGTCTAAACTAAACGCCACCAGGGCGAAAACATTCGCCAAACTATGTTCTTGGATTTCAATTAAATGTGCTAAAGAATTACGTGCCCGAAAGTTTGTCATTTCAGATCCCCCTCTTCCCAAAAACTACCCTCCCTCCGGCAGCATCCTTTCATGGAGGATTTTTGCAGTGTCCCCGTTTGCAGTTCTTTGCTTTCGGTTTGTCAGCATCTATGTTCATCAGTGCGGGACTCACAAACAAAGAGTCCACGTACAACCTGCCACATTCGTTATCAGAATGATATTCGTGTGAAAAAGTTGTAGCTGCGGAAGCAGTCAGTGCTGTGCTAACAGTTCCGGGGATAAGCTCAATTAAATGAAAAGGAAACTCTAGTGCAACTATTTCTTTATCCTGGATCCCTTCATCATCGTTCCCATCATGACAAGCCTTCGGAGTTTTCCTCAAGTTTTCTGTGAATTTTTTTTTTCTTTCTTTCTTTCTACGTCTTTCCACCCCACTTCGGCGACTGTCTGTCGGTTTATGTCTCTATGGAGCTCATCCGTTTTCAGTTTTCCCTCGTCAAATTTAATGACGAAGGATTTTCATATTCGGTATCCTTGAGGGTTTCGGTTTTGACTTTAATGAAGGGAATTATCATATTATTGTCGATTAGGTCGCTTTTTTAATCCTATTAGGCGACGTAGTCCAAAACAAACAGATTGCGTGGCTCTTCAGATTTGCATACCGACCTAATCTAAACGCAATCACTGTTTGAGAGGGTTGGCGGATGGGCAGGTGAGAATGTAAATGTTTGATCCTCGAAGGGAGGCGTGTGTGTACATTTGAATATATCGCACAGTATGCTTAACAGGTATTGTTGATGTTTATGAACACATTTTTTTTTCCTTTTTTTCGAAATTTTGAGACAAGTTGAAGGTTTTTTAGGTGGCTTTTCGCTTTAGGACCAAGAAGAAACTCGTTCAAAACAACAGGAAAAGTCTTACAGCCTGCCTTCGCTAGAAAAAAAAACAACTATCAATAAATGCATTACCTAGCTAAGGTTTGTTATGGGGCATGCTTAAAATCTTTGTTAGCTTAACTGACGTGCGGCATGTTTGGGACTAAGCAAGTCCTTCAAAGGAAATTCGACGTGAAGGAAGTTCAACAAGTCGAATTTGAAAGGTGCTCCGTCAACCAGAACTTCCGACTTTTGTGGAACGTCTGCAAGCCATCAGGCTTACAAACATGAAATCTCATATACACCAAACCTGATACTCAAAAACTTATCCCCAGTAATAAGTCTGACTCCAGATCAGGCCTCCTATCAGGTCAAGTTGAAGTCTGACATAAAGTATGTCAAGTTTCAGAAAATTAACGACAGCCTGGAAACAATACAAAAATTCCTATCTCCCCTGCACAACACACTGTACCGCACCGCGCTACGTAATCAGCTCAATCTTTACTGACCACAAATTAGGGATGAATTTATGAGAATTCTAATTCCCATTTCAAAATCCACTACACGTCTCGTTTGTGTAATTTGCGTCCACTTCAGGTCGTTAATTAAAAATTTACATTCGCCGCAGACCGATCAAACGCCGTGAATATCGTTTGTCTTGTCCGGAAGCCCCTTATCTCGCCCGATTCAAGAGCGAGAATCCAGCTTTCAATGATGCATGAATACATTTCTCGCTCAACGTCGATTGTCCCTGCACGTTGGATACCGGGGGCGCATTCGGTATTAATGCCGCGGTGCCCTCATCGTTCTTTTATTGGCATCGCGCAATAAATTATGCATAATCTATTGAATTGAATTGTGGAATACCCGGACCGGAGCCAGCACACGAGGTACTGAAGTAAACCACTTGAGCGGCAATTGGATGCCATAATGATGCTCACCGTAGCACCATTCTAATAGCCATAGACGGGGATGTGGATGTGGATGGGGGTGTGATTGTGTATGTCCGGATGCGGGGTGGGTGATATTAATAACCGTTGAAAAACTCATAATCTCCAGAGGGCTTTGCCGACTCTGGTGCGGGGAGATGGGAGCGATGTTCCTTGTTTGCGCGAAGTTCTGAGACGCACCGTGCGTCGTCGCGCCGTAGGGTAGACCGTCACCGAGTCACGCTAGAATTACAGGTAATAATTCTTAGTGTTTGTTTTTTTCATAAACGGCAGTCTCTCCTGCACGAGCCTCGTAAAGGAGCACCCATCTTCCATAAAACGAAATGAGCCGCCACGTAGTCTGGCTGGAGGGCCTTTGATTGCAGATTACACGTTCCGTTAAATAGATGGACGAGCAGGTTGG